>JAEMWC010000999.1:0-47500 GCA_016490735.1 Pachyseris speciosa | reverse complement strand
ACGATCGACTTCCCGCACGTATACTGCAAATGTTCATGATAAAAGAGCAAGTCTAGTGGAGATATTGGCCCTTACAATGTTATTTATCCGTAAAATACGTTTGCTTAGTCACAGGAAAAAATCCAAGAGGTACACGTTGAAATACAAGGTCCAGTGATCACTGTAAGGATTTTTATACGGACTTGTAATTTTCGAGTATTTTAGCACCTTTCACAGGCTTATCTGAAACTGAGCTTGATTATAACACGCTTCGGCTTCTCGATATTTCCATATTTTCGATGTTTCTCTCTTTAAATAGCAATGAAACTAGTGAAGACAATATTTTTCATAAAAAGCACTAAATGACTGGATTTGACACTTTTTGTATACGGTCATACAAATAAAGCTTGCTGTTGTTGATATCGCTTGCTCGGATCCACTATCTCCGGCGACGGAATTGATCCTTTTATTGAAAATCGTTTATCGCCGTTTTATTTGGTAGTATTGGTTAGCATTAAATCGATTAATCTGAAACGCGTGAAACAAGGCAGCAATGAGTCAACAAGCAACAATTAGACTGTCCGAAATGCCGCCGTGCCAATACTGTTATACGCTGTTCTTGTCAATTTTTTTTTCTTTTTTTTTCTTCTGAATATTTCTTTCTTCTGGTTTTCTTTATTATTTTTTATTGGGGTAACAAGGCATGGGTATCAATTTTTAGGGGGATGGATAGGTGGTGGGTTTATCTAGCGTGGGACCTAGTGTTCTATTGTATGCCCACCTGCCTCAGGGAGAATTTTGTAAATAAATAATCTCTCGGAGATGCGCACAGCACGCTGTAATCAGTGGGTTAGAAATCTGACCTGTTCTTTGACTGTACTCAAGTGATAAGACGGTCATATTGGTGCCAAAACAATAGGAAAATGTAGCTCAAGGTTTGCATAATAATAGAGTCAAATTCCCAAAAGACTTTTCCGCTATCGTTCGTTCCACCAACATGGCCACCATAACGTCAGGTGCAATCAAAGAATGAGACTGCACAAACTTTACCCACTGAGCCCTAACTGTCCTATTGCTTAAGACTACATGCATAGACATCCCAGGACTAGAAGTGGTTGGAATAGCTTATTTGTCCTGGGCAACTGGCGGCACAAGTCCAACCTCCTCGCTTCGCTATTGCATCTTGCGCTCGATGTGAAAACCATGTGACGTGATGTGCATATCTAATTAAGAATCGACGTGTCGCACCGACCACGGCAACTTGACCATGTTCGTATTTGAAAAAATTACCAATAAAAATATTTTCATCGCGTTAAGACTTATTTAACCGTTTATATCGAAGTAATGATTTTATGCTAGATTATTTTTCGGTTCAGTAGCACTTTTACCGAAACGGGATACGTTTGTAGCGAAAGAGAATCCGCGAAAGGAATCAGATTAAACTCACCTTTGTAGTATTATTTTGGTTTTGAAGTTGATAGCGCAAACCAATATTTTCCACTCCATACCTGGGATATGCCTTAAGAGAGAGAACAATAGTATAAATTAAATATCTGCTAGGTAACGTCTATATTAAACAGTACAGGTGGTTTTCAAGGCGGACATCCTCAGATTCGTTTGTTAACCTCAGATATTGTTAATCCTCAGATTCGTTCGTTAAAATTTGTTACTCACACGGGATGAGATGCTAATCAATAACAGGATACCCAAATTGAAAAGAAGTATTTCTAAACTCTCCTGGATGGGATGCTAGTCTATCACAGGATACCGAAGTGACTAGGAGATTACTGCTCCCTCCTGGATGGTGATGCTAGTCCATCACAGGATACCTAGATTGAAGTGACTTGGAGTATTACTGCCCACCCCCACCCCGCTGGATGGTACGCTAGTTGATCTCAGGAGGAAGTACAAGAGAATTAATGCTTAATAACTCCCCCCCCCCCCCCCCTCCCTCTGTATTCCTCTCTCTTGCTGCCCATGTGGAATTTAATGACTAATTTACAGAATAAACGTATGGCCAGTGAAACATTTGGCCCAGTAAAACCCATTTCTACTTTGCAGGCTCCGTACCATCATAAAAGCTTCCAAACATCCACACGACTTACCTCCAGCCAAAACCCAAAGCTCCGTTCAAATGCGTACCGCGCTTGTCCTTAAAAGTGAAAACACATTTGTTTAGTTACAAACACGGTACTAACTATTTTCATGTATTTTGTCATGGAGATATAGATTTCTTTAGCTTAACTGTGCTGCAATAGGCCAAGAAAAGTTTCCATTGGAGATCAACAGGATTACATTAAATTTTCCTTTGGTACCTTTACATATTTTGTCCTTTTGCCTATAGGAACTCCTATCATTGACAGTAACGAAACAAATTATTGCCGACTGGGGGTTGAAATGCTGTTTTGAAGAAAGTCTTATCGTTATTCAATCTTGATCTCAACCGTTATATGTGTGTTCAGTTTGGTAAACACCCCAACTAGTTTGTCACAGAAGCCGAAATGTTGCTATAGTCGGCGCCTGTATGTTATAAATCCCAAATTGCCAAACCGCGAAGACGAGAAAAATACTATTGATTTCGGTTAAAAGTAAGGATTTTTTTAAGTCATTAGATACGCTGTATCTACCACGGAAATGAAAGCTTACCACTTTCCTATGATGCCGTTTATAATGATGTATAAGTCGGTTCTAGCTTTTGAGATGTTACCATTCAAATGGAAGATGAGTAATTTCCTGTTATGCTGTATATTATGCTGTACAAGTTGGTTCTAACTTTTGAGCCTGTGGATGAAATCCTAAGGTGTGACCATTCAAAAGGAAGCTACTGAGCAGTAATTTCCTGTGGTGCTGTTTATTTTGCTGTACAGGATGGTTCACCTTTTGAGTCTGTGGATGAAATCCTAAAGTGTGACCATTCAAAAGGAAGCTACTGAGCAGTAATTTCCTGTGGTGCTGTTTATTTTGCTGTACAGGATGGTTCACCTTTTGAGTCTGTGGATGAAATCCTAAAGTGTGACCATTCAAAAGGAAGCTACTGAGCAGTAATTTCCTGTGGTGCTGTTTATTTTGCTGTACAGGATGGTTCACCTTTTGAGTCTGTGGATGAAATCCTAAAGTGTGACCATTCAAAAGGAAGCTACTGAGCAGTAATTTCCTGTGGTGCTGTTTATTTTGCTGTACAGGATGGTTCACCTTTTGAGTCTGTGGATGAAACCCTAAAGTGTGACCATTCAAATGGAAGCTACTGAGCAGTACTTCCCTGTGGTGCTGTTTATTTTGCTGTACAGGATGGTTCACCTTTTGCGTCTGTGGATGAAATCCTAAAGTGTGACCATTCAAATGGAAGCTACTGAGCAGTACTTTCCTGTGGTGCTGTTTATTTTGCTGTACAGGATGGTTCACCTTTTGAGTCTGTGGATGAAATCCTAAAGTGTGACCATTCAAATGGAAGCTACTGAGCAGTAATTTCCTGTGGTGCTGTTTATTATGCTGTACAAGCTGGTTCAACTTTTGAGTCTGTGGATGAAATCCTAAAGTGTTACCATTCAAATGAAAGCTACTGAGCAGTAATTTCCTGTGGTGCTGTTTATTATGCTATACAAGCTGGTTCAACTTTTGAGTCTGTGGATGAAATCCTAAAGTGTGACCATTCAAATGAAAGCTACTGAGGCAGTACTTTCCTGTGATGCTGTTTATTTTGCTGTACAAGGTGGTTCAACGTTTGAGTCCGTGGATGAAATCATGAAGTGAAACGATCTAAATGCAAGCCATTGTGCATACTTCAAAATGACGCTATTGTGATTTGATATTCAGTTACAACAGTTGAAATTTAAGTTACGCCAGGAACTTTGTATCAAAATTACCTGGAATAAAATGAAGTTCCATCCGAAATCTAAATTTGTCGAGTTGTCAACGTAATTCCTCTCCACGTGTTCACATGAACTTTGCCTTCCTCTGCGTCCAGGACTGAATAGTTCATCCGTTCTTTTCCGCCCTCGATACCTTATGACAGCACATAGTGTGACAGCGCTAGCAAGGACTTAACCAAGCAATGACTCCGCAGGAAAGCAGGAAAGATTCAAACACTAGAAAACTAACTTGTTGGAGCGCCATTTTGATTTTTTTTATCTTCTTCGATTCTATTAACATTCAACGCCATCAGTGCGCAAGACTATTTTCGCATATCATTTGCAATTCAATCAAATTCCAGCAAGCTCCGCTATGCCTTGTTAAATGAGAAATATTTATATCAAAGGAAGAAAAGCATTTTAGCCGGTGGGGTTGGAAATCGAATATAATATCGTTACGAATTTCGTACTAACGTTAGACTGAAATCCCTTTGTCATATATAAGACATGTTCAACATTCACTCTTCGCGGCAAGATTTTGCGTAATTGCCTTTATTTTTAAGGAGGGCGGGGCGATGCAAGATTTTCTTAAAAGTTCAGTCAGAATCATTTTACATTGATAGTTCCCCAACTCAAACTCTGATCTGTTTCGAAAGTGAAAGTACTTAAAACAAACTGTTAAGAATCAGCAATTGTTAATCATGTCTTATCTACTAACCATAAAATAAAATGGGATCATTTTGAAATCCTACCAACCGGTCGATTAGATATGCATTGTAAAACAAAGGAGTCTCTGTTGATCCGAGCCTTAAATTCTGCCTTAAGGGGATAACATACCTGAATGCTACGTTTTTGTCGCTTTTTTACCTTTTATCCTTATTATCTTCTTGAGATTTGAAGCAATCCAAAAAAAAAAAAAAACCATCATAGTTTTGTAGCACATAAATATGTCAAAATTTTTGGGTGATTTTTACAGTGCTTGTGAAGAAGAAGAAAAGGTGGCGTCCTCAACCTGACATGCACCCGCGTTGTAATGGACTGTCTGAGTGTTGTGTGTGCCTTATTCATTCAGGTGGCGAAAACGGCATGACGATATCTTGGCCTGCAAAAGCCACAGTGTGACCCACCATCCCCATTCCCCCTCACCCCCTCTTGAAAAATCCTGGCCACGCCCCTGAGTTACTTGCATTTTGTAAAGAGAGTTTGCTAACTTTATTTTACCTTGTCCAATGCCCCGGAAAATGTTTCCAAAACATCTGTGCGTTCTAACATTCCCAGAAATTTATAAACCTATACTTTAAATGCTTCGTATCCTTAAGATGATGTTTAAAACTGAAAAAAGAACAAAACAAAAAGAGAAAAAAATGGCGGCTCGACTTTCGTTGCTTCCCTTGTTCGCGGGAGGAACATAGACTCGTTTACTGCTAGTAAGTACTAGTATTACATGCCTTTCTTCGCTCCTGGCTCAGGCTCTTGCCAATACCTAAACCATCTGCCGGTCTCGAGATATACAGTGCACTTCTCTCTGTTTGCGGAAACAGTTTTGAAGCAAGCGAATTTTGTTTTCCAACTAAAACTTTGACATAACAAAGGAAAAAAGCGCGCGCACAGAAGTTGGCCAATCACGTTCGTTTGAAGCTTATGTAAGCATGCGCTGTGGAGTGAATCTTCGCCCGCGTTGTGACAAAATTGTATCGCGCAAACGAGTTTCGCATCACTTTCATGCTGAACCAGGGATACTGTTACTCGACCTATGTTTAAGTTGCTTTATATCACCGTATCCGATGACAGCGAAACGCATGGAGACAAATTGAACATGAAATACTACCCCCAACCGAGGAAGGTACCCCTCGGAATTCTTGGTGGGGGTGTTTGTCATCTTGTTTTTCAAATCCTGACTGTATGTCAGACCAAAATGCGCATCTGGGGATATTATCATATCTGCCGGTTATTGAACCTGATACCTGCGTTATTGAAAGTATCATTTTCTAGTAATGGCCCAAGTAAAAGGTGTAATTAGTTTTTGCTACTGGAAAGTGCTCATCCACTTGAACGTGGGAGATCTGTGTATATAAAAACGGGTGTGCCGCTGGATCGTCGCGTGTTCACGACTGCAGTAAGGATAGTGGTGCCGCATTTTCACTGAAGAAAGTTTTGAGAATGGCTTCACATATATCACTGAATACAACTTCTTACTTCAGTTCGCAGATCTGCATTCCACCACGGTCCCGTCTGTGCACTGGTGTACATAACAATTAAGACAATTAAGAAATCTATCCCTAATTACCAACCAAATATCGGCCGCCATTGACAATCTCTCGGTAACTAAGTTATCTACCAAGACGGGAATAAGTTCTTTTCATTACAGAAATGTACATAAGTTGTAAATAGTAATAACGCAGTGCCAAGTTAAAAGCGATTTTTGTAGCAGACGTTTCGGGCCTATCCCGAATGGGACACGTCATTGAATAAATAAACAGTTGTACGCGCAACTCTAACGGATAGGTAAGAGCGCGCGCGTCAAGCTGTTTAAAAAATACAGAATTCTTTTGGAGTCAGAAATGTAGATTCTTGGAACTCCTCGCCTTTGGACGCTAGAGGTTTCAAAATGTTTTTTATGATATAAATCTACTAGCGTTCTATCACGAATGCCGTTTTCATTTTAGTTACGCAACTTGTTATCCATTCTGTTGTAGATAGTGAGTAGCGGTTGTTAACAAAATGGTACCCGCTTCTTCGCGCTTTCGAAGTGTCTGCGAGGAGTATTTAGATAATTAACTTGTTTAGGTTTGAGCTACTAGTAGATTCCCGTAGATTTACTAAAACAATTAGATTATTAAACAATCAGCCGTTATTCGCTCTCCATTTCTTTGCGTGTTAGCTGATTATTCGCCGCCGGCGAAGACAAAACCCGACAAAATCGCTTAAAATATCAGTATTGAGGCAAAAGGACGACAGTACAGCACAGGTAAGACAATTTCACTTTTATTTAGCGTTGTTCAATACCTATATTTAGCGATTCGTCGCTAGAGCATGAAACATACGGTAAATCCCATACATTTACTATAAAATAACAAAGGGTCACACAAACAGATTGTCTGGGTTCCCTGTGTCCTCATCAGCCAGATCAGCCATCACGCCATAGAAATCTCGAGCTCCGATAATCTAATTGTTGAACGGAGATGAAACGTAACTTTTCCAGTGTCAACTAAGTAAGGTGTGAATTCATTCCATGGGGCCTAATTAAAAAGGTTGAAAAAGTGACTTAGAAAATTACTTCCCAGATATTGATTAGTCTGCAAGTCAGCTCGCATATGGTTGTCATGCCAGTGCCTCCTGCAGGAACACTTCAGCATCTTACAGTTGTTCTTGCAAAACAAAAGCATGAGTCATGTCCGTGGAAGTATACCGTGATGATCTCGTTCCCAGTATCTCTCTCCAGAGGAAAGGGAGCCTAGAGATTCTGGGGGCGAGGTTGAAAGTCTTCGTAAACGGGTGTAAAGAAAGGCACATAATCATAACATTGTCGAATGAAAATGATATTTACTGTCCCATAGGGAAGTAAATGATTTGAGTTATGCGCTTTGTTAATTCACAACAAACGTAACGTTATCTCAGTTCGTGTGTTACTTTTGTCCTTGGGGCTTGAAAAGACTGAGTCAAGCGATTCGGGGGGACTCTTTATCAGCCGGTGTTCACTTTGCTCCCGTTATAGCTCAGTCTCCCGAGTCCTCAGGCGATTCGTTTCGCATTTTGGTCAAAGCTAGTAAGCGGCCAACACAAAAAGTTAAATTTTACAAAACCGCGCGTCGGCTAAAATTGCCTATTTGAAGCCACAAGGAAATCAACGTTTATCCTATCTTGTAATGGAATACTCCAGGTTGAAAATTTTGGTAGTACAGTTTCTTTCATTTTGAAATTCTACTGGCAAACCAAAGGTAAAACAGTTTATGTGCATGGCCGGGGTGACCCGTGATACGATGGTTGTTTGCCTGGGAAGCTCAGGAAGTCGTGCATATGGCACAGGGTGAAGAGAATGGGCTGAAAGAGATTTAAGGTCGTAAACTTACACTTCTCTTTCCTTCTTTCAGGCCAGGCCGTACTGGAGACTCGGTCACGGACTACGGTACGAAATGCACCGACTGTATAAAGATATCTTAGTCTCTGTCTCAAGATTATCGCCCGGGGGCTACTCCACAGATTTTTAGACGGAGTGTTTCAGTCCTGACACTGGCTATGGGACCAGTGCTCGTGTCCATAGAATCATCACGTCGAATTTCAGAGCTGGCGCCTAAAATACTGACTCTCTCCTTTTAGACCCATTGTCCCAAACTCGAAAAACAAAATTCCACCCCCTCACCCCCTCCCCCCTCCCCCCTCCCTCAGCCCCCGGAAATATCCCGCGCCCTCCTGGTTAATATTTGCTGGGCTTCTCTCGGCCTCTTCCTGTTTGATGACAGCAGACTGACAGACTTATAATGATATCGGAAACGATTACGGGAGCACTGGTGTGATATTCCATCAAATATTTGTATGCACCCACATTCCCATCAGGACCCAAGCGGCTCTTTGTCTGCACTGGTATATAGACGTAGTAAGCGTAGCGACGAGAACTTGCTTTGGAAACAGCCGAACCAAAATAAGAAAGGATTGGCTACGATGCTTTTTACAATCCTCTACGTCTCACTTGGTGTTATTTCCCTGTCCGCTGTGGTAAGTACATCCTTCCATGTATCGCATTTTGGTTTCCCCCAAGCGCATTTATTTGTACGTGACAGTAAGGAGATTTCCATGTCGCTCAAACCACAACCTTGATGATGCTGAAGATCACTGACCAGCGAAACGACGACAGCTCTCTTTTTTACAATTCTCAAACGTGCATCTAGAGGAAAATAATTTTATTGCCAGACGCTATCGTTCTGTTAATCTTTTCAGTCCTAATTGCAATGAAGACGGTAAACAATCTTCCAGTGACCTGATCGAAGCGCAAATATTTACTTAAGCTAACCATATTTATTTGGGGCAAATAAATAGCTCATAGTCGACTTCTTGGCTCTAATGACAAGAATTCAAATAGCCACGTTTTTAGTTTGCGTAAAATCTGTGTTCTATACAATGGTCCCTTGTATTGAGACGGATGACTCAAGCAGCGTTGTTAGGCATGGGGTCGCTAACACAGAGCTACTCGCGGCTTCCGCTCTCGGTTTATTGAAAGGATACAGTCAATGTGACTTTTACTTTCACCGGGGCTTGATTGAAAGAGTTTGGATTTCGTCACAAGAAAGATGACACATTACTGTCCAGAACTGTATGGACGGACGATCGACGAAATATACAGCTAAATATTCGAACCTCTGGTCTATCTGAAGGGTTTCTGTTCTTTAAAGCTCTCGATTACTATTATGGCTCTAATGTTCCATTTCCCATAACTATAGATATCTAAAGCGATAACTATGATGCCACTTCACTAAATCATACAAGTCAGGCACTGCATGCATGTTTGTATGCTCTCGTCGTTATCAATTTTAATTACATTTTCATAGATTTCTTTCACAGAAGGAATTTGCACCATTCCGAGTATTTACTTATCTAATTATCAATGTGTTTACTATCATAATGCTGGCAAGATCAGGAGTTTTCTTGCGTCGTAGCATAGGCTATAGACGTTTAACAGGGGTACAGTATAGAGGGAAGAAGGAGATAAAAGCGAAAGACGAAAAACTCTGCCCTCTCTATTAAATTCAAGACGTGTAATTACGTGTCACAATTTATACATGATAACATAAGTTGCGCTAAACAATTTACCGGGTAGCTTAAAGGGGCAGTGTCACGCTATTGTACCATCACTTTGAAAAGCTTAAAACTGCCAATACATCAGTGGAAACCTTAAAATAATGGTCTAGTTTTGTTGCCAAAGACTGTAGTACTGCATTGACACCATAAACTTCTATATTCCATGTAAGATGACGAGGATGGAAATGGATTGAAATTTGAAAAAACTTGCCAGTTTTTTCAAAATTTCAAGCTATGCATTGAAAAATCACCATAAAAATTATTGTGGTTAGCTCTTCCTACTAAAATTTCATTGGAATTAATCTTGCTGATTCTGTAGGAGCATTTTTTGCACAATAACAGGTAAAAGGCAGTAATTTTGGCAGAATTGAACCAAAAACAGCAAAAATCGCGGTGACAGTGCTCCTTTAATATTTAAAAGACCAATGCGAGCTGGGCGAAGGTGGAGGGGGCTTGGGGGCGTATTTTCTTAATACAATAGAAGAAACGAGCCTTTCTTTAATTCTGCGAAATGATGCCGCAAACTAAAATGAAAATATTTTTAAGGCCCATGTTGTATTCGTGAAGGTGATGTGAGCGAAGTCCGAAAGGTGTGTTATAGAAAAATATGTGAGATGCATGGGAGCGGTTTAATTGAGGGAGGAGAATTATTTATTTCCGGATGCGTCAGTCTGGGCACATATGTAACTGGGAGCTGCGAAGGTTAGACTGCGAGTAGTCGATGGATTGTGGGGCAGGAGAAACTCAGGCGCGCGCGAACTAGCGAGGAGACGCGATTTCGTGCGCGCGTGTATTTCTTCCGTTTCACAATCCATCGCCGAAATTAGAGACTACTCGCAGTCTAGCGAAGGTCGTCCCGAGAATGAAAGATGTTGCGAGCCTCCTCGTTTTTCCCGCCCGCTCACTCGCAACATCTTTCATTCTCACGATGAGCTTCGCTGTTCCCCACAATCTGAGCGCCTGGAATAGGCTAGAAAGAAGTAGCTAGAAGTAATCACCTCAATTTTTGTTTTTTCTTCAAACTTCTCTCATTCCTGGTTTGACTTCACCGAAGACCGCGGAGCGACGACCCGCCACACAGAAGGGTAAGCGAGTTTGATGATTGCTAGATAATGGTACCCCTTTAGGACTTTTAGCGAAGTACAATTCGTCGCACATTCGCTTCGCTAATTATCGGGTCCGGCAATGGGGAGTGAGACGTGGGGTGGGGGGGGGGGGGGGTTAGCTTCTTTGACGGTTTGACTGCGTTCTAGAAGTTGTTTTTGGTAATTTCAGGGAGTGGTGTTGTCAGAAAAAAAAATTCGTGATGATCACTCTCAAATCATTCTTTAATCCGGAGTCCAAATATATGGCATTCATATATTCGCAGACAGGGCGAGGTGGCACCTAGGGCATACTTACATGGATGGAGGGTGCCCCGGCTAACGGAGCTACCCGGATAACCGAGCTACTCTGGGAGGGTCAACTGTTCATACGTTTCTTTAAAAAACGCATTGAAGCGTTTACGCGCTAGACAGGGTAGCCCGCCTTCCCGGGGCACCCTGTCTACTTGCCCAGGGCACCGGGTTCGTGCCGGGTTATCCCGGCTAGCCGAGATGAGAAGAACGAGAAAGCAGTGTTATATTCCAGGGCTGAGTTGCTCAAAGTATGGTTAGCGCTAATTATTGGTTAAGATATATTAAAACCTAGGTTGTCATGGTATTAAACCCGCGTTAGCGCTAACCATGCTTCGAGCAACTGGGCCCTGGTCAGCTTTTAAAGTTAACTGACTCTAATGACAACGATCAATTACCAGAGTGCAAAATAACGACCCTACACACTAAAAAGCGGCCGCTAACGGAACGACCGATCAAAAAATTAAACTTACCTTTAAAAGTTTCTTTTGTTCGCCCTCTTGTTTGTTGTGCTTAGCGACCGCTCATATGATAACCCACTGTCTATCCCGCTTAGGTGAGTTGCATGTAAAGGTGGGCTATGTTTTAACCCTCCTAGCCGGGTAACTCGGTTAGCCGGGGCACCCTCCCTCCATGTAAACATCAGAGGAGTTAATTACGTTTTCATTTTTTTTTTCTTTCTTGACAGATCCTTGTTATAATGTCTTCTGCACCAAGGGGCGCATGTGTGTTGTCAACGAAGACCGTTCCACCACATGCGTTTGTCCACAGGCCTGTCCGGATGACTACAGTCCCGTATGTAGCGTATACCTCAGGCAGTTCAACAACACTTGCAAGCTGCACAAGTTCGCTTGCAAAGTCGGCATCATGATGGGGATCGAACGAAAAGGAAACTGTGATCTTCAAGGTGTGTTTAGTATACTTAAGAATGATCAAAGCCCGTTTGTGGATAATCGAGAGCGTATAAGCCATGAAAATGAACCGAGACTGGCGCGAAAAGAGAAAAAAAGAACCAACAAGAGAAGCGAATAAACCTTATCACGGTTTAAGACGCCATCTTGGCGGCTAGGCAAACAATAACAGAAATTACAGTGTTTGTATGCAAATACGTTGTAAAAAAAAGTGCGTGAAATGCCTGTTTCTCAGCAAAAAAGTTATATTGCTAATTAATGGTACTAGGCAAAGGGTTGTACTGACAAAATTTGAGGGATTTAGCGAGGCTAGAAAACGTTCTCTGGAGTTTTGAATTTTTCCATACATTCGTCTGTAATTTTTTTTGCTGTGGGAATTTTGCAGCGTTGGTAACTAGCTTTTACTCCTTAATTCAAAACCAGGCTTTACTATCGTACTTTTACTTTACTTTCCAGGTTATGAATGGGAGCCGTGCCCTGTTCCCAATCTTCTGCAGTTCCACGATCGATACCTTGAGTTTTTGAGGGTGGCTAAGGAGATGGAGCTACCTCATGAGGAGAGAGATAAAGCTGAATCTGCTTTATCCTACGAGAACAGGAAAGCTATCATTGAGGCAAGCTGAGAGAACAAATACCGTGTACTAAGGGAGATGTGATAACCACATTTGTTAATTAAAAATGTACCAGTAATCACATGATTTCGAGTACAATTTGGAATAATTGAGGAGGAGTAAATTTTCAGCAATTTGTGTCTTTGAAATATTTACGAGTACTCATTTATTCCAAAATTGCACGAAAAAAATCATGTGATTACTTGTTAATAATTTGCATACAATAATTTCCTCGCTGGTAGTCAGAGTGGGCGATTCCCTTTGCCTTCTTGACGGAGCCGCTTTGCTTTCCTTCAAGGACTCGTTTTATTTCTGAAAACTTGCTGTCTCTTAGTATGGAATATTTGTGTCCTCATTCTTTCAAGTGGCGGTCGATAGCTGTAGCCATAACTGGTAAACTGAGATACCCCGGCTCGAACGACTCAATGTTTTAATTTCGTCGTGGCCTTTTTTATTTCGCCCAGGTCTATCATTCTCGCAGCCAGTTGGTGGTTGGCAATTCGTGTTTTTGTTTTTCGCGTTGTCTTTCAAACTCTCTTTGAGAACTTAATTATAATCGCCAAACTTGACCGCCATTTTGTTTTTGCGTTAACTGGCAACTTTGCTGTCAATCTTTTTCACTTTCACCGTTTTGCACTGCAGTTTGGTTTGGGATAAATTGACGTGTTGTTAGCCAATCAAAATGTAGAAATTATTGTCTGAAAATTATTAGGGACATTATGGAAGGAAATTGCACATAATATGCTTTATCTCCAACATTGTTGTTCAGGCTCTTAAAAGAGGAGAATTTGAAGCGCAAGAATTTGTCTTGAGTATTTTCAGTAGTCGAAATGATTTCTAGATTTTCATTTTGCTAGTTTTAAACTCCTTGACTGTTTTATTTCAGTGGGAGTTTGACAGCCAGGATAAGAACAAGAACGGGATTCTCGACCAAGATGAGGTCAACACCATGCTCATTCCAGACGAGGACTGCATGGTTGGATTTATGAAGTCATGTGACTATGATCATCAGCCGGGAATCAGCAGAGTAGAGTGGAACACCTGTTTCCCGCCAATTGTACCTGGTGAGCGTGGATACTTGCTTAGAAAACGCGGGAAATTTTTCGAAAATGAGCGGCGTGGACAAAGCCGGGAAGCGTTAAAACTTTTACCATCCTCACTTGACAAATTATTCATGGCTAGTCTTTACTCGACAAAAAGCAATTCACACGGTGCCAATGAAACAATTTTGTTAAAAAAAATTTCATTTCCATTACCACGGAAAAGTTCTTCAATACAGTGTAGACCGAGTTTCTCGTGCAACCTTAATAGGAAGAAAATGGTTTGGTTTTACTAAACTAAGCGCTACAGTGTTTGGACTGGATACACTGCATCGGGCAAAGTAGTCATTCTTTTTCATTTTAACGTCTAGATTGGTTACTTATCGTTTGTTTCTTTTCTTTTTTTGTAGAGCTCCATGAAGAGGATGTAGAAATATGAAAAATCAGATTATTTGGGAGGATGGAGAGGACAAACTCTCATAAATTATCTTTAGTGAGAAGGAGTATGGCGTTTACAGGTTTTTTTTTTTTTAACTTTCTGCCATGGCTAGTCAAAAAGGTCCCAGGGTTTTATTATTATTATTATTATTATTATTATTATTATTATTATTATTACTTTGTTTTGCTTTAAAACCTCGCTGTACAATCCTCTCCAGCTACCCTTTTGGTTCATTAATAAAAGGCTTCCTTAGTGATACGCTTGTCTGGATTACTTTTACTCTGCCTTAATTTTTCCGGCTGGATTTCATGCGAGATATCGTGAGAGTTCGCAACTACCTCGAACACTTGCCCGCAGACACTTGCATAAACAGACTGTAATTTGCCTTCTGCATTTTTATTTTAGCCAGTTCAGTGACCGCGGAGGCGACGGGGGCAGAGGGGGAGGGCTGCCCTTCCACTTGTTGTTTTCTTGGATTGATTGTTTTAGGGCTCCAGGTGACATGAATACATGTATGAAATTTGCCACTTGAACTTGGACAGATGTTTTAGCGATACCGCTTTAAAATGGTCTCCGCGGTCCCTGCAAGTTTGCTAAAATTAATTACAAAAGAACGAACGAACAAACGAATGAATAAATAGATTAACGAATGAATGAATGAATGAATAAATGAATGAATGAATGAATGAAAACAGTAACAGTAACAGTATATCTTTATTGTGCCGTACTCTCGCAAGGTACGAACAAACAAACGAACGAACGAACGGAGGGAGGGACGGGCGGACGGACGGATGGATGAATGAATAAAGACCTCTTCCTTAATTCTGAAACACGCAAGTCTTCTTCCAGAGTGATAACAAAAGCCTTCGTGCATGTGTACAGTAACATTTAAGGTGTTTTACTGTCTCATATACTTTCATCAAATAAAAAATAAGGGCGTAGCTACCTGTATGCACGGACGCACGTGCGTACCAGAAAGAAGTCGAAAATAAAAAAAATAGAAAAAAAATTACATTTCGCGGTTTATAGTTTTTTGGATATGAAGAAATGTACAATTCGGTTGTTGTTGTTGTTGTTGTAGTTGTTTTTATATAGATTATTTAGAAGCGCGAACTTAAATTAGTGAAACTTAACTAGATCACAATTACGGCTATGTAGGTGGTTTTACAAGGAAAACATTGCCGGTCGTAAGCTCGCAATTATTATTTCATTGTACGTGGAAAGACGCATTGATCGAATTTAAAAGAGATTTGAAAAGACCGGAGTTAACTGCTGTACCTTTTTATAGGAAATTAACTCTCATCTTAATTAAGGTTGGGGTATACGTGAATTAGAGTGAGATTTAAGGAGTTAAAGAGGGAATTGAAATGTAAAGAAAACAGAGACGGGGGAGCCATATTTTACACATTTTGTTGTTGTTGTTGTTGTTGTTGTATTAACATGTTAAAAACCGCGTTTTAACCTGTATCTCACGTATCAAATATATAGATATATCTAGCACTGAATATTGGATGTAAATGTCAATAAACGGCTTAGTATTCGAAATTAACGCGAATTGAAGGCGACTTACACAAAGAAACATGATTTTCTGCAGAACAAATTTATTTAACGCTTCTTTTTTCTTTTGACTACTTGTCTTACCCTCTTTAAGTCTCTCCTCTTCATCACTTCCTTGGCATGGTCTCCCACCTTGAGTCCAGCCTTCAACGTAACTTGCTCCAGTGTTGAATACCCACTACTGAAATGTAATGCAGCAGAGGATGCTGCAATTAGAACCCTCTTCCTCCCATGCTACATGCTCTTTGATCATTTGTTCCAAACTTAAGCCTTGTTTGATTCAGTTGAGTTCTGTGTGCACCATGGAAATCACCTAGCAAGGAGAGCCGGGTCATAAGCAGGTTCAAGGCGGTGTTTCTTGAACACAGCATCAAGGTGATGCGGCTTGTCTTCAAAAGATAAACCTTTCTTGTACTTGCATCAGGAGTTGTTAGGACAATACTGGTGCCTTTCTTTCACTGGCAACTTCAAACAATGTAATGGAGCGACAGATGGTCAGGTAAGGAATTTGTTCTTACCTGAAGAGCATAAGTATGAATGAAATAAAAAAAAAAAAAAAAAAAAAAAAAAGATAATGATAGTGATAGTGATAGTGATATGAGAAAAAAGTGTCAAAGCCGGATATCTTGATATCTTATCTTCAGTGTGAAAACCGTTAAGTGTTTGCGAGACTGTAAAATTGAAAGAAGCGTTACTAAGAGCTAAGCGCGAGGAAAATAGTACGCGCGCGCGCCTTTTATAAGAAACGAAAAACATTATTTAGGCCCTCTGGTTGCATAGTGCCGAGATCTGTCTGGGTACCAAGAATATTCGCACGTCGACATCTCCACTACCGCACTTGCTTGTACTAGGCTTAGCCACAAGTTACTCGGCAACTTTTCAGCAACTTTAGAGATTTTCGGCAACTTTTTAGAATTTTGGCAAATTTTAGAATTTTCGGCAACTTTGGGCTTTTTGAGGTTCTTTGAAGCCACTTTCTTCACGTTTTGAGCCACATTGGTCAGTTTTCGATAGACATTTATTCAATTTATTCTAAAATACAATAATTAGGGTACACAACGTCCGATGTCCATGTACTTGGACCCAAGAATACAACCACTATCCGTGAACACTTTACCTGTAAATCAGAGAACGTCGTGTACTGCATCTCGTGCCGTCGATATCCTCGCTTGCTGACTCCCTTCCATCATCAGATGTCTCTTCAAAGGGGCTATCGGAATCTGAAAGTTTAAGCTTTCAGGAGGAGGCTGAAACAGGAGGCTGTGGAATTTGCTCCCTGACTACATCGTCCTCACCAATAAAAGTGATGCCTATTGTGGGCCGCTGTTGTTCATTCTGGCGCTGTAGAACTTGCTTTAGGGTTCCTCTGAAACCATCATTTTCGCTTTTTTGAAATATTTTATCTCACAGTTGCCTGTTTTCGTCCTGTTTTTTTGCATTGTAAATTGCATGTATAGTCAAGATCCTTGTGAATGGAGTTACAATGGAGGTTTGAATAAGAAGCCTGGCTTCTATTGGAAATGCTATACAAATGGGATGGACCGCGGGCCACTAACCTCAAGGAATGTGTTTTGTGGATTTTTGAAGAACTTGCAGCGGGAAATAAGAATAATTTTGAACCTGTTGCCATGAAAACCGCATAACAACAAAAGACCAGTCCTGAGAAAAAAAAAACATATTATTATTATTATTATTATTATTATTATTTTGTTTTGTTTTGTTTTGTTTTTTGTTTTTTTTACTATTTTACAATTGGGGAAAAGGGATAGAGCTACCCCTAGAGGCGGACACTAGCGGAAATTAAAGGTAACAAAAATTAACGACGACTTAAGGACCGTTTCAACGAACATCGTAGAACAGTCGACAAACAAACCAACAGCTCTAAACCCACTGCAGTATCAGAACATTTTCTCTCTAACGGTCACAGCGCTTCTGACATGCAACTAATTCCACTAGAACTGTCCAAATCTAATCGTGACGGTGTACGAAGAGCCAGAGAAGCATATCTAATTGATAGAGGTCAAACTCTTGAACCGTTAGGTATCAACAGAAAAGAAGAAATATAATACCTATCTTTTTGTTTTCTTGTTACGTTTTTTCAAATTTTCAAACTGTAACGTTTTTTTATTTTACGTTGTATTGTTTACCTTTATTATAATATCATGTTACATGTACAACTTTTTTTAAAACTGTAACGTCGTTTCATCTTAGGGTCATAATATGTAACACCCTGATGAAGGAAGGCTGTGCCTCCCGAAATATTGGTTTAAATATATATTCCTAGCCGTGTAACCAGCCTTGCTTGTTTCTTACCGTTTTCTAGTTAACAAAAATTAACGCGACTTAAAATTCGCGCTCATTTTATGAAGCGTCAATTTCCTATTATAAGGTAACGTAGCATTGGCATTTATCAGATCTGCTGTGGTCTACATCTCCTCCCTTGTGCTCATGTGGACATGTAATTAATTAATTAGTAATTTATTTCCCCAATTTTCCCGCGTAAATGTTATGTGCGCCGAGGAATTGGTCAGCGGATAACCGCATTGAAAGCTGGAAACAAAAATGGCAGCACGCATGGCGCAAGTAAATGTTCTGTCTCAATATTTGTTTTATTCGATTTTAGTCGTCTCTGGAGCGCTTCAGTGCGAAGGTAAGTACCAAACGCCATGTTGCCATTGTTTCTGTTTTGCACTTTACCGCTGATTTGGGAAAAAAGAAGTTCTTTTAGCATTTGCTCTTGAAGGAAATTGCTCTATTCGCGCTTCGGTCTCTGCACTTACAATCTTCCTTCTGTCAGGGGCACCCAACGACAAGTTTCGGTAGATATGTGTTCGGTGGAAGGTAAATCGCCTTAGGCTTTCGGCGTCGATGAAAGAGTGCACTTGGATTTTCGTAGCTAAAACGTGGCCTAGAAGATTCGCAATGGGGAAATCATAGCCCCTGAGGTTTTCGAAAAGGTCGTAATTGCTGTTTTTGGCAGTCAAAAACGTCAACTAGCATTTTCGGAAAGAAAATAGTTCCCTAAAAAGTTCGTTGAAAGTTTATTTCAGCTTTCAGTTTCTCAAAGGAAGATTTTGTTCCATAACATTTTCAGGCAATGAAAATTTCAGCTAGGGAATCCGAACAGATGAACTTCTTCTAGCTTATGAAAACCTCACTTTAAACAGACTTCAAACACCATAAGTTACTTAAAAATGCTTCTCTACATCTTTTGGTTGATTTGGCTCGTTGGGTGCCCCTGTTCTGTTAGCTCATCAATTTGATAAATGTTGTAAGCTTCAAGAAACTGGTTGTACTTATTCTGCCTCAATGAAAGACCGATTTGTTTGATCAAGTACAGCCCACAATGTACACAGTGTACAATGTCATTCTGAATCAGGGTAACAGCTAGTTGATGAGGAAAAGTGGAAATCTGTAATTGACAAAACGCTTTTTGTGTGCGGTTATTAAGTGGCTGGCTCCCTGGGGACTTGTCTCTGGGACGATGAATTTTTATGAAGACACTGTATCCATCTTAACTTGGTGTTATTCTTTTTTAAACAGAGATCTCCATCTCTGATCTTTCCAGGGGACGGAGCTTTAATGTGAAGGCCAGTCGAAGTAGACCGATTGTAGCAATTTGTGTACATGGGGGCGAGCTCTCTCTTTCACACTTATGGGGCAGTGTGAAGGTTGAATTAGAATTCGAAAAAACTGATGTCCACTCTTACGAAGCAGAAAGGCAAGTTGATTAATTTTGTGACATACATGCATTGTACGACTGTGGTGGTTAGTACAAAATGTAGTTTGAACCCATTCAGGCACCCAGTTCATTGTATATTGGACATTAGTATAAATCTACTAGCATTCTATCACGAATGCCATTCTCTGATGGGCTACGCTACTCACTATCTATTCTGTGATAGACAGTGAGTAGCGGTTCTCAACAAAATGGTGGCCGCTTCTTCTCGTTTTTGAAGTTTCTGCGAGGAGGATTTAAATAATTTACTTGTTTAGTTTTAGACTACTAGAAGATTTATACTAAAACAATTAGATTATTCGCTCTTGATTTGTAGGCGCGATGGCAGATTCGGGCTGTGCCCTCATCAGCTACCATATGATAAAAATCTTGAGCTCATAATTTAATTGTTAAATGGCACAAGAGGCTGAAAGATAGATGAAACATACAAATGTACGTGCATGTGTGTACAGTGTAATGTGATGAAAGGTTGGAAAAGAACTTTGAAATTTTGGGCTCTCTGATATGTCAGCAAGATGGAGAGGGCTGTTTATTATTATTATTATTATTATTATTATTATTATTATTATTATTATTATTATTATTATTATTATTATTATTATCACCCCCTGATCTTGTAAAGTTGTACTCTTCATTATAAAAGAGAGAAAAGAGCTTCTCAGGATACGCCTTTTGTATAAATTGGTCACATGACCTCCTATTGTTAAACTTGCTGCTAGAGATATATGGTCTTTAGAAATGGAAAGATAGCAAGAAGGTCAATTTTCAGGCCAAAATATAAGCCTGGACATTATTTTACTTGTTACAGTAACTAATGTCTGCATGGTCTTTCTATTCGTTATCAAATTATCTGTCTACATGTAAAATTGTTTGTTTATGAAAAGTTGATTGTGTGAGAAAATAAATATTGCAAAAGGCCTGTTACAACAACAACAACTTTATTATACCCATCATTACATTTCAGTTTAACTAGCAATTCCAAGAAATGAAATTTGTACGGTTACAGAATGATTCAACAAATGCATAAAAAATAACACAAACTGGCCAGTTTACTGGGTGCACTTCACAGCATCACACTATGAATTGGTCTTAAACAGCCGTCCATCTTTTCCTGTGTTAAACTGATAACTGTCACCCTTGTGACATGTTTTTCCTAATAAGAGTGTAAGAATTTCATTCCTCATAAAATTATCTGTCTAAAATGGATTGTGTTCGTGTTTATGAAATGTTGATCTTGTGAGTAAATATTGCAAAAGACCTGTTGCAGGATGATTCAACAAATGCATAAAATCAACACAAGCTGGCCAGTTTACTGGATGCAGTTTTACTGGATCACACTATGAATTAGTATTAAACAGTCGAGTGTTCTTCTGTGGTGAACCTATGACTGTCACCGTCATGACATGTTTTTCCTAATACTGTAAGAATGTAACAAAGTTATTTTCTCTTTTCATTCAACAGTTGTTCGGCTCTCAACCCAGCAAATCATACCTGGGCATCTGCATTTCAGTCTCTTGTAACCAGCAGTAATTTTGTGGATCATATCACTTTTAAACAATCACCATTCAAGACATCATGCTCAGCGGTAGAACTTGGAAAAAAACAAAACGTGAGAGTTGCTGCCGAGTTTCAAGGTGAGCCTGATATCTGTTTCTTATTTTTGCTTTAAAAATTAGAGTCCTAAGGTGTATTGCCAAAACATTTTACACTGTATATTGAGTACAGCCCGAAGCTGTGTGAACAAAATGTCTGACTTTTTGCAAATTAAAAATATGTTGTTAATGATCCTATAGGGCTGTCATTAAGAGCTGGTTGCTGACCAAGTTTGTTTGTAGGTTCCTAGTATGCCTGTAAGATTGTTTTTCACAACTGGGTCCCTGGGTCTCTTGCATGCAATCATAAAAAAAAAATTCATGTGTTCTGTGCCGAGGCTGACATTGCTAAGCATATTTTTTTGTTGAGGTGAAGTCACTGAAAAAGAGTTGTAATAAACATTGGTAAATGTACAGTGTAGCCTTGATTTTGATTCTCTTTTGGGTTTAAGCACCACTTGTAAAATGCTGAAAATGGCATTACTGAGCATCTAGATTTCAAAATTTTGGGGGGAGCACAGCTATAGTTCTCCAACATGTTGGAGGCAAGCTAATTTTTTATTAATGGCCACTTCTACTATACTGTACACTGTACTTCAGAAATCATTGACAGCCCTGGGCCCAAATGAATTACTGTGTACACCCTGTACGTCTACAGTGTATAATTACATGTAAGGTGAAAAATGAGCATACAGTAGATTTAGCTACTGTAAGATTCCCTTTCTCTTTGTGCATTACCTTCATGTTTGTATTCAGTCAGTATTTAATATTTTTGTTACAATGTACATGTTGCAGGCATGAATTTTTGAACTTAATTATTCAATGCATACGTTATTAGGGCCAGGAGACAAAGCTAATTAAGATTCAACCTGTAGTGTACTAGGTTAAAACAAATTTTGACCTGAATTTAAATTTTACATGCAAAATGCATGCTGGATATATTTCATGTCAGCTTTTGTGAATAACAGGTTAATAATTTATGTAAATCTGTTTTTGTCCATTTAGTGATAGACTGGCAGTTCCCAGCAGCATTTTTTGTAGGTCTCATCATCTTTTACAATGCAGAGAGACTCAGTAGGTACACCACTCAAAATGTCTTCTAAATTTAAAGACTTTTGATCATTTATTAGAGGCAGCAACCTGGTAACTGGTAATACGGTAACTGGTAACTGGTAACCGGTAACTGGTAATACACTGTATCTTATACCTTGGTATGCTCTCACATTAAGATTTAAAATATTGGGAAGGAATACTGTGCATGTACAGCTATATGTGTCTGTTTTAAATGCCTCAAAGCACAGTGGGACTGTATATGAGTATGTGTTATAGCTTAAATTTGTTTTTGGTTTACAATCCTTCAAACCAGTAATTTCTATTTTCCTTTGTTGAAGAATCAGCACTATAATTTGGAAACAATAATTTATAATATAAAGGAGGTTTCTATTTGTTTAGATCAAAACCAAAGCCAAAACACAACATATATGTTGTGGTTCAATTTTATCCTTGGTTTAATTTTTTTTTTCTCTCTTTTTGTTTTAAACAAAATTATTATACATACCCATACCCAAAAAGAAAGGGAGAAAAATTTTAAACCAAGCCTAAAATTGAGCCATAACATATACACATGCATATACATGTACAACTTTACAGTAATAACCAACTTGCAGATGTTTGTTTCTTTAATAGGAACAGTCTGTTCTTCTACTCATCTGGTGTGTCAGTTGGTCTCATTATGTCTCTGCTGTTGCTTGTCTACATTCTGCACAAACTGATTCCTGGGGTAAGGACTTCCTGTTGACCAATGAACAGCACTTCAAAATCATCTTTTGTGGGACGTCTGAGTAAAGTTTGACAGGGTCAGCTTAAGCAATGGCAGTGGTACAGTGTAACAGATAGCAACAAGAATGCTACAAAACAATGGGTTTAACGAACAAAAACAACCAATCTGCACGTGGGATTAATTTACATGTGTGTTTTGGTACATTTCTTAATTGCCATCCTCTTCAAAACGTCAATGTTAAATGACCAAATTCAAGATTGTATAGAGAACAAGATTGCAGGATGATAAATTTTTCTTCTTGTATCTCTTTACTTCAATACCATTCTTCATAATTAATTTTAGTTCCCGAACAGTTTCCTCACATTTTGCAAGTGAAACAAGTTGGAACACTGTAAATTTTGACATTAGCGGTAATGTATTTTTTTTAAATAATGATTCAAAATTAATATCTGGTAACAATCCTACATGCCAAAACACAGTAACTATAAGATATGTATCATCTCTGTTTCCTTACACCGACTTACTCCCCAGCTTTGTCTGGGGTGGTAGTGGGTGGGAGTGAGATACAGTCTGTACTTAGCGCTTGTTAGGAAACCATCTTTACATGTATTCTGTATTGTAAGTGTTAAAGTGAATACCTTTTATGAATATTGGGGCATGCATACAAAAACTCAGGTATTTCTACATTTTTTGACATGTTACATGTATTTGAGCCATCACATCACATTATACATGTAAGTGGTGTCTTTACATTGATGGTAACAGAAGGCTCTGGAAGTGCTTGGGCATACATGTAACTGATCTATAAATAACAAGAGCAAAACAGTAAAACAAGGTTGGTTAAGATGCCCTTGGCCAGTTTCAAATACACATAAAATGCACTATTTTAATTATCATTACCACTGCTTTCCTATCTGATCCTCAGAGAGGAGGTGCCTATGCAGTTTTAATTGGAGGCTGGAGTCTTGGAGCTTACCTAATACAGTGGGCACTGGGCAATTTAAAAGACCTTTTACTAAATCACAATCAATGGGTTATTGGATATCTTGTGGTAGTAGGTGAGTTTACGGAAAACCTGCCCACTCCTGGGTTTATTTGTATTTAAGATCATTGCAGCAAAAAAATAATTAATTAATAATAATAATAATAATAATAATAATAATATTATTATTATTATTATTATTATTATTATTATTATTATTATTATATTAGCAAGTCATTCAAGAAGTCTGGCTCTAATTTGTGCAACGCTCTTGCAACTCTGACCCGCCGACTGTGCACAGAATACATTGATCCCGCAACTATTGAGCCGATTTTAGCGAGTCATCTTCTCCCACTGGACAAGGGTAACGGTGAAGTCCGACCAATAGGAGTGCTCGAAGCAATCAGACGAATTATTGGAAAATGCGTGACAAAGTTGACGAAACAAGATATACTAGAGTCGAGTGGCTCACAAATCCGGGAGTGAGGCAGCAGTGCATGCAATGAACAGCTTATTCAAGCAAGAGGAAACTGATGCAGTTCTTCTCATGGATGCATCAAATGCCTTCCACACACTAAATCGAGCCGCTGCCCTTCACGACATCAGGGTTCTTTGTCCAGCGCTGGCTACATTTGCAATCAATACCTACCTAGCACCAGCACAACTTTTTGTGACGGGGGGTAAAGAGCTCATTTCCGCAGAGGGTATGACACAAGGCGATCCCTTAGCAATGTGCATGTATGCCCTCAGTCTACAGCCGCTCATCTCTCGTTTACAGGCAGTTAGTCAAGCTAACCAATGCTGGTTTGCTGATGATGCGACAGGGTGTGGATCGCTACAGAACATCAGAGTGTGGTGGGATGAGCTGGCAATGGCCGGACCGGACTTAGGATACTATCCTAATGCTGGAAAGTGCTGGCTTGTTACGTAACCTGATACGGATGAGACCGCTAGGAGCATCTTTGAAGAAACAGCAATTAACATCACCACAGAAGGATGGAAACACCTAGGTGCGACGCTGGGATCCAGGTCCTATCTTGAGCAGTACGTCAACGATAAAGTCGAGGAATGGGTGGGGCAGGTGACAAAATTGGCTGAGTTTGCTCTGTCACAGCCCCAGGCTTGCTATGCAGCGTTCACTTTTGGATTAAAACACCGGTGGACGTACTTTCTGAGAACTCTGCCTGACATAGAAGATCTACTCGCACCTCTGGAGTGTGCAATAGCTGATACCCTAATACCGTCCATTATAGGTCACAAATGTACACAAGCTGAACGCGTGCTGCCGGCGCTGCCAGTGAGAATGGGAGGCATGGGCCTAATAAATCCGAGTCAAGTAGCAGCCTTAGAGTATGTGGCATCAGCTAATATCTCTGGTCCATTAGCCCAACAAATAGAATCACAGGCGCATGAGCCACCAGACGAAAGTGAAATACTCGCTGTGCAACGGGAGATGCACCAAGTGAAGAATCAGTATCTGAAGGAAAAACTTGATGAGGTGAAGGGCTCGATTTCCGAAAAAGCTTTGAGAGCTGTGGACCTTGCCACTCAGAAAGGTGCTTCTAGTTGGCTTACTGTTTTGCCAATTAAAGACACGAATTTTGATTTAAACAAGAGTGAGTTTCGAGACGCTGTGAAACTCAGGTATGACTGGGAAGTTCCTGATACAACCTCTGTCTGTGTTTGCGGGGATATCTTCAATGTGGATCATGCTATGATATGCAAACGGGGCGGATTTATCATCCAACGCCATAATGAACTGAGAGATTTTGAGGCGGAACTGCTTCGCATGGTGTGCAATAGTGTTGAAATCGAACCAGTCTTGCAAGACATCACAGGCGAAGAGTTGAATAGGGGAGCCAACACCGCCCCTGATGCACGACTGGATATAGTTGCGTGGGGATTCTGGGAGAGGCAGAGGTCGGCTTTTTTTGATGTGAGAGTTTGCCATCAAAATGCAGCCTCGTATAGAGATATGGATCCAGACCAGATATTCAGGCAGCACGAAACAGGGAAGAAGCCCCTGTACGCTAGCCGAGTGTTAGAAGTAGAGCAAGCTACATTCACGATATTAGTTTTTAGCACGACAGGTGGAATAGTGGTGGAATGTGAACGATACCATAGTAGACTTAGTTGCTACAAAGAAGGGCGAAAGCTACGCGACTACCATATCATGGATCAGGGCAAAAGTGTCCTTTGCGCTGCTAAGATCAGCATTACTTTGCTTAAGAGGCTCGCGATTTTCCAAGAGATCATTTACAGTTGTAGGACATTGATTTGGATATTGAAAAAGGGCATGCTAATATTTGTTAAGGAAATTGAGAACGCTATTTCTTGGGAACCCTAGCCAAAGCCAGGAATACTGAGCCAAGAAGAACAGTTTTGTAGTCGACCTTATTTATTTTATTACATAATACGATGTTGTAGACTTTTTATAAAGGAAGTTTTTTTTTTAGCATAGTTTTCATTTGACACATTTTTGGAAGCTTTTTTTTTTTTTTTTTTAATAAAAATGATTAATACAGTTTTCCCATAATTTGCTACTTCAATCTATGCTTTATTGCCTTTGTTTTTCAGGTGTCACAAGCTTCTGCGTGTGTTATTATTACGGTCCAGTGACAAGCGACCGTGGTTTGGACCTCATCCGGTGGATGTTGCAGGTGATTGGATTGACTCTGCTCTACATGGGCACCCGGTCAGAGGAGGTGTCTCTTGCTCTGGTAGTCATTGTGCTCTTATCACATGTCATCCGTAACAGTGGCATCCTTCTGTACTTCGTAAATCTCCTTCCACGCAACTGGTGAGTTGCCATTGTCATACTATGAGATCGACGCACTGAGCCTAGCCTGCGTGGCAGGCGTAGAAAGGGGAGTGGGAGGGAGGGAAAAGGGAGAGGGAACGCTTGCCCTAAGAACCCAGGTTTTTGCATTACGCCCACCGGTTTTTTTTTTTTTTCTAATGTAATCCGATTACGTCTACTGTCAATTAATTGCCAAACACGTTCACTTAATTCAGAACGTACGGCTCGCGCCTTGCGGGCTTCAAGAAAAAATATAACACTCCCAATTCGACTTCAACTGGACGTATGAAAACAATTCCACGCTCGCCTAAAAGCTCGAAATTTTTGCCAAATGTAAGCAACGTTTCACAAGTAAAAAGCGAAACGTGCTTTATTGCATAGCTTTGCATATTTGGCGCCTTAAATAAAATTACATGCCGTTGCATACATACATGTAATTTTCTATTCGCATCTGCGAATTTCATCGTTAGATCAATCTGGAAAGTCAGAAGGGTAAACCATTGATTCCATCTCCTGAAGCTGGTCTTCGATTATACTTTTCAATGGCAATAATGCCGAGAATCGCTGAGTTACGTTCTTCGCACGTACAAACATTTGATACATTATACTCTTGGAACTCTTCCCGTATCCAGTGGACAAAACCGCCGGGACATCTCTATCGGTTCGAAGAGCCCTTACGGCTGATTCTTGTTCTTGCTTCAACAAAATCTCTCTCATGCGGGCGGGATTTAAATCTCTCAAAGCACTTGCAAACACGTCTGCGTCCGCCGCCATTTCTATTTCTGTTGAAACTTGCATTTATAAATTACTCATTGTTTCTCAGCCAATCGGAATTTTGCGGCCGCCAGCGGCCGCAGAAATGAACAAAAGGGGAACTCGTCGGGGACCGGTAAAGGACTCTCTAATTTCTTGCCGCCAGAGACTTCTGCTGGCAGAGAAACATGTAGCTTCACGCGCAGTTTAAACTTAAATACAGTATTCAAAATTTGGTAGCCACCTCCGGAGCCCAATATAGAGTTGCGATCTTTTCCTTAAAGCAGAGATTTCTGGAGAGGAAATAAAAGTTTTAAAATTAGACTGTACTGTGTGCGTTTTGTTTGTCGTGATAGATACTGTATATTGAAGAAAAATAAGAGATTGGCCAGAATCACCAGTTTTTTACGGATTGTGTAGGTTGAGCTATTCAATTCGTGAAATTTTATCAGAAAATGTCCTACTAGATTTCGAAGAAATCGACATTTATAATGAAGAACTTTGTGTTACAGTGTACCATAACAGTTATTGCCCAGAAACCAGTAAAAACAAACTTTGGTCACATGTGTAGTATTCAGGTCTAGCAACATGGCGGAATAGACGCTTCTCGTCGAGCTCCGGCCTTTCGGTGGAATTTCTATGCCTGCTAAACGAAAGGATAGATCCAAGTCTTCACAGGATTCCACACATTCTCCAGACGATAAAAGAACGAGAGAGGAAGCTGGCAGTGTACTAAGTACATCTTCCCAAACCGACGAAATCTTCGAGGCGCTCGAGATGGCCGAGGACCTCGGGAAGAAAATCGAGCATGTGCTGCAGAAACTTGGAAAACTGGATATTATTGAAAGCCACTTAAACGAGATGAGTACAACCTTAGCGAATATTGAACATACCGTAAGTCGGTTGGATTCGGAAGTCACGATCTTGAAGGACAAAGCTAAAAAAACGGACGAAACTGTAAAGGATCTCAAGGAAAGTGTAGAATTCAATGATGAAGATATATCGGATTTGAAACAAGATTCAATAGGCCTGGAAAACGAAGTCTTCGAACTAAGGAAACAGATTTTGTACATGGAAACTTATTCCAGAAGAGAAAACGTTAAATTCATCAGCCTACCAGAGAAACCGAACATCACAAATGGTGGCAACGAAACAGAAGACTCCAAAGAAGTTGTGTATAAATTTTTGGAGGAGCACCTCAGGATCGACCGGCCACGGGAGAGAATCGAATTTAAAAGAATTCACCGTCTTGGAAAACCCAAAGGTACAAGACCGCGTCCTATTATTGCAAGATTTCTGCGCTATGGAGATAAACATTTAGTGATGGACCAAGCTAGGAAAAATCTCAAGGACACAGATTTTCATGTGTATGATGATATTCCCAAGCCATTGTACGACTCACGGAAGGGACAACTGAAAAAGCTGCAAGAAGCGAGAAAAAAAGGTTACACCGCCTTTTTCAGCAGCGCCCATCCGGACAAACTGTTTGTTAATGGAAAATACATTGCTCCTGGTGAATCAGTGTAACAGTATCCTTTGTTAAACCCCTAATCCTGTCGACTGCTATGATGATAACCAATAGTGTTATTTGCATTATCTGTTTTTGTGTTTCCACCCAAGGGAGCTCTAGCGATATAAAGCCAAGTACTCTAATTTACACGATCGGAAAACTAATCCCCGGACAAATTATTTCTTTTTACAAGATGTGTCAGTGTATGTGTCTGTATAAGTGTCTTTTTCTGTGTCTCTGTGTAACTTTATGTGCTTTTCACCCGTATTCTCGAACCTTATATTTCAATACATCTTGTCTCAGGTTTACTCTTCACAACTTTTTTCAATCTCTGGGTAATTATTCTGTCGCCACCTTAAGTTTATGTTTTAGTCTGCGTCTTATATGTATGTACGAGCGTTTGTTTTATTTTTATCTGTTTCGCGTAACGTCGTATTTGCTTTTCGTTAGTCAAAATTGCGGTGTTATATTTCAATTGTTAGGTTGCTGTTCCCTTGACACCTTCCTTCACAACAGAATTGTCACTCCTGGTCCATAACATGGCGAATTTTAATGATATGCAAATCTGTTCCCTAAATGTCAGAGGTCTGTCCAACAACTCAAAGAGACGCGAAACTTTCTTATGGTTGAGAAAAAAGAACTTTTCTATATATTTTATACAGGAAACACATAGCTCAAGTGACACTGAAGCCTATTGGCTTCCTGAGTGGGGATATTCAGCCTTATTTACTAATTTCTCCAGCTCTAAAGCCAGTGTCGGTATTCTTTTCAACAACAATTTCCAGTTCAATATTTTAAGATCCTTAATTGATCCTGAAGGTAAGATTTATTATTGTCGATATCGAGACAAAAGGTGAAATATTAACACTTCTGAATATCTACGCACCCAATCAAGATGACCCTATCTTTTATAAAAATGTAGGTGAAAACATTTCTTCCTTTGAATGTGATTTCATTGTTTTTGGTGGCGACTTCAATTTTAGTCTGCGTTATTCATAAAGATAAAAAAGGTGGTGCTCCTGTTACTCACTGGAAATCTCGTGATGAAGTTGAGTTGTTAAAGCAAAAATTTGAACTAATGGATCTTTGGAGAGTTCTCAACCCAGATACTAGGCATTATACCTGGAGAAGGAAAAAAAACAGAAATTCAATGCCGTTTAGACTTTTTCTTAATTAGCGATACTCTCTGCCCTAAAGTTCTGGAAGCAGAAATCTTACCCGATTACCGGACTGACCATTCAATGATTACTGTTCGTCTTAGTGCTGCAGTCAACCCCAGAGGACCCGGTTTTTGGAAATTAAGCACGCATTTCTTGACTAAAACGGACTACGTCACCTTAATAAAGAAGACTATAGCAGACGTGTCAACGGACTATGATGGCCAGTGCGAGGTAGATGAGGTGCTAAAATGGGATCTAATTAAAATGCAAATCAGAGCAGTTTCAATTAAATACGCTGCTACCAAGAAAATGAATTTTAATAAAAAGGAACAGATTTTAGAGAAAGATATTTTGACACTTGAAAGGAAACTTGATGAAAGGAATTTACCAGAGGCAGGTCGGAAATTTTTGGAATCGGAACTAGCAACTAAAAGACAGCAATTAGAGGAGATAATTGTTTACAAAACGCAAGGAGCCATCATGAGATCTAAAGTGAAGTGGTATCATGAAGGTGAAAGAAATACATCATATTTTCATAGTCTGGAAAAGCGACATTTCAATAGTAAAACTATCAGAAACCTTAAAACTGACAATAATTCATGGGTCTCAACAGACCAAGAAATTCTGCACGAAGCTAAGATGTTTTACGAAGCTCTATATTCTTCCCTAGCAGAGCAGTATCCCCATGACGAGTGCGAAAAACTTTTCTTTCCAGATGATAATGATCTCAAGCTTAGTTAACAATCAGAAATTGTCCTGTGAGGGGCCCCTGACACAAGCTGAATGTTTTGAGAGTCTTAAGACAGTGGAAGCGGGCAAGTCTCCCGGGACGGATGGCTTTCCTGCAGAATTTTACAAAGTTTTTTGGAATGACGTTTCTCCTTTTCTGCTTGCGTCTTTAAATTTATCTTTCTCCAAAGGGTATCTTTCCATTTCTCAACGAAGAGGACTAATAACCCTGTTACCTAAGAAGGACAAACCCCAACAGTTTAAAAAAAACTGGAGGCCAATAAGCCTTTTAAATTGTGATTACAAAATTGCAGCTAAAGCTATAGCAACAAGAATTAAACGTGTTTTACCAAATATAATAACAATCAAACGGGTTTCCTTAAGGGTAGGTCAATCGGCGAAAATGTTCGTTTACTAAATAGTATAATAAGCTACTCAGAACATAAGAATATTCCTGGTTTGTTACTGTTTGTCGATGTTGCGAAAGCTTTTGATACCTTAGAATGGACCTTTTTGGAGAAAACCCTTTCCTTTTGCGATTCTTTAGTTGCCTGGGTTAAATTACTTTACACAGATATTAGCAGTAGTATTCAAAACAACGGATGGTCCTCAGATTTCTTTCCACTTAGTAGAGGAGTTAGACAGGGATGTCCTCTATCCCCCTACCTTTTTGTTTTATGTGTTGAAATACTGGGAAATGCGATTAGAAGTCACGATCAAATCAAGGGGATAAGCATACTTGATTCGGAATGTAAAATTAGCCAATATGCAGATGACACAACTTTAATTTTCGACGGGTCTGATACCTCGATGCAGCAGTCCCTTAGCCTATTTGATTCGTTTGCCGAAATTTCCGGTTTAAAGGTTAATTACGACAAGACAGAAGCACTTTGGATAGGCTCAATGCGTCTGAGCAATAGAGTGATCGCCGCTTTCCAGCACATCACATGGTCTTTCAGTAAAGTTAACTATTAAAGAAGAATCAACTATTAAAAAATAATCTGAAAGTTTGAATTATCAAGACAAAAAAGAAAAAATTTCCAACATAATTGAAAAGTGGCAGTTTAGAAGGCTAACCCTCCTGGGGAAAATAACCGTTATTAAAAGCCTGCTTGCTTCACAGTTAGTGAACATAATGTCTCCGCTTCCCACATCAGATGAATATCTCAAGGAAATAAACAGTCTATATAAATTTTTGTGGGATGGTAAAAATGATAAAATCAAGCGAGTACATATGATTAATGATTCTTCAAATGGTGGACTTGAAATGTTGGATATTTATAGTTTCAATTGTGCTCTGAAAGCGAAATGGGTTCAAAAGTATATGGATCCTACCAATAAAGGGACATGAAAATTGTTTTTAGACTTCTTTTTTTGGGAAACATAAACCTAAATTACTTTTCACTGGAAACCTTAATCCGGATGACATCACTTTCTTACAATTAAAAGATCCTTTTTCCAAAGAAGTAGCTGAATGCTGGTCCCGCCTTAATTTTAAAAATCAGCAACCCAATTTTTCTCAGGCACCAATCTGGTATAATTCACTAATACGCATTGATAATAAACCCCTGTATTTTTCAAGCTGGGCTTCGGCTGGTATTTGCACTTTTAGTCACCTCCTAACGGAGGGTTGGAATTTCTGTTCATTTGATGAATTTGAGAGAAGGTATTCTCTGAAAACAAATTTTCTCCTTTATTGTAATGTTTTGAGTGCAATTTCTGAGATGAAACGCGATTGTGTTCGAGATCCAATACAGGATTGTGCTGACATTTCTTCCAATCTGTTGACGTCACTGCACTTTTGTAAAGTAGCCTATAAGATATTTATAAAAGAAATCGCTTCTCAGCCACATAAAAGCCAAAGCAAATGGCTCTCGGATTGTAGAACCTACAGTGTTGATAAGATAGATTGGTGTAAATCCTACAATCTAGCCTTCTTATGTACTCGGGAAACCAAACTAAGAACCTTTCAATTCAAGTTTCTCCACAGAAGGATAGCCACCAACAGCTATCTGTTCAAAATAGGCATCTCACAAAGTGGCCTTTGCTGTTTTTGCAAAGGTTCTCCAGAGACTCTCTTACACCTTTTTTGGAAATGTCCGTACGTACAATCCTTTTGGAATGAAGTCAAAACCTGGATATATAGCTTTTCTTGTTTTTCAAATGTTAACTTATCATTTCTAGCATGCTTAGGCTTAGCAGAGGATACTTCAAAGCTCCTTTTTCACCACATTCTTCTCAGTGCTAGACACTATATTTACAGGTCTAAATTAATGAATTCATCTCTTCCAAGAGAACCTTTTACACGAGGTATCCAAACCTGTTTTAATGTTGCGCTATGCTATCCAAAATGGAACCTTAAGTAAATTTCGCATGAAATGGGGACCTTTGTTTCCGACTCTTTTTCTGGTGGATGGTGAGGGGAACGGCAAACCTAATGTTTAATAAGTTTTGAAAATAGTATCACTTTATTTTTGTTTTTGTGAAAATTGTAAGAGAATTGAATATTAGTGTAATTTTTTTTCTCTTGTATTAGTAAGAAGTAGTTATTATGGACCTTGTAATTAATCCGACGCGGGTGTGTGTGTGCGTATGTATGTATGTGTCTGTATGCATTTTCAGTGTACTTCTAAGCATTAAAAAAAATTTGAGACTTAAATAAAGTTATCATCATCAAAAAAAAAATTCAGGATATCGAAGATTTCAAGAAAGATACATTACAAAAAATTTACGAAAACAAAAACAAACCAAAACAACTGTTGCGAGACACCTTAACTGACAGCTCTTAAAATCTTGTTTCTGGATTCATTTTCAGGGTCTCCTACAGAGTGTCTTACTTCTTCTTTCCCCCGAAACGAAAGTTTTTATCTGAAAACGAGTTTGTCCTCCAGGGATCCGAAGAAACAAGGGTGGCCCTAGAACATCTTAGAGAATACTGTAACAGCCCGGAGTGCAACGCCTGGCGGGTCATCAGTCGGCTGAAACACCCCAGCAGGTATGTCACTATATATGGGTTATTATTGGCCAAGCGTGAGGTCAAGATAGCGGGATATTGGCCAATATTTGGGGGGGGGGGGGTCGTGCAACCCACTGGAAATTTGACATTTTCATGTTTCAAATGTCACTTTCCCCACCCTTGGGTCGCCACTATAACTCAAATTCCCACCCCTTGGGACCACAGACCTTGCACAGTAAGTTAAATAAACGAAATGATATGCCAAATTTCCCACCCTGGGGACCACTGTGGATGTCAAAATCCCCACCCACGTGCGCTTTCCTGCCAAGTGTATATGAAATGAGAAACCGACTTTTTAAGCACAAAATTCTAACGTGCGCAAAACGTTCGCGTTCGCCTTGAACAACAATAACCACGATGAGGACCAGCAGGTATGAAAAACATCAGTTTATTTTTCACATCATGTACTTTATGGAGTGGTATTACATAGCGACCGGACACACAAACATATTACAACAGATAACGTACTTTATGGGCAAAAACATCCTTACCCAACGCACAACCCTAACTCTAATCTCCCTTGTCCCCTCCCCCCCCCCCCCCCCCACCCCTCCCCTAATAAAGGACCGATACCCTTACCGTTCAAGGAAGTGAATATTTGGAGCAAACTTTGAGAAGAATGTCTTCTCTTTGTTGGGACGATCGAAATGCATGAGAGTAGAGCACGGTAGGAACTGAAGTCATCAATAATCCGTTAAATTGAAGGGAAACATTTTTTCGGTAATATTTTCTTAGATGAGAGGAAAATGGGGGTGATCCGCGATTAACGAATGAGTTCGTTTGTGCCCCGAAACCTGGTGGGAAAACGTCAAAGTGAAAGGGTGGGTTTATGTAGGGAAAAAACACGATAAGGAAAACAGCGCCATATTGCTGACCTTACAGTAGAGTATGAGCACAGGCAAGCGACCACATACCCTGCGAGCAGAGGCCCTTCGATCTTCCTAGATAGTGCGTCTTTGAAATCAACGTTCAAATTATTATCACCGTTCTCTCTAAATTTGTTATGGCTGTTTAAACATTAAGTCTTGTCACCGTTGATTACTTCCTCTAATCTCACGACCTATTTGTCTGATCTAACGGCGGGTTTGCGTGGAGGAATCACATGCAGTTCTTAATGTTGTAGATTCGCACAGTTCGTGTCCTCTGGGCAGCATTTTCTGGACGAGGAAGTAAAGACTTACGAAGAAGATCCCTCCCCTTGGCTCACGTCTGATAGCGAAGATCAAGATGATGGTGGCAATGAAAATTGATCATGCTACATATTAACTTCTACAACTTCCGTCCTACATAGCAACTTGTCCAAAATGCGTCTTATGGGACTAAGTGCGAGGGAAAGCTACAAAATACGACCCGTACTCCGTCGAGCCCTAAACGTGGAACAACACATCGCCATTCAAGAAGTACAGTAGTTCGATTATTTATTTTCATGCGAACATTCGTACTTCTTGAGAATTTACTATGCATGTTTGGGCTTCAGTTCGAAACAGGTCCCGTTCAAGAGAACGTCAGGTCTCTTAGAACCAAACAGGCCTGCCGGACATTGCAGAGAAACTGTGAACCTTGAACCGCAGCTGGTCCGCTATCTAAAACCGAAGAGATTGCCCTTAAGTTTCTACAGTAAGGGTTTTTAAAAAGCTAGTTAGGTAGATTGTATTAATTTAAACTACTAGTTATGCGCCCTTTTTTCAGTTGGTTATAACATTCATGCATGCATTGTTCTTAAAACGTACGTTTTGTTCTTAATATTAGTTTTTCAATTCGACTTGAATAAACATTCTTAGTTGCACTTTTTAGCTGTCTCTGCATTTCCTCCCGGGTGGCTGCATGGTTGTAATGGGAGAATTGGAGGGAGGGGAGGGGTGGTTCACAAATACAAGTTTACCATGGAGGTACGCCGTTTAAACTGCCAAACATCTTTGACTGTTGAGTAACTCTCGAGTCCTTGAAAGACCCAGCTGATCGGCATCTACTTTTCGTTGGGCATTCCGCTTAGAGGGGAATATCTTATTAAGTTTTACTGACAAACTAAATGTCTGTTTTGTTGTTTATTTACTTTTCTTTTGTCTGTTTGTTTTCATGCCAACAATCTGATTTTCTCTTTCCTAGACAGAGAGGCACAATCTTGTATTTCCTTCTGTTTCCTTCTTCAGATCAATGTAGCCTGCAAACCCACACACTTTCTAACGGTGATAGTAAAATTGTTGCCTTAATTACATTAAAAAGTAGCGCGCGCGCGTGGAAGACTTTCAGAGGCATGTTATGACATAATTTGAGTGAAAATCGTAAACGCTCCTTGTTTTATCATAACTAGTACTTCACAATAATGTTATGGGAAAATTCCTCGAATATTATCTCCTTGGTTATCAAAGGCCCGCATTTTGTAGGGGAAAGGGATATTAAAAGGCCCGCATTATATAGGGGAAAGGGCTATTAAAAGGCCCGTATTATATAGGGAAAAGGGGTGCGGACTGATTATCTTCCTTGCAACCAATTCAGTTGTGCTACTGCGGAAATACCTTTGTGTCGTAAAGTGGTTTTCGACGCTAAAATAGTAAGTGTTTATATGGGAGGGAAACAAATTCTATTGGAGGTGGCTTGCAAGCATTATACTTTTCACTGGAAAACGCAGTTGATTACTATGATATGTTGTTGAATTGGGAAAGAAAGTGCACTCCCGATTTGTTTGCCATCTGTTACGGCTAGTGCGTCAAATCGAGGAGCGGCGGTGAACTTCTTTTGGTCGTCAAATTTGGGACAGATCGTTCTTAGTTCAAAAACGTTAAATGCTTGGTACTTGATAAACGATTCCTTTTCCTCTCGGGACAGTAATCATTTTCCAAAAGTGCGCAGATGAACTTTAGAAATCTCCCGTTGCATGTAAAGGAACTCTTTCGGTAAAATTCGATTCCGTACGTTGAACTGCAGATTTCATCATTAAAGAATCCTCAGTTTAGAGATGCCTTCATTACTGAGATACTTCACGGGTTTGGATTTCCAACGCTTCACTAGCAAACCGTTGAACCTTGAACACGGAGCAGGGCAGCCGTGATTATTTTCTAATTCTTTTCACTTGCTAGGCTATGAACTTGATCAGGTTGAATAAAACTTGTCGGCCACACCCTTCTCTTCATTATGCGGTGTTGAGCAGTGCCCATTCCAGTTTGCGTCGCAAGCTTTGCAATTTCTCGCTCTTGGCGAGTTCTGTGTTGAGAATGAAAGGAAAATAAACTAAACAGTCAGTGTGAAATTGTTGATGTTTGCCACCCGTTGCTGGTATGAAATCTAGCGGCGCTCATTTCGCCAGATTGCTGGCTCGTCGATCGATTGATCGAGGCAAAATGAACAACAGTATCACTTTTGTCGCTGGTTTTTGAGTAGTGATTTTTTTCCTATTTTCCCTTTAAATTCTTAGTTTGTTTGTTGCTTTAGTTCCACCATTCAGATGTCACTTTAGTCAAGCACTGACGGAAAAATATAAGCAATGCAAAACGTGACATGAACACTTCAATTGCGTCTCTTTTATATACCATCATAAAGATTAAAGAGAAAGATCGATAAACGTATACAGTACATCTCCAAGCATTGCTTTCAATGAAGCATTCACGACTAAAATTTGAGAAGAAAAACTATTATGACTCTTTGTAAATTTCTCACTTTCTTCCATGGCATTATTTACTTCTTGTCAAGTTAAACTGAGAAGCAATTAAATTCCGCATCACGGACCACTCAACACTAAAACACCTGTGATATTTTCTCATCGTTTATGCATTTCGTCATTTTCAAAGCTATTACCCCTGCGAATCCCTTCATAGCACCAGCAAGTTAGAAACAAAATAAACTATGTCTTAAAAGTTATAAGAATTAAACCTACACCTCCCTGAAAAGTCAGCAATTCCCGTATCCCAGGAGTGTATTATAGGGTGATATTAAAAGCAATCAGACATTCAACTGTACTTGAGTCTTTGCAGCAGCATTCAAATCACAATTCAGTTAAGATGACTTCCTCTCTTCCAAACAATTAGACACCCGCTCGATATTTGTTTAGAAGTTTGGATAATACTAGTTTTGACATTGGTTAATAAGGCTGTTATTTACCGGTGGGATTTCTGCAATCAATACCAATGAACCCAAGCGTGAACACAATGAATGCAACGATCCCCGCAAGTGGACAAAGGAGATATCATCAATTATTTACCGGCTGCCTCTCATAAAACTACTGAGCAGACAATAGCGGCCGTATATAGCGGAATATCTCAGTACTGAAAAGGTGAGGGACAACCTTACTTCTATTGAGAGTCTATTGTTGGTTCGCAGTAGATAACTCGTTGTACTGTCTGATCGGGTCAAATATCAGAACTTATCTAGGTCGCATTTCCTTTCAGGCTTAGCCATGGATTTTAGGCTGGTCTTTTGTTCCCTCTTATTTGTGGTCGTCTCAGTGACTGCCAAATCAACACACCGAGGAAGTAAGTTCATATTTTTTGTCTGTTTTGGGTTCTATATAATTGCGATATCAGTGCGGGATTTTAACTGATTCTGGCTTTGTTAACTTCATGGCAAGTCGAAATCAACAGCTGTCGACTGGCCAATGATATTATTAGTTGAGGAATTTCACGAGAACTGAAACACCAAGGAATCAATGGGAAAAGACATAGTATTTAACGAGGGGTTGTTCAAAAAAAAAAATCGAAAAAAAACTGGTATGCTGTTGAATCATTATCGATATTTTCATTTTGAGGGAGATTTCTAAACTTTTTTTTAGAAAAGCGAAAAAAATCTTAATTGTTAATTTTCTATGGACCGCCCGTTCTTAATTAGGAATTTCGATTAGTTCTTTAGGTTGTAATAAGTGATCCATTTAAGCAATCGTTTCATGTTCGTTTTAATCTGATGTTAGGAATATCCAGTCATTAGAGTAAAAATTGCTGTTGGTCTTTAAGGCGAATTTTAACCCAGCATTTGGTAATCAAAAGCTGTTGTGAAATTCAAAAGGAGATACAGTATTCAGAAAAGTATATTTTTCATGGCAAAGTGTTCAAGTCGAGTTTCGATGTCGTAAAGTATGTTTACTTTTTATATATATATACATATACGTGTCCCTGGCTTAAATCAATTCTACTACAAGAGTGATATCATTGACTTTCAAGGTGAAAATTTGTCTATAGTGGCCTTTGATGTGAAGCCTACTCCTTGCCGAAAGGAAATTGCGATCTTCTTGGTTGCAGTCTCCCCAATGAATTTCTAAACGAACTACAATCCTAGTTTTACCTCATGGAATCTTTTCTCCTTAACGTAGTTGATGAAGTCACAAATATCTTTCGCAGATATTTGCGTTCAAGTTCTCCGACTGTTTCAAAACACACCTGTTTCATGTTATTAACAATTCATGTCATCTTTACAGAAGTTTAATATCACTTTTACTGGTCGTTTTCTAATATTTTGCTTTGTTCAATTTCGTGTAAGCGAGATCTATTTTGATGGAAAAAAAAATGGGATGGGAAAACCTGTCCTAGTTTTGTCATGCTGCAACAGAATAATCTTTTGTTTTGATTTCGACAAGTGTGCATTTCATTTTTTCTGGCCTCTTTACCATTAATAGTTCCGTACCAATGCGCTCAATTTACGTTTGAGGTGAAGATCGGTAAAGTAGCAATTAGTATTCGTCCTGTTTGTATTAGTTTGGCAGCGCTTGAGACTATTTCTTATCTATCTTACTACATTTTTTAAATCATTACATACTTCATTGTCAAAGTGTTGATTCTGAAGCGAAAAACTATACGTCTATCACTGCGAAATGCCAGGTGGTAAAATTTTGTCGTTTAATCAGAAAACGAGAGCCTGAATGTTTAAAAGTGGACAATCGTGAGATTGGTAGGTCGAGGGCATTTAATTTCACAAGAGTTGGCTATCTTATTCATGCATGTATCACTCATTTCCTCGTTTTCGTTTTTAAAGGTATTTTCAAAAGAAGTCCGAATCCATGTCCGCCAGGATGTCCCGGATCTTGTGCCCCGTCATGTACAGCGGTATGTTGCGCACCTCCACCACCACCTCCACTCCCACCACTCCCACCACCACCACCCCCACCGCCACCTCCTCCACCCGGTCCACCTGGCCCTGACGGTCCTATGGGTATGGCTGGTCCTGCTGGTCCCGATGGTCCCAAAGGACCACCAGGACCTCCCGGACTTCCCGGTCCACCCGGTCTCCCTGGACTCCCCGGTGCCCCTGCTGGACCTCCCGGACGTGATGGTCCCATGGGACCCCCAGGACCCTCTGGACATCAAGTAAGTTTTATCATAATTGCATTACGTTGTTTGGTAGAATTTCTGTTTGGAACTGGATTGATGAGTGACTGAAATTTCGCTTATATGTCAGCCATCATTTTGTTCTTAATCAATCTATTGGTATCGTGTTGGCAAATCTTCATTGCGAAAAAGGTAAATGATAGATTTAGCTACATCCCCATGTATTATTACTATGGACACGAAGTTTCTCTGGTTTTATTTGCGCTCTGCGCCTTTTAAGGTAGTCTGGCATTTTGCTGTTCCCTTTCTTCCCTTTGTTTCATATATTGTATCCGCTTATGGTGCTCACATATTGCCTCTTGGTATTGAATTTAACTCAGAAAAGAGATACTTGTGTTCTTGGCCGTTTAAGTTCTGACCACTTTTCTCTTTCCTTCAGGGACCTCCCGGTGATCTCGGACCCATGGGTCCCCCAGGAGCTCCAGGACTGCCCGGTCCCCCAGCACCACCCGGTGGAATGCCCCCATGTCCACCCGTCTGCGTTCACACTTGCATCAAGGCCTGTGCTCCACAATGTTGCCATGGACGAAAGAAGTGATCTCACCTCCTGCAGTAAAAAGAACAAAAACAATTACTACAACAGCAGCTTTTTTTATACTCCTGATCCGTCGAGTTGTAGTAGTTTTTATCTCACCGCTGGGCGAATGAAATTTAGTGATGCCTCCCTTGAACCGTTGTGTTTTCCGTTAGAGTTTAGAGTATCTCTTTTGCTTTTGAGTTTATTTTGTTGTATATTCACAAGACAAAAATCTCAACTCGCTTAGTTTTTTGTTGTTTTCCTTTTGAAATAAAAACGAACACAGCTGTAAGCTCTCAGTGAAAAGTTGCGTAAATTGTACGTCACAGTAAGGCAGTTTCCGTTACAAATGTAAAGATCCACGCTGCATACAAGCTGATTACGTAGGCGTATTGAAAGAAGGAATCATTTGAAATGTTTAATAAAATTGTCTCTGTTAGTATACGTATGAATACTTTTATGGATACTTTTATGGATACTTTCATCTGACCTCCCCCCTCCCCTCCCCCCCAGTGCATGCCTATTAATCTGATAATAGCCAACACTGTACCTCTCCTCCTAGAATATCATGTGCTGGAAAAGCACGGGAGAAATGCCGTGGGCTTTTATCTGCGTTTACAAGAGTTGTTGGTATATGCATGTGTCGTGATAATCAGCTAGTGCATTGACTGAACCAGTGCCTTATAGCTAAGAAGTCACTCAGAAGAAATAGCATCTGTTTATTTAAGGCTCGCGTTACATAGCTTGTTCACATGTTCGAGAATCCTACCGGTTTTGAGAAGGTCAGTACTTTGACTGCATGTCCTCAGAGACCATGCAATTTTTCCACTATGTCTCGTACACGTGACAATGACTTTTCGTCTTTCTCTTTATTTCGAATCCCTTTATTCCGATGATGATGATGAGGACTTCCTTGCCAAGAGCAGCCGCAGTGCCCGTGGAATTCAGACGCCGTCAGGTGTTGTATCTTACTAGCCGCGTTTCTGTAATGCTTCTCGAGACACTGGAGGCTTGTTCAAAATAGCCAAGGTCACTAACAAAATGAGTTCGAAACATTCGCAAGCAGTCGAAATGTGAGAGGAAAGAGAAAGACTCGCGCTCCACAAAAGAAATTATTGTAGCTGTATTTTACAGCGTTCCTATGAGAACGCTGTAAAGCTGATACTCGCGGTTTCACACTTCAGTGTTTCTCTTGTCCCACCATCTTATGTATCCCTCACTCTGCTATCGTCATCTCTTTGTGAAGACATCGACAAGTTCAGCTGCGTTGACTATACTACTTCACCAAACAACCCTGTCACCTCATATTACAAAATCGATTTCAATTATCACATCAGCCTACCACAGTAATAAATACTCGAGTGCATTCACTAATCTACGATTGCTACTAGTCCTTTCGACAATGCAAGGCACGATCCCAAACTTTGAAGCCAACAACAACAACACTTTAACGTACCCCAGTGCTTACAAAAGATAATTTACAATAAAAGAATCAATTTACAATTTGAAGAAGGGTACTGACTGCCCGAAATAAACAGTTTGTGGACATCTAGTTGAGAGTGAAAAGATGGTCAAAATATCGTGGCAAGCTTACTCCCAGCTACTAGGCTTCCACCACTAGGTTTGGAAACTGGCGGCTGCAAACGTTGACTCTTTTTTCCACTTATTTTTTCACCTTTTTTACTTATTTTTTACATGTTTGCTAGCTTTCTTCTGTCCAAGTTCAACTCGAGTCTTTATCTGTCATTGTTCTACGCCTCTTTTCGCCATTTTTACTAGTTGGGCGATAATAGTTTTGATGATTTATTTGTACACGGCGAAATAAATTTTAAAAAAAAGTTTTGCAGAGTTTACATGCCGGATAAACTAAACATCAAACCCCACGCTTACGATCGCGTCTTCAGTCCATGTTGACGCTTCATTTTAAAAAAAGTTGCCAATGTTGCTTCTTTCAATCTTGGGAGATGTTCAGGGAAAGAAATAACTCCTTGGAAGAAAAATAATGTTTCATTCTTCAGGAACTGGGCAAAGTTGTAGACATTTGTTGAGGTGTGAAGATGACTGTTGGTGTAACTGTAGTCGGCCGGTTTGTGCATTTCGCGCCCAAAAAACAAGCGTACTATGACCAAATGACCCGTTTGAATCATCAAATGGAGGGGAAACGTGTTGGTCATTATGGCTGCTTCAAGACAAGTAACAATCAGAGAGGGATATACGAAGAAGAAAAAGACTAAAAAAAAAAAAAAACCTTGCCTCAGAAAAAGGTGATGCTGGCTACCTGCTACCTCCCAAGATTCAGCGTCAACTTATAAAAGCACTTCGCGCAATGACTATTTTATGTGATTATCCGAACCGCTAGCCCACCTTACTCAACCCAGGGACCCGGGAAGTCACTACGGGCTTGTGACTTCGTTAGTGGTTTTTCATGTCCCTTGTAGAAAATGTGTTCTTTCCATGTCATTATCCAAGCCACGAGATTGTCTAGCACGCATTTGGAGCACCAGAGCCAGACTGCAGCTTCTTATTCTTATCGGTCTATAGTTCAATTTCGAACCCGTGCTACTTTAAAACGACCCACTCTACGAAATACGCTGACCTGACAGGATGTTATGCATTATCTCTTTTAATTGGTATTAAGTTAGACTCATTTAACACATATTTTTTTTGTTCCGGTGTTCTTTTTATAGCCATATCTACCCATCCAATAGAACCTCACACAATCAGCTGAAAAATAACAACTTTGTTTTGTGTACGTGAAGGCATTATCAGTTTACAACTATCGTTCATCGACTCGATTTCTGACTTTTGTTGTTGTCAACAAACAAATTGAAACCATAGGACAAGTTGTAACTTGTACTTTATTGAGACAGAATTCTTGAGTATAACGTCGACTTCAAAGTACCAAACGAACCTCTGGAGTCCGCCATTGGGACACAGACGCCCACGCAAGATATCGTGACTGCAGTTTGGAATGCGCGTTGCAGGAGCGCACAAATGACCTTCAAAGACGGTCTGGTAAGTCTCGTCATAAATATTTGCGATTTTATTTGATGGATACCTTCTTTTACCACAGCACACCGGCGTTCGTAAGAATTTTAGCCATCTTTGCCAAGCCGTCTAAAATTTAAACTCGTGCGGAAAGATTTCAATCTCTTTTTTTTTCTTCCACATCGTTTTATCGAAATTTCCTCGCTGTTTATTTGTAAATAAATACCCCACATGAGGGTACAGAATTAACAAGGCGCATTGACTGACTTCTTTCTAGAAGCCAAAAGAAGAAATGTTACAAAATATGATAAAAAGGGCAATAATGTCGTGATTTTTAAATCAGTTGATAATTTAATTTGCATGCATGCTAACTCGTACCCCCTGAGCTTTGCAACTCAATCTTGTGTCTGACGTGTAGCAGAATTAAAAGTTCACAGAGCAATCTTGGGGAAAGTTCAATCCTTTCATTTCACCTAGACTAACGTAACAACAGTCGAGAGAATAAATTTGAGGCTTCATTAATAAGGCACGTTTTGCAATTCAGGCCGCAAGCACTGATACATATGGTCAATGTTGTTGAGCCACTCTGTTGATGTAAAATATACCTCATTGATACGAGCTAAGATCCAACCCATTCGGTTATCGTCACGTCGCAGTAGCATTTATCGCTGAAGTCTTTCAGTTCTCGATGGGAATGCTTGGAGAAAAAACAAATTATTCATTGATTTTTAAATCTTTGGACAAAACTTAAGCTTCTTTTTATTTGATAAATTGTATCCAGATGATTAATCATAGAAAGACATGTTGATGGCCCAAAGTCGTTGGATGCATGTATTCATTTCAAAAAGTATTCGAAGTCGGCATAAGCTTCTCGTTCAACATGTGGTCTTGAAATTTGTCGAAAGTCCTAACAGTTGCAGCGAATGTGTTAAATATCGAACTTCGCATTCAGTGTATACCATGCAGTGCACAAGACGCGGACACAGTCGTTATTACACATTGATTTGGCCCATTAAGTCAGTAATCCCGGTGATAAAGTGACATTATTTGTATTGCTTTTTACTAAAATCAATGCGCTGACTTTTTTTCTTTAGGTAGAAGTTAGCTTAATTGTCTCCCGTTACCATCTGGGACTGGTTGTGGTCGGAGGTTGTGTAATTCGCCATGACTGCAGCGTCCTATATCAGTAGATATAGAAGTGTTTAATCCAGCCCAGTGGCTCACAGAAGGCAAGTATTACTTCGTAATTATGCGCGGGACAATAAATGCTTGAATACAGGTACTTTGTGTTAAGTTGCCTTTCTCCATTAACATTTTCCCGGTGACTGAAGCGTTTAGAGTAGAACGTTGAACTGATTTGTTACCTGTACCTTCTTTTCCATATCCTGTTGCCTAAAACATACGTTAAAACAAGCATTATTCATCTCAGGAAGCTTTTACACTAGATGTACCAAAATCTCTCGTTCTGACGCCCTAATAATCAGGGGCAACTAACCACAAATTTCGGCAGATATCTGTTCGGTGTAGTACTGAGTTAGCCTTAGGCTTTCGGCGTGGATCAAAGAGTACACTCGGATTTTCGTATCTGAAAGGTGGCTTAAAAGACTCTCAATGGTTAAATCACAGTCCCTGAGGTTTTCGGAAAGGTATTTGCTGTTTTTGGCAGTCAAAAACGTCAGCAAACATTTTCGGAAAGAAAATAATTTTCTAGAAATTTCGTGGAAAGTTCATTTCAGCTAGCATTTTCTCAAAGGAGGATTTTGTTCCCTAACAGTTTCGGGCAATTAAAATTTAAGCTAAGGAATCCGAATACATCAAATTCTTCTAGCTAACGAAAACATCACTTTAAACAGACTTCAAACACCATAAGTTAGTTAAAAATATCTTTCTACATGCAGCTTTAGGTTGATGTGGCTCGTTGGGTGCCCTAAATAATCAGGAAATTTTATTCGCCGCGAATTCTATTTTAAGCTGCCTATGCATTGGATTAATTGTCTCTGGGTTTTTCCAAGCGTGAACGTTTAATTTGGAAGTATACTTTTTAATGTGTCAATGCTTTATTTACTGAATTGACTCTTAGAATTTCAGTCAACTCACTGTATTCTCAAGTCTGTTTTTAAACAAGACTAGAGTTTGAAAGTAAAAGGCTACGTCTTAGGTCAACTGTAATCACCTTTTTCGTTGTTAAAACGTTTTGAGAGTGTTACAATATTCACCTTCTTCCCCTGCAAATCGCCAGATTATAATCCTGAATTGCAGCTCAATGCTGCAGCAATTTACTTTGCAAGGCCTTCTTGTGTCCTCATATTACATGTAAATCTCCTATTTTCTTCTAGCGAGAGTTTCGGAAAATGTTTATTGTCCTAGCAGATTCAAGCCCGATAAATTGATACCTTCGGCAGAGCTCTTCTTCGTTAACTGACTTCAGTTGAAGTGGACAAGTTTCGAGTTTTGCGACCTTCGGTTAAGGAAATGTTTCAATGGAGCTAACCACCAGTATCTTTATAGCAGTTAATTAGAAGCCCCCAAGGTAACATTCACTTTTCGTGCGAAATACATTCATTTGGTAAACATTAATATTAGCTTTCCATGTTGTAAGTACGCTTTAATTCACTCAAAATATGTGTTTACCGGAAATTTTATGTACTTTAGAGGCCGTTGGATACATATAAGTAGTTGAATTTACAACGTAACAGAACTGAAACATGTTGAACAATCGAACTTTGTATAGACAGCGTTTTACAGTTTTAGCCCAAGCACTGGTACGATGGTTAAGAGAGGAGCGAGACTCTTTTGCGTGGAAACTTTTTACTTTGTTAGTATGCTATATAGAAAAAAAAAATGGAACTTCTACCTTAAAAGGTTTATTATCATTTTCGTGTTCATATCTTCTACTTACCTTCTTAACACGAGTTGTAGGTCAAGATTCGACTCGTGGGGCCCATGAAACACGTCCTTCTCTACCAGGATCACGGCCAAATAAGCACTCACAGATTGCTTTCAAAGGTGATTTTTAGCTGGCTCTATGACTCGCCAAGGCTCTACTGCCGGACTTTCGATATATACACAAAAGTTGATATACTTTATAATGTCCATAATTTCTTGGGGAAAAAACAAGCCAATAAATAGACAAGATGGTTCGTCTACAGTGAGTTGCCTGGGTTTATTATAAGCAGGCACTTCGAATTGGAGCCATCTTGTGCTTGCAACTCATGATGGCCTCTTGAATCATTCCACAACTCGGGCTATTTCTTGGACAGAAACTAAATGGTTTTCTCTTTAATTTATGGTTGGATAGTCAATTTCATATTCGTATAATTTTATACATGTTATTATGTTGCACTTCATGCAGGGGCGGTGTAACTAGTCCACCTTTTGATCCAGGTCTAAAGAATGTAAAATGGCTGGGTTCTCAAAAATCCTGTCCTTACTGGATGCGATTTAAGTTTTATCAGCAACCTTTCACTTGCATTTCGCTTTGGGTAGAAAATAGTCGATTTTATACTTTCTATACCTTAAAGGTTGACACAAAATGTGATCCTTTAACCCTCTATAGCTTAAGTCGAAAATATATCCTAATGACTTGGGTTTATTCGAGTACATATTAGATTATTTAGACTCCAGGTGATTCAGCAGATGGAAATGGTCCCCATTTGTTTACTCCCAGCGATATTCTCCTGAAGTGTGTCTATCTATAACGCTGAGGAGCCTCTGTTTATTTAACTGGAATTTCCACAACAAAAATGTGCCTCTTGCGTTACACTGGCACACAAAAATCGGATGCCGAACCGTTTGGCGCTGAGACTCTTGGCGCTCTGTAAAGATAGGTTCCAAAACAATTTTCGGGCTTCAATAATTTATATTTCACTACTTGTGTTTGTACCGATCTGGGAGTTTGATAGGCAAAAATCACTACGTACTGCCAGTGGAATGCTCCAATTCCTTACCAATTTTTGTTCCAGCTTAATTATATGAGTAATGGTTATGTCACTCGTGTCTCATGCTCGATATAAGTGAGGTCCACATTTCTTTGATTCTTGTCACTCGTTCTTCA
>JAEMWC010000998.1:300000-313961 GCA_016490735.1 Pachyseris speciosa | reverse complement strand
TTTTAGCATTTTCTGTAGGTTAACAAAGTTACCAAAATCAAATTAGCGTGTTTATTTAAAAACTTCCTGTGTTGTTTTCGCGTTATCAAAATGTCGTCGAAATTGTGTTCTTTCCACGCTATCGTAAAAGGTGATTGTGGGGCAAATCGAGGCCTTGACACGCTGTTTCTTTTGAGAGACTGTAATGACGATATTGGACGGCACCTCGTCAACTGTCATTTGTCTACGGAAAGTCTGTCCGAAACGGGTCTTATCTTAGCGAGGGCCGGTCTATTCTCGGTTACCGAATCTCAGATAGGAATGATGTCTATTTGTCCAAGACATAGGCATTCTTTGGGGAAGTTTTGGCGACCACTAAGATCATGTCAGTACCCTGATCATAAGGGAAAATCTACTGCCGTGGGAGGAAGGCATGTCATTGGTTTAAAACTGTCAAGGGAAATCTTCAGTTTGTTTGGTGAAAACGCAGCTGTAGGATCTCGTAAGTACAAAATATAGTTTCAATGCTATTAATACCTGCTCTTTAAAAAGAGGATACAGCCAGTCGAAGCTTCATCACCCCTTTCGTTCCCCTTCCAGGCAATAATTTTAAAAAATTGCTTATTTGGTCCCGCGAATTATTTCAGGGGGAAGGGGGGACTCCCATTTGAAAAGCTCTGGGATGCTCGGGGAGTAAATCTCCCTTTAGCGTTTTCAGGAGAAAACGCCAATAATTTTAGAAGAAATGCTATCACGTTCATTTTAAGGCCCGGTTCAAACGTCGAACTTCACATGTACCGAATCTTATGCAAATGAGCGAAAACAATAGATTTTTCTCATTTGCATTAGATTCGGCACATGTGAAGTGCGACGTTTGAACTGAGCCTTTAAAAGTGGTATCTTTCGGGGGTCAAATAAAGCTCTAGCCATGCCCAGATTGCCCTCTTTTCAATTCAAATGTTCTTATGATGGGGGCTACCATGACCTTGCAAAGTAAAAAAGATGCAAAGAGATTGAGAATTTGAAACCGGGCCATTTTTCTTAACTTTTACATAGTCGAATTAACACTTTTGACGTCTTCCTGCAAAGTAATTTAAAACAGCGTTTCCATGGTAATCCCCCTTTTTATTTTGGCGACAATATTTTTGAAAATGTAGACTTTTCCGGCGTCTTTTTCATCTATAGTTCGTTTTGAAAAACCGTTTTGCAGATTGTATGTTGATTTGGGTAGCTTTGATTTGGATGCCCGGGAGAAGCCTCAACAGGTCGCCAGAAGTTAACGTTATGCACACAATTAGCATAATTTATTTTACATTGTTTTTGTTATTTTATTCAGCTATTTGTACCACGTGCCGTAAGAAACACAACGAACGAGTGGATGCGGCCTGGGAAAGAAACCCAGCCTGAGCCTGCTTCTGTACAAGAAACGGAGTCCGAGAGGTTTGTTTTCAAATCAACTGAAAATTATGATGCTAATTAGATACCTCAGTATGGATCGTGATTTGGTTAACTTTCCTTACAGGTTGTGTAAGCGTACTGCCATGACAACGATCAATCAAGTATTAGCGTCCACGCCATTCCGAGAAACATCAAAACCACTGTGCAGTCAATGCGAATCTCCTTGGATTCCAGAGACTCCCTTGAGCACATCAGAAAACTCCAATGCAATTGATACCTATAACGCAGCGATTAATGAAATTGCCCTCCTTACGCCAGGAGTTTCACGGGAGCCTCTTCCTTTTCAGTTGAAGACCCCATGGGATGAAGCAAGGAGGCCGACAAAAAGAAGATCATAGAAAAAGCGAGCGAAGATTGCCTCCTTGTATGTAATGCAATCGCGCCCGGGAGCGGCGACAAACTATTCGAATCTCGAATCTCGAATCGAATTTTCGAAGGAAGAAAGAATCGATCGCCCAACCCAGCCTATATGCTTTTCGATACCCAGCAAAAACCCTACAGGCAATCCATTCACCTTATGGAAAACTTTCAAACTGGCAAATAAAGCAGGCCCACTCACACGCAAAGATCCATGGTCCTGGCACAGTACCAGTGTCAGAGAAAAAACACCGTGTACGCCTTGATATGGAAAAGGTGGACCATTTCGTGGAATTTGCTAATCGTCCTCATTTTTATCAAGATGTCGCATATGGAAATAAAATCCTCAAACTTGATACTGGCGAGAAGATTCAAATGCCTAATGTCGTGCGAACCGTAGCAAGGTCTACCATAATCAATCAATATTTTGAATTTTGCAAAGAAGAGCAATTCGAACCATTGAGCCGATCAACCTTATTCAAAATCTTAGAAGTGCGGAAGCCTCCCAGCGTAAGTCTCTTCAAGGGCTTGACAACATAGCTGCTGATGGAGCTGCTGGTTTTCAGACTGTGGCGAGAATCATTGACAACTTAGAGAAAGGAGGAGGAAACAAGCAGTGGTGTAACAATGCCAAAAGGAGGTTGAGAGACTCAAAGCAATACCTGAAGACAGATTATCCTATCCACTGCAAGCCGGATGAATCAACTTGTGCCGACCACTGCAGAAAGCTGGCCCTAAGTGATGGTTGTGACCCAGACTTCCAGGCTGTGCGTAATCATCAGCATATTGAAAGCTGTGACCAGTGCCAGACCTTGAAAGCAGTCTTGAACGAAGTGGAGGCAGAAATCCGAGGTTCATCTTGGAATCCGTATAATCAAGAACATCGAGAAGATCTTCTTTATGACTTTGAGCAGGCACGATCAGATTTACAAAAGTGGAAAGCACATATACTTCGGTCAATCAATCAGGACGAAGCCAAACAGGACGTCGTGAAAATGGATGATTCAAGTTCGGCATTGATAGTTATGGACTGGGCCATGAAATTTTTACAGTTGAAGTATCGAGAAAGGCAATGTGACTGGTATGGCAAAAGGGGATTGAGCTGGCATATTTCCACAGTTCTTTCATTCAATGCCAGTTCTGGAAGTCTGCAGCTGAAATCGTATGTTCACCTCTTCGACTCATGCCAGCAAGATTGGTTTGCTGTTAGTTCTATACTTGAGAATCTCCTGAAGGCAATCAAGAACGAACACCGAGAAATAGAATCTGTTTATCGCCGTTCTGACAGGGCAGGTTGCTATCACAACAACTCCCTTATCGCTGCAGTTGAAGATATTGGAGAACGAATTGGTGTCCGTATCCTGCGGTACGACTATTCTGAGCCACAACATGGTAAAGATGTTTGCGACCGTATTCTGTGCCCCATGAAAGCGTCCTTACGCAGATACTGCAATGAAGGACATGACATTTTATCTGCAGATGATATGCGTAGCGCACTTTCGGAACGCTATGTAAAGGGTACATCAGCATGTGTCTGCCTCACTGACGTCAGCAAAAAGACGCTCGATGTTCAAGGTGTTGAGGGATTCAGCAGTTATCACAACTTTGCGTATGAAACAAGTGGGGTGCGCGTCTGGAAGTCATATGGAATTGGCCCGGGAAAATTAGTTCCCTTTGATCGCCTATTTAAAAGGCATCAAAGCTCTACTGACTTGGTGGTTGTGAAGGACTTTTTCCCTTTCAAGGATACTCGTTTATATAAGTCGGCACATGCGAGCGGTGCCGAAAAGGAAGGGATTTTTCCGTGTCCTGAATCTGGATGTCAGATGATCTTCGAAAAATTCGGCGATCTCGAAGCTCACTTAGACGTTGGAGACCACACTTAGCTTAGAAGAGAATGGGCTCAGAAATTCTCTACTGTTGACCAGGTAAAGAAGTCTGCTAGTGCTGACAGCAGTACAGCAACAGCAAGTAAGAGTGCAGGATCCAGATGTGAACTTCCACTCGGGTGGGCGCTGCAAAGTCCTCGGTGAGGGGCAACTAGATTTTCTGCCAAAGTGAAGGAATACCTAACAGCAAAGTTTGATATTGGAGAAAAAACAGGAGATAAAGCTGATCCAACGCAAGTAGCTTCAGATATGCGAAACGCAAAAGATGACAACAACAGTCGACTTTTCAGAAGAGAGGAATGGCTAACCAAAAACCAAGTTAAGGAGGCGTGGTAACGAGCATATTGATCTTAATGATGCCTACGCAGAGGAGGAGGAAGAAGAAAGAGAGAAGCTCCTTGCTGATATTGCCTCAGAGCTCAGCCCGCAGCATCCCATCTGTTACGATACTACAGACCTGTGCAAATGCGTCAAGGAAGACAAACTGCAAAAGTTTAATGTCACAATGCTCAAAACAATTTTGCTTCACTTTGATGTAGCGTTCAACTCGAAAGATAGGAAGAAGGATTTGGTGCAGAAGTTGTCCTATTTTGTTCAAGAATGTAACTGCTTCTTGAGCGATAACTAAACTAAACTAAACTGATCACATCAGTCGCAGACGATGTTTTTCCTTCGATTTTACCTTTAGCAATCTACGAGAGTTCCAGTGGTTAGGACGTCACTGAACTAACATCGCTCAGCGTTTTCAGAATGTGAAATGTAGCCCGGCAATATCATGGTGGTTAATGGTTATTTTAAAAAAAAATAACTCCACTCTGCAGTTGCGATGCTGAACTACAATCATGCTCCAGCAAAAAAGTTGTTTTTCACGTTCACTGAAGAGAAACTGCTTTTTTTGTTTTGCCAAGGAGAAATTTTTTCAACTGATTTAACTTTAATTTGTTAAACTCTTTTATGCAGATGTCATCGGCTTCCCCGTGGGGTCGACCCCCGGGCCTACCAGGGAGATATGTGGGGGAATACAAAGAGATGGACGGGATTCTTTGCCCGAGGGTAGGGGAAAATGTTGACATTGTTCTACGATCAAAGATTAGGGGGTGGGAGAATTCACAAGTTTGAAAGGATGTCACAGGAATTTTCAGCTGAGAGACACCTAACCCAGGGGAATTTGTCTTGAGAGATTCCCCGACCCCCCGGGGAAATTCCTCAAGTTTGCGTGACTGATTTTACAATCCCCTTGCTTAGCCCGGGGGTCGACCCCACGGGGAAGCCGATGACATGTGCATTACAACTGATCGGGTGTTTCTTTATGAATGCGTTACGCGTGACAACAGTTGCAGTGAAAAAACTTGTTTGCTATGTAGAAGTTTGTTTATGCTTCTTCAAAGCTTTTACATTTGTAAACGTACTTAATGCAACTTCCAGTAAGCAAAGAAAACATATAACAGTGGTCATTTTGGTTAAACCCGGTTCAGCTTTTTTGAGAAACAAAGAAATACAGTGAAACACCGGCAAACTTCCTCGATAATTAAAGTTACAATGACGTTGCGGTGAAATGAACCATAATGCACCCATTCTATTCCTTTAGATTGTTTTTATTTTTCAGTTTCGGATATCAGTTTAGCTAAAGATCTATACATAAGCTTTCCTGCTTCATTTATTGCCAAGAACTCTGTATTTGGTGAAAAGAGACTCGTGAACGCTCAAACGAACAAAATTAATGGTGTTGGCATTGACCACAACGCAGGTTTATACCATACACCGGTTTATACTACCGGCCTTAGCGATGACTCCTCATACATTATAAGAAACCTATAACACCAAGAAAAGGAAAATAATTGGTGTGAATAGCTATTAATATAACTATTAAGGCTCTCATTTCGTGGGAAATAGTATATACGAGATTTTTAATCAACGCTTGAGTCACCCAAAAATGCTTGATGCGTTACCGTAAAGGTGACGAATGATCAGTGCTAGAAATCAAAAGCAAGGCAAGGTTCCGCCTTTTTCTCGATTTTTTGGTGTAAAATAAGTCTCACTGAGTTCTCCAAACTTCAAACCCAATAAATCTAATTAGGTAACATCAAACTATTCGCTGACAAAAATTAAAACTTATTTCAGTTAAGTCACGAGATTCGTCATTTCTACACAAAACGTTGAATTTTCAGCTACTTGCTCGAATTTTTTGCGCTTCAAACTTACGAGTGCCCACAACTTTTAATACAGATATTTGTAGCTTAGCCTTAGTAAATTAATCTGATAACAGTCGTCATTCATGTAGAGGTCCCACTTTTGAAAAAACTCTGTTTGTTTGGAGGCTATGTTGGCAAAAATGCTAAAGACGTTTTTAAGAGGGTTCGGGAAAAAAAATCATAACTTTCCTTGTGTTTAAGATAAACGCGTATTTTTCATTCTGTGGAAAGAAGAATGAATTATCTAGTGATTCTGAAAAAAATTAGGTTGTTTTGTTAAATGTGCGAGTTTTTAGCATGCATTGCGTAACGACCAAAATTAGGTGTTTCAATTTCCGGTTTTGTGCGGTTTTCGACTCGCCTATAAAAAAAATTCGTCAAAAAATAAAGGAAGCGAATCTGGCGAAATAAAGGCCATTTTCGTTCATTGCATATGTTGCTTGACTTGTGTAGAAAAAATGAGAGCAACCCATTTTTCACCAAAATTTGAGTGGTCGGTTCTTACACGGACACGCTCTTAAATGCGTGTGATGCAATCAGAGACGATAAACAACGATTAGCACGTTTTAAGAAGAAACTTAACACACAACTTATTGGGCCAATAACAACTATGAATATTGGCGCTGTCTTGAGAACCAGCACTCCAATATTTGCTCGGGTGCTCGTTTTCTTTTTAGCTGATGATGATTGTTCTGAGTTAAATGCAATTAACATCTGGAATACAATGTTGTCAGAGACTGCTGTCAATTTGATTTCAAAAAGAAAAACAAAGGTTGCTATATTTGCCGTTCAAAGCGATACGCTGTTTAATTTTCGGCTAGGCAATGCAGTCATTAAAAAAAAAAGTGGGGTGCAAAAGCCATTTAGAGGTTATGTATTGCGGTTATAATATCAGTAAACTACATGAAAAAAATGCAAAGCCTCTGAAAGCTACAAGAATCTACAACCTACTAGAGAGGTGAGTGGATATAGTATAAACAAAGACGACGACGTTTCTGATTAAGAAGTTTTCGATTTCAACTTTACGGTAGGTACTGTGGTTGAAGCTCTGGAAGGATCGTTATTATTACATTTTTATGAACATAGGAACTGATGAACAGTTATTACACGCAGATATTTTTAGAAGCAACAATTGTTTGCGGTCTGTCACCTTTGAATTGTTACTCAACTGGAAAGTCCTACCAATTCAACCGACACAGATTCCAATGAATCATTCTGGAGAGAGGTCGTTGAAAACCTTGCTATGGGAGGAACATAAAATCAAATTAATAATGACCTGTGTATTTTAGAAAAAGTCCGCTACATGTTACGAGAAGTTATAACCGTGCATTGTCAATGCGAGCTAAGTGTTCCCGTCCCCTACTCCCTTGGGCTGAATTGAGAGTCAGGTATTAAGCATATCTGCCGCTTTAATCATGGAAGTTGAACCAATTATCTGCTGCTTTTAGCAAGTATTAAACATGTCGTTGAAAAGCCCTTGCGCAAGGTTTTGAAACCTATATCTGCTCCAGTGAAAAACAAAGGTTGTTTGCAAACGTGGAAAAGATTAGAAGTGTGCATTTATTGGTATGGTTATTATCGCATTTCTGTTGAAAATTAACCTGGAAGAGAAATCACACCTTTCACGAAGACAGTTTCAAATGTAGACAGTCATAATAAATTAGTCTTGCCACGTATATGTTGTAGTTTAATTTTATCCTAGGTTCAATTTTTATTTTCCTTTGTTCTGGTGTATGGTAGTGTATGATAATGAGTAAAAAACAAAGGAAAATAAATATTGAACCAAGAATAAAATTGAACGATGACACATATTTCTCTAAAGTGAAGAGATCTTGTTTGAGCACCACTTAGAGTTTGTTGTAAAACCTGTTTCTACAGATTGTACTAGCCTCCATAATTACCGCGGAATCAGCCCATGTTGGCTTCCGCCACTGGATACATGATGTTGGCGACCTGAAGACCAATGTACTCTCAAAACCCCAAGAACAAGGTAACCGCTAACCAACGGCGGCTCAATAGCATAATAAGGTGTCATCTCATGAATGAGGGACACGCGTGCGCATTTCGTGGTGATACTTAAAATAAATTTTTTTGGCATACCTCTCTAAGCTTTTGACTTGTGTACTGGTATCAATCCGATCCTGCTCCTGGACCTCGATAGTCTTTCTTTGAAGCAAAAATTACTCACTTTGCAGCTTTATCCGCCACGGTTTTGAATTAACTTTAAAGTTGATCTTTCTTTTGTAAGAAGAGTATGGCAGAATGCCGTTTCAAGCTGAATCACCTTCGGAAACTCTTACTCCGCAAGCCCGTGCTGGAACCGGAATTCCCTGGTATCAATCAGAATTATTCTTCCAAAACAATGTCATTAACATCCATGGAACTGTTTTTCTATCAAATTTTCGGTTTACCACAGTAATCAGCATTGAAGTTGGACTTTTTTCAAGTCTACTTGCATGAAGATAAATTTTTCAAAGAAGCGCCACGCGTAGTTACTGTGGATACTTCGCTTCTCCCCGCACTTTCGCAGGCTCCAAGCATCGCCATTTTGTCCTATCTGCTTGGTAGCCTTTCTTCTCTTTCAAGGCTTTTTTACTGATAGAAATCCTCAGTAAGAGACTGAGAATGACAACACTGAATCCTTCCGGCGAGATCGCAGTAAAAATAATTAAAACAGGAGAAAATCAAATTTTCAATACGTCTGTGATCATTCGAAGTAGAGTGCAATTTCATACACCAAGAATGTCCGATATTTTGCCTAAACAGACAAAATCGATTTATTTATTAGTGGAAATTTTCCAGGTAACAAATTTTCTTTATTATCTTTATTTCTTCGCTGTTGTAGACAACCGCGGTAGAGTACTCGACAGGGCCGCCATTATTTCTTTGGATCGCCTGCAAATTTCTATAGCAACGATCATCCGCAATAGCATTTCGCCAAAGAAAGAAAGTAATTGACAGCTCTAGAGACTGCTCTGAAGTGACTCCGCCCCTTCGTGTCCCTCATTCCTGGCCTTGATGCTAATACCATTAGTTACTAATAGTAGCTAACGTTTCAATGAAGAATATCCTCTCAAAAATCAAGTCATGAAAGAGGCTGGGTAAGAATCAAGAGCGCAAGTAGCATCTTTACTAACGTAAGGTATTATGAAAGTAAATGCAAAAAAGCAGGGGGTGAGGTTACGTTTCTGTAACAGTTTCCATTGAAGAAGAGGCCACTCTCGTGCTTGCAGTATTCAGTCAAACTTGTGTATTGTATTAAAAGTTTTAAGAAATATTCACGAAAATAAAAGTTTGAAGCAGCAGTTATTTTACAATCTGGTTTGATAACTTGATACGTCATTGCTACATGTACCATACTTTATATTTTGTCAACTCAGTCTATGTATTTAGTTAATTTACGCTTACCCTCATTGTATTTTACTTTCGATCCTGGCCTTACTGTTACTGTTAACTTTATTTTTACTCTGGGGGAGCCCAATGTTTATAAGCCTCGTGGTTTCCTTTTGGGCTTCCTTGCCACTTTCATTGGCTTTGTGTAACTGTTTTGTTTTATCGTTATTTGTATTTAAAAAAAAATCTTGTCTTATGCCGTTTTCGTAGCCAATTATAATGTATAAGAAAATTTAACGAAAAAGAATACACGGGTAAATTGTAGAACAAAACTCATTAGCTGCCTCTACCTATCCCCCTTTTACTTGCTCATTGGCGTCCTTATGAATTATTGATACTTTAATTGCTATTTTATCAGATTCTTCTCCCAAACCTTTGAGCTGTTTCCAGTGGAAGGAGGACGATGAAGCAGCTCGTGCAGCGCTGCTCAAGTGTTAACTACCTGCAACCTTATGAATAAATGATACTTTTTCTATTTTATCAGATTCTTCACCCACACCTTTGAGCTGCTTCAGTTGCCTGGGGACCAATGAAACAACATGCACCGCTGTTCAACGGTTAGTTACCTGCAGCTCTACGGACCACGTCTGTGCTTTTGCGAAGGTTACCACTAGTCCTGCCTCAAACTCGATGACACGGAGAGTATTCGAAAAAGGCTGTATCAATGAATCTCGTTGCAGTCCTCTTTGTCAAGAGATAACTGTCGAAGCCATTCGCAGAGAAATCATTGTTCTAAGCTGCAATTCAGGATGCTGTAGTGTCAGTGGATGCAACCCTGGTAAAGTGCCAATGCTAAAGGCCAATTTATATGCTGCGACTTTTGCTTACCACTGCGCTAGCGCGCTGCTCGTTAGCATGTAATTACAAAGTTGTTTTACAAATCTCGTCATCCACCATTATCTCGATAGTAGGCTTTTGAGTTGCAGGTTCCTGATTTACACGCAACAATTGCCAAGTAATTAGTTCGCAAGTAATTAAACTTCAGTCTATCTACCAATGGGAATTTTTCATGTTAGGATTTGCGCAATAGAAATGCTTATCCATCATAAATTCTTGAATATGTAAAATATCATCCCAGTTATGAACACTACTTAAGCACCAGTGAAAATAAGTTAAAAGCCTGAACTGAAAAAATTCAGGCTTCGACGGGAGAATAACCCGCCACCGATACCCTCTGCGATACCGGTGCAGCGCTCTACCAACTGAGCTAACAAGCCAACTGGGAGCTGGTCATTTTGTTGGTTCGTAATATGCCCGTGAGTTATGATTATGTAAATACGGGTGTGAGTTTATATCAGCATAACTTTCCTCAGTACTTTTCAAGATTGAAGAATAAGAGACTGTAATTGTGTGTTTGGATACTGTTCCAAATTTTTGCTCCACGCTAACTAACGGGTTTTTATGGTGGTTTAGCTGAAAGTATTTTCGATAAAAATTTCCAGCTGAAGAGGATCGAGTGTTGTGTTTTTGAACTCGGCCTGTCGGAATGAACATATCAGAGATGCTAGGCGGTTCAATATTGTTTGAGACGGCAAGCATTAAGATATCTACACATCTACATAGTTCCAGCACTCGGCCAATAAGATAGTTTGACGTGTAGCATAGATATTGGCATTATATTGGATTAAATGAATTATGTAACACAATTTGTTCGGGATTGGGTAAAGTTCCTTAAACGAACAGTCCTTCTTAAAGCTCTAACATTTTTCTAAGTGCGATTTAGCAGCTAGGTCCTATGCGGCAAGACCATATGACAGATAGGGGAATAATAGGGACCTATAAACATGTTGTAACGTTGAGAACGGAGTAAAATGTCTAAGTCTAGCTATAATTCCGATGTTTCTACTTATCTTTGAAGCAATTTTGGGTTAGCTTAAGGGTTTATGAAAAAAATGGCTTTAAATCAGGGACAAATAAGGTGGGGTTAATTGTATTATGCTTCTAAAGTTTTAGCAGCCGAGCGTAAAGAAAAATCTGGGTGTGAGCTAAGTCATAGTTGCAGTAATTTGCGTTCTTGCGGTGGACTGTTAAACTAACAGCATATTTAGTCCTGTTGTTGTAATATGATGGAACTTTAGAGAAATCCTTTATAAGTATTAAAACATGAAGAGTTTCTTCCTAATGTTTTTATACAGCTTTTAATGTCTTAGATACTTTTCTAAACGTCAGTCAGACACCAAACAGGGAGACGAATTCCTACCGAACCCACTTGAATGAATGAACATTAATAACTCTTACTAATTTTTCAAGACTCTTTAATGTTAATTTTCCAATATATTAGACCGTTTCAAATCTTTTTGTAGTATTCGTCTGGTTACTCGTAAATTAACCAATTTCATGTTCTTAAATCAACTATTATGAGGAATTTCTAACCAGCATTAAGCTCTAGAAAATTATCGTCATCTGATTTGAGCTTCTCCCCTTCCTGTTCCCTATTCGTCGGTTTGTCCGGTCGGCTGTTCCTTGTTCGGGCGGTTGTTCGGCTATCAGTTAGTTTTACCCGTTGATCATCTCATTTGATCGGCCGTCTAGCGGCAGAGTCGTTATGTCGTTCATTGTTTTGTTCGTCTGGTTCTCTGGCCGTTGGGTCGTTCAGTCGTTTCGTTCATTTCTCAGTTGTTTTATCAGTCATTCATTCGGCGTGTGGGGTCTCACTGTTTGGTGTTTGAATGACGTTTATAAAAGTATCTTAACCAATAACAGCTGTATTAAAACATTACGAAGACACTCTTTATGTTTTAATACTTAAGGCTGCATTACTACACAGAGTGACTTTTAAGTCTCATATATTGTCCTTCCAGACCCGAATCCCTCTTCTGGCACAGCCCAGGTTACACAGTTAACAACACTGATTCCCATAAAAACACCGCTATTCTAAAGGAAGTAGGCTCTGCCTTCCCTTCCACTCAAGTTTTGTCACCATAAATAGACTTGTAACGTAACACAGCCGGTGGAGAGACGAGGGGGACCTATGTAATTATCCCCAGGAGTAAAACGTTAGGAACTAAGCAATAATAATATTTTAAGTACTGTCAATCCTTATTCTTCCAACTTTGATACTGATCAGGATCTAATTAACGTCAATAAAAAAGGGCGCACATTACTGAGCTTTTCTACAATTCAATTCAAAAGTGAATTGATTGCAACACGCTGCTCCACACTTAAAATCGCATTATTGTCCCAGTTCATTCCTTATCCATTCCGAAATAATTAGTGGAAATAATAAAAATGAAGATTGAGAATCACTGGGACAAACGTTTGAAAAAGGAATTAAATGCTGTGGGAATAAAGATGGTGGACTTGAAAGTTGAGTTCACGATAGATGGTCTATCGTTTAGTCGTGATAGAATCGGGAAGCTGGGAATTGCTTTCTGCCTTATCAAATAACTTTAGATCAGATAAGATAAGGTATTTCTGTTATATTTTTGTTATTTAGTTCTATTCTATTTGCGATCATCTGTTACAATGTCAGTTGCAACGATTTTTCACAACGATTGGCTTCAAATAATAATAATTGATAATAATAAATCATAAATAAATATCTCCTAAGAGCATTTCTTATTTCGTAAGTAGAGTTGTGAGTAGTCGCCCGCCAAAATTTCCGTTTCCACGCTTGCGTCGTTGGTGAACCTCCACTAAGCAACGGCCAATCCACAAATCCGTATTTTCACTGAGAAATTTAAAACACCTATTTTTAAGGGTTTCTCGGTCATCATAAAATCAATTGAAAGACATAGCAAACGAAGAAAACATCGAAACTGATGTAATTATTATTGCTGTTATTGTTATTGTTATTGAATTTTAAAACGTTTCTAATGCTGTGCGTGTTCAGTTCCTTCCTTGACAGTGTGCGGTGGCCCGCTTAATGGCACAAGCGGGACTTTTACAAGTCCTGGCTTCCCGAACGAATACCCTCCTGATGTGACTTGTAATTTCACCATAGCTGTTCCATCTGGTTTCACTTTAGTTGAGACGATTACCGCTAACCTTACAGGAACAGGGTAAGTCGCTGATTTTGTGAGGAACACGACAAATTATTTTCATACTTGACCAAATTCCCTTATTGTACTAAATATGCTTCTGGTCCGAAATATCAAATGAAGAATGATTCTCGCAGTTGTGAAAGCAAAACAAGCCTGAGAAACTGATTCAGGACTACAATGGGCTTTGAACGCGTGACCTCGCCATACCGGTGCGATGCTCTTACCAACTGAGCTATGAAGCCACTGACGTTGGGAGCAGGTCAACTGTGGGTTCATATGTTCCCGTGAAAGAGAAGAGTGTGAATGATGTATATGAAATAAATCATATATGAACTACGGAGATGAAATCAAATGAAGAATGATCCTCGCAGTTGCAAAAAGAAGCCTGAAAGAAGCCTTCATTTCCGCAGCTCATATATGATTTACTTCATATACATCATTCATGGTCCGAATTATCTTCCTTTCTACAGCGATTCTTTGACGATTTTTCAAGGAGATACGGTGGTGGCAACTATACCCCAGTAAATGGCAAACGAAAGCGGTCAATAAATTATGAACAGTTATTTGAAGATCTGTTTGGTGAAGATACCAGAAATTACTATGACGACCAAGACTATAAAGATTACTACTACTACGATGGAAGAAGGAAGAAAGAACCGTACTTCTACGAAAGACGGAAGAAGCAGGCCATACCGGCACCGGTCACTGTG
>JAEMWC010000998.1:215000-292500 GCA_016490735.1 Pachyseris speciosa | reverse complement strand
ACGCATAATTTAATACTAAACGTTTTGCTGAAGAGAGTAGATCATCGCTTCCCAATTTAAATGACACATAAAGCTTAGTATCATCAGCATATAGATGATATGTAATGTGTCTCTTTGTAATATCAGCCACTGGTGAGGTATATAAAACATAAAACAGAGGCCCAAGAACTGATCCCTGTGATACATCGCAATTAAGCTCAGGTAAAGAAGATCTTGAACATTCAATCTGAACAAATTGTGAACGAGATAACAGGTAAGATGCAAACCATTCTTGTACGGAACCTGTAATGCCATGACTTTGAGACAACCTATTCAGTACTATTTCATGGGACACAGTATCAAAAGCAGCAGATAAATCTAACATAAGTAGAACAACAGCCCTGTTGCTTTCGATTTCATGAAGAATAACAGTTTCAGTGGAATGATGTACTTTATAAACTGACTGAAAGTTCTCGAGTAGGTTGTTATTCGTTAGATAGTTGTTTAGCTGGTGAGCAACACTGTTCTCAATAATCTTCGATAGCGCCTTCAAATTCGAGATGGGTCCAAAGTTCTTGAATTGTAAAAAGTCCGCATCTGGTTTCTAGAGCAAAGGTGATAATACTGCAGATTTCAGACACGAAGGAGAGAGAGAGAGAGGTTGACGGTGTAAGTAATAGTAGGCAGCAATTGGTCAATACATTTTTTAATAAAGAAGATGGTAATGAACCCAAGACACAGTACTTCGAAAGCAGTGTTGCAGCCAGTTCCCGTATGTTATCAAGTTTCATCTCGGGTATGAGGATACTATTGTAATAGTTATTTTGTAAAACAAGCTTTAATTTGTAAATTAATTATAATTGTAAATTTATTTTTAATTGGAAGTACTTTAAGGGAGGGCCACAGGCTTATCAGTTTTTAACTGTAAAGTGTTACCCTCGTAAATAAATAAAATAAAGTTATTTAAGATAAACTTTGATTGAGGTTTTTTAGTGTCCACGAAATCGAAGCTTGCCTTCCGTATAGTAAAAATAAAGAAGATCTGAGCCTCCTTAAGAACACGACACCCTACTGCAGAAAAGTGAAAGACTGAATTTTACCGTGGGGTGGGGGGGGGGTTGGGGAGGGTGGGGCTAAGCACATGCTTATCCTTTCCTTGAGGGGGGGGGAATTGGATACTGCGTTCTACGGGATTAAGCCTTCTCAATTTTTCTTGACCAGTGAAAATACCAATAAAGTGGGTGAAATGTGAATTTTTTCTTCGTTATTTCCGTATAACGTGAACATTGAATTTTAATACATTATTGTTACTTTTTGATGTCCGTGAAACGTGCACAGGCCTCTCGCCTTTACCTCCTATTTTCTTGCGCTGCCTTTAAAGTGCACCTAATTTTTCGCTGAAATAAAACTTTGCACCTGTTTGAAACGCACTTAGGCTCGATTTGTGCCGCTCACTCGGGTCCGGCGGGCTTAAAGCCCGGACCCGAGTGAGCAGCGGAAATCGAGCCTAAGTGCTAACACCATAGGGAGACAATGGACGACAAATCAAATAACTTTATTTATACACGGTGTTCTCACAGTTACACTGGGTCATGACTGCTTAAAAATACTATAGTTACAAAAATTTAAACTGCGTTCTAAAATACTTCTAAAATACTAATTATAGAATACAAAGCCTAACTATCTAAAACTACGATAACTTAGGCGCGGTTAATACGTCGCATTTCTGCCGTGTCGAATTCCAATTAAACATCATCCAGTTAACGAAGAAAGCGCTTGCCAAAGTACACGAGCATTTCTCTCGCAACCCATTTCGCTGTTTTTAACATCCAAACGCTGATTCTTACCGGTTCAAACAAATTAAGGTGGCTGGTACCAGTTTTCAGCTTTTTCACGACGTAAACCTTTAGAGAGAAAAAACACAAAGGCAAACCGAGGCTAAAAGAAAATTTTTGCAAAGATTAAAATATACATTTAGTTGTTGACCAAAAATAACTATTATTACGTTGTCAGCTGTTACCATGACAACGGTACTTGAGGGTTATTCAGAGCTAAATTTCAACTTCTAGTACTTTTAATTTCTTATAATTTGAAAACTAACTCGGTGACCCCCCATTTTTGTAACGTGATTACTTTTGCCATTTAGAAAGGAAACTGCAAAATGTTTTTAAAAAAATTTCTATCAAGTGGATGTTTTATAAACGCAAGAAAAGGCAATTTATGAGTAGTGTAACATTTCTCTGATAGAATTTTCTATAATTTTGTGTGACGTTTCCTCTTTGCAAGGCAAAAATATTGAAACAATAAAAAGGGGGTCACCGGTAACGCTTTGTTGCAATATCCTTCGTGAGTTGAGCAATTTCCACGCGCGTTTTCGTGCATTTCGAAATCTGGATTCTAAAAGATCGACATCTGCTCATGCGCTTTGCTGACTGCCGCTAACCATTACGCGTACAAGCGCGGGCACCTACGTAGTTTTGTTAGCAGTCCACGCGCCGAGTAGATTTTTAATAGTCCACAGTTGTTGTTTTTACTGGTTGGCCAAACGTTTGGGCTAACTTAAGAGAATTTCTCCACAGTTTGTGGTATGACTAAGCATGTTTATGTTAAGTAACACGAAACGAAAGCGTGGAATTGACTAAATTGCTCGCAGAACACATGTCACTGAACTGCATGCAATTCAGCTGACACCAGTGCAGGTGTGATTCGCGACAAACAACAGGAGGTGGTGAGGCATAGAAATAATAGAATGTTGAGATGTATTACCTGTAACTAAAATTGAAGTGCTATCCCACTTTTGAAGTTTTACAATCACTTTCCGGCTCCTTATGGTCCCTGTTCCCGATACGATCGATCGCAGTAGAGGTGGAAATTTTCTCTTTGGAACTTTAATATGCATTATCAATCGCCGGAAACAACTTTTCCTATGTAAACTGAATTAACTTAGAAGTCGATCGAGTACATACGGCCTCAGATAAAAGCGAGTTTCTTTTTGAACAGGACAAACGTAGCCTTGCTCGAAGAAAACCTCGCACCGCCAGATTTGTTTTTGTTTTTCCTGTTCTTCAAATCTCGCGCGTATAAAGTGTGACGCGCGCGCTACTGACCAGACTCTCCTCGCGAGGATAACTGATACCAGCCACCTTAAGACGACATGTTTATAGACGGCGAAACTTACCAGTTATTGTGTTTAGAGGCCGCTTTAGACGAAAATCTCTAAAACATTTATTAAATGACGAGTGACGCGCGGTGGTTTTTTGACATTTTTGACAGCTTTTTGACGACTTTATGTCAGATTTTGAGACGCGCACATGCATTTGATCGGCTTTTTTGTTTTTTTACTCCAGCTTGAATTTCTGCCTTTAATCAAGTTAATTAAAGCTTTTCAAAAAAACAATTTTCCCTCGCAGACGTGTACACAACGAGCAAAAATTTCCAAACGTTGATCCTTACCGGCTCAAACAAACAAACAAAAACTCGAGAATTAATGAAAGCTAGAGGGCAAAACTTGGGTTGTTTACAGTTTTTGCCTTCCGTTACATTAAGCTTTTAAAATCAGGGCCCTAGCTACCGCGATTGTAGCATGAGGCGAACTAAGGCACTTTCCTCGGTAAAAATGGTATTTTTTTTTTGATGTGTGTGTCTTACGAAAATATAAAACAGGCTCTACAGTTTCACAGTTGCGTTAAAGACGTTAAAGCATTTGTTTGAGGTTCCTGTAAGAGACCGTACATTTTAAAGAGGTGTTTTTTGCTTTTTACCGGCATTGCCTCGGTAACAATTTTCTTCCGGCTACGGCTCAGAAAAAACAATGCCGATACCGCTAAAGGATCAAAAGTCTCCTCTCTTATTGTCTTCAGTGTTCTTGTTTGTTTTTCCAACGATTTCGTGCTAAAATGGGCAAAAAAAGAACAGTTTTATCTCGAGTGTGACTTTTCACTTGGCATACATGGAGGGGCAGACGCACGTACGGTCGGTCGGTTGGTCGTACGGTGACGTCATTACCAAATTTTCTCGAGTAGATGGGTTACCATATTTTCTGGTGCTCCGCGCGCGCCCTCGGCTATTACTACTAAAGGGGCCAATAACTATAACTATTGACGCGATATGATATTTCTAATGAATGATTCTGATCACAGATTGTTGATTTGGCAGTCATTATGTTAAAGGGAAGTTTGTATCGGAAACGAGTAGGACAATTTTTGAATAGTCGTGTCTTTTTGTACAGCCGAAATTGCGTCAGATAAATCACCGTGGGGAAATTTTTATTTTTAAGAAACATAAAACGGCAACTCATTTAAATACAATTCGTACTCTCGACTGATGAGTATTTGTTCCTCCGTAATGATACAAGTCCATAACTCATCCGGAAGCAAACTCTTCAAGACAAGAAAGAGCATGATGAGGTCGCGTGCGAAATGGTTTGTGCTCGTTTTCCGTTTCTCAAACCCTAAGCTCTGGTTTTCATAGCGGATCATTTAATCCTTTCTAAGTGAAAAATGGGAGTTGAGAAAACAAGAGTGAAACTCGCTTGGATTTAACCGATTTAACATATTCGAGTTTTCCGCTAGTTTATAGACGATGCGTTTATTCCGACCACAGGTAGCCCAATCTCAGAATAAAAGACATACGGCCACGAACGTGACTCAAGCGTATCGGCGTATAATCGCTAACTCGACGAAATGGCTTCAAATCGGCCTGAGAAGCTGGCAAATGACAAAGGATACAACAAGGCAACATAGTAAGTCAACTTTATTTTCAAACAACAAAACCATTGTCTTCCCACCTTATACGCCGACACGCTAGAGTCACGTTCGTGGCGTATGACTCTTAATGGTGAGCTTAGACCGCCTGAGTTCCGACAGGGCCTTTCAAGATTATTTAGTGGATTTCTGAGAGTTTAATATCATAACGTTTTGTTAAGAACAAAACCAGTCAGTAAATTATCACAAATCAAAGTTGACCAGCTATATCACACCTGTTTTGGTTTTAGTAATTTTATTGCTGTCACGATCGCATTCTCTGCTCTTACTCTAAGAGCACTGATAACCCGCTGATATTGTTACGAAACTGGTACAGACAAGATATCAGAAGAAGATTCTTCTTCGTATTGATTGGAACTCCGTTTGTAGATGTTTTATTTTTAGCTTTCTCTAATTATATTTCAACTTTAAAACCATTTCCGCGGATTTGTACAAACTTTCTGCGTAATCGCTTTCAAAGTGATTTTCAAACGTTTTTCGGCAAGCGCAATTGAAAATTTGCATAAATTAATTGAGGATAGTTTGCTGCCGATGAGACAAAAACCCTGAAGAAGAAGAAGAAGAAGAAGAAGAAGAAGAAGAAGAAGAAGAAGAAGAAGAAGATCGTTTCCCAAAAATTTTGTTCCTCTTCAAACTTTCAATTTATCTCTGAAATTAACCATTTGATGCTCGTTATAGTGGTGTTGTCTAATAAGGCAAAAGGTAAAAACGGTGTTTGGATACTTTTCGAGGAAAATTGAAGTTGGCATCTATTTTTAAGAGCGATAGTGTGTGGTTTGCCACCTGAATAAAGGGAACGACAAAAAAAGGCCCAAACGTTCCTTTTCTGTTCAGTCTCCACTAAATCCGTGAAACCTGCTATGTTAAGAAAGAAATGCTGAATGTCGACCAGCTTTAAAAAAAGAAGTGCAAAAATGACAGACCTGGCTCATTGCCATCAAAGCCGCGATATCCGCCTTGTTCAAGAAAAAATGAACACAGTCGAGCTTCCACATCAAACTGGAAGTTCAACCTGTTGTAAGAAATCTCTAGATTGGCCAGATTTGATGGATATCACGGAGAGTAGAGAAATCTTAATTAACAAATACTTCCAGTAACAACTGTAAATATCTAATATAATAATATATTCTGTTTCCATTGTTATAAAAATATTTACAGTTTCAAAAAGAAGTATTAAATAAATCTTTACCGACTGGTTACCATCAAATCCGCGATAACCACCGTGTTTAAGAAAAAACTAACAACAGTCGAGCTTCCACATCAAACTGGAAGTTCAAGCTCTTGTAAGAATTCTCTATATTGGGCAGATTTGACGGATATCACGGAGAACAGAGATGTTCTATAAATTTAATTCCACTAGTTAATACTGTAAATATCTAAAATAATAATATATTCTATTTCCATTGTTATAAAAATATTTACAGTTTCAAAAAGAAGTATTAAATAAATCTTTACCGACTGGTTACCATCAAATCCGTGATAACCGCCGTGTTTAAGAAAAAAATGACCACAGTCGAGCTTCCACATCAAACTGGAAGTTCAACGTCTTGTAAGAATTCTCTATATTGGGCAGATTTGACGGATATCACGGAGAACAGAGATGTTCTATTAATTTAATTCCACTAGTTAATACTGTAAATATCTAAAATAATAATATATTCTATTTCCATTGTTATAAAAATATTTACAGTTTCAAAAAGAAGTATTAAATAAATCTTTACTGACTGGTTACCATCAAATCCGTGATAACCGCCGTGTTTAAGAAAAAAATGACCACAGTCGAGCTTCCACATCAAACTGGAAGTTCAACGTCTTGTAAGAAATCTCTATTTTGGGCAGATTTGACGGATATCACGGAGAACAGAGATGTTTTCATTATTTAACTTCTAGTTAAAACTGGAAATATCTCATGTGTTAATGTATTCTATTTCCATTGTTATAGAATCTTCTACAGTTCAGAATGAAGAATTGAATAAATCACAACGAGATATAGAAAGCAGCTAAACAAACAAGTCACTGCAAATTGTTTGCCTCTCGTTAGCAATTCTCAAAGGTTTATTGTGGTACAATTTCTTATCTCAAATCAACACTTCTTCAGTTTACCTATAAGCCTATGGTTTTGGGTCAAAAAATGGAAAAAAATTGAAATTTATTTCTGCGCTTGTTTATGGCTAAAATGCATCAAGAAATGATATATAGCGGTGATTTTGAGTGGATCCCAGGCCAAAAACACCAAATTGATGTGTTCTTGAGATAACCACCAAAATCTGTGATTTTAACCACGCTACGTTTTTGCCCCCAAAACTACTCAAAAATGTTTGGATTTGTGTCAAAATTGGACAACCGTTTAAAGATTTTTCTGTTTTGGTTTGTGTCTGGTAAGAACGGATGAAGAAATGATAGTTAGCAGTGATGTAGAGTGGGTACAAGTCTAGGAAGACCATTTATGAGGATTTCGAGTTTTTGGCCATTTTCTTAAGGGGTACGCCTATGGTTTTTAGTCAAAAAATGGAAAAATTGAAATTTTTTTCTGCGCTCTTTTATGGCTAAAATGCATCAAGAAATGATATATAGCGATGATTTTGAGTGGATCCGAGGCCAAAGACACCAAATTGGCGTGTTATTGAAATAACCACCAAAATCTGTGATTTTAACCACGGTACATTTTTGTCCCAAAAACTACTCAAAAATATTTGGATTTGGGTCAAAATTGGACTACCTTTTAAAGTTTTTTTCTGTTTTGGTTTGTCTCTGGTTAGAACTGATGAAGAAATGATAGTTAGCAATGATCTATAGTGGGTACAAGGCCAAGAAGTTTATTTATTAGGATTTCAAGTATTTGGCAATTTTCTTAAGGGGTAAGCCTATGGTTTTGGGTCAAAAAATGGAAAAAATTGAAATTTATTTCTGCGCTTGTTTATGGCTAAAATGCATCAAGAAATGATATATAGCGATGATTTTGAGTGGATCCCAGGCCAAAAACACCAAATTGGTGTGTTATTAAGATAACCACCAAAATCTGTGATTTTAACCACGCTACGTTTTTGCCCCCAAAACTACTCAAAAATGTTTGGATTTGTGTCAAAATTGGACAACCTATTAAAGATTTTTCTGTTTTGGTTTGTGTCTGGTAAGAACGGATGAAGAAATGATAGTTAGCAGTGATGTAGAGTGGGTACAAGTCTAGGAAGACCATTTATGAGGATTTCGAGTTTTTGGCCATTTTCTTAAGGGGTACGCTTATGGTTTTTAGTCAAAAAATGGAAAAATTGAAATTTTTTTCTGCGCTCTTTTATGGCTAAAATGCATCAAGAAATGATATATAGCGATGATTTTGAGTGGATCCCAGGCCAAGAACGCCAAATTGGTGTGTTATTGAGATAACCACCAAAATCTGTAATTTTAACCACGCAAGGTACCCTAGAGGAAGTTTCGCCAGCTTCCCCCGAAGCTGAAAAGAACAGTGACGAAGAAGCAATGTTCATGACCCCTGTGCCGATTACGAGTGGCCACTGTAGACAGTTCCGCGAAAACGACGACTGCGCACTATCAGAAGCAATGCTCAGAGAGAGTTCCACTAGGAAGCGAAAGAGACCCGCCAGCAGTCAGCCCGGACACAGAAAGGCTCAGAACACTATAACGAAGTATTTTTTCAGTCAAAAATGATCTCGTTTAAGGCTTAGTTATAGTTTATTTTGGCTAATAAAATTTGAGTCCAGCCCTTTTCTTTAGAGAGTACATAATATATTACATTCATTAAACTCACGCTTTAATTTGTAAGAGAAACATCATTATAGTTCTGTGGCAGTTCAGTTCAATGAATGGCAAGCATTTTGCTTAATCAATGACTGCTGTTGGTTTTTACTTTAACGAGGAAGCACGACAAGCTTTCTTAGTAGTAGATATGCCAAAAACAACTTATCTCGGCGTTTAGAAAAAGTGTTCAGTTCAGGTGCATGACCCTGGTGAAAATTTGAGTCCCGCCCTTTTCTTTAGAGAGTCTGCCGTTCTGCCCTCTTGAAACGTGTACTCGGGATCTCTCAAAATAGCGGTCCATTGTCCAAATCCGTGCTTAGCAATGCCTTCCTTGAGAAACTCGTCCTCGTATGCTGTAAATTTCAACGCCCGGCGCTGACTTCTTTGGATTCGCAATGGGTTTGTCGGTGGGGCATTCCTCTCAGGGGGCACCACGCTTTTCGATTCTGCGCTTTCAGCCAGTGCCGCAGAACTTGACGTTGAATCGCGAAATCTCGTATTCACCTCCTTATCCAGTTCGGAGCCTTTAGCACCTTGTAGCTTTTGCAGACACTCGTGAGCCTTCGCAGCAACTTCGCGCGACCTCTGCTTTTGATAGTGAACTTTGGCGACGGCTGAGCTGTGTTTCTGATCTTCCGACAAAATCCTTTGCTCTTTGCTAGTGAGCTGACATGCTCATGACATCGCCCAATTTGCTGTGTTGGCCCCCATTTCTCGTCACCAGAACGAACTCGCACTGGGGTTTCAGCAATAGTCTTACGAAATCGATGTAGCCATCGAGCACCTGCATGCTTGCGTCGGTCAGAATCAACGAGTCAAATCCGTACTTGCCAGCAGTCTTGAACTTTTTCTGGTCGATAAATCCCCCGTTCTCCTTGGCTGTCTTGACCATGTCGACTGTCAAGTACTGATAAGTCATAGGGCGAGACCCCTTCACCTTGATGAACAAATACACCGCTACAAATTTCGTGGCAAATGTTAAGTCCGACGGGTTGACTTGACCCGGACTTGTCTTGCACGTCTTCACGGTGTTTTCGTAACGAGGCAAATGAAACGTCACCACTTCTAACAGTTCTTCCAGGGTTGCCCAGTGCCCCCTAGCATCCAGAGTTTCAATGTCTAGATCTTGTGTCCACTGCAATCTCATCATCTTTGCCACCGTCTTGCGAGCTCTTTTCAGGTACAATTCTGTCGATGACAAGTTTCGGAGAACTGCGTCAGAGGCGCCATTGATTTTTCTGAAGTCGATCATTTCAGAGATGGCATCGATGTAGCCCAATCGTCCACCGTGTCCTAGCTTGCATTCGTCCTGCAAGTGATCGATAAACTTGAATAACAGACTGTGAGAACACAGGCTGAAGTCCAGCACTTCAAAACTCAATTCCTCCTCGTCTTCGCAGCAAAATTTGAGAAATTTGAAACACCTCTTGACAATCTGCTGAGCTGCGCGATCTTTCTTGCAACCACCGCCACTTCCAGTCAACCATTTCGTGAATGATTCGACAATTTGGCTGCAAACCGAAAATGATGGCAATACTCTGGCGCGTGGTTTTGCGATTTCGCTCGCTGCTTTATCGTCATCGGCAAGTTCTTTGGTACTTGCAACGGGCTTTTCGTCAAAGAAAAAGAACCAACTGTGCTTGGTGTTCACGTGTTTCCTGCAACCGCGTTGACTTTTAAATCCATCGTGATCACACACTTGTATTGGACAGTGATACAAGCTATCTGTTTCGTCTTTTTCCAAGTGAAGCCGTTTCGGTTTCGGTGATGAGCCATCGATTTTCGACCAGTCAACCTTGCCTTTCTTGTTCATCTCTGACATCTGTGTGATTCACACAGTTTGTTCCACTTGCATAAATTGTGAACAAACTACAAAGGCGACGGAAAAAAAGAATGGCTGCTTTGTGCAACTTGCCCCGACTTGCCCCCGCTTGCTCAGGCGTGGCAGTGTGTGCTATTCGTAATTAAACTTGCAAATCTAAGGTGACATATGACGTTGGTGCGATTATGTTCAACCTTGTCCGGAAAAGTCAATAAGCGCCTCGAAATGTCTTTTAAAATATGTTATGGACTGTGTTTCGAGTTTTTTTCCAGCTTAAAACTATACACCAAACGTTTTACCATTTTAAAAGCAATAAACTGACATAGATGGCAAGAAGAGATAAATGTTTCTGTTGAACAACATGCACAAAGGAACTGCCGTTTTCTAAATAGGAACCATTGTGCACAAATAGGAACTGATGTTTAGGAACAAACTGTTCCACGTGCCCATAAAAAGGAACAGTTCATTCAAAACGGAACCATTAATGGGAACAATTGTTCCTCAAGTGAACGAAAAGGAACCAATTTTCAAAGCAGGAACGACGAAAGAAAGGAACAAACGTTCCTTTACAAGAAAAAGGAACGTAAGCATTTGGGAACGAAAGTTCCTCACGCCAGCATAAAGGAACAGCTACTCCAAAAGGGAACGCATTAATAGGAACAATTGTTCCTCAACTGCATAAAAAGGACCAAAATGATTAAAAGAGGAACAATACCATAGGGAACACTTGTTCCTAAGTCACTCATTTGAGGAACAAAACGTTCCTTTGAATGTTAAAAATGAGGAACAAAAGGTTCTTTTTAGCTCTAAATGAACACTTTGTTCCTATTTTTCACAGCAGTTTGTTCCTTTTGATGCTAAGAGGACCACTTCAAATAGGAACAATCGTCCCAAGATGGGAACGTTCCCAAAGCAAAAACGGGAACAGTGCTCAAAAATAAAATGTAATAAAAACGCCACTTAAGGAGGCTCGAAAGGGTTTCTTACAGCTGATATGCATGTCAAAACAATTCAAGATTAATTTTTTTGCTGTAAGTCACTTAAACAAATTGTAGGTTATCTTACAACAGGGTTGTTTAAGTTTCAATTGAGACAACTTCTGACGTCATGTGCGTTGCCATGGCAACCATGCCTCTCTAAAGACCTACCCCTAAAAAGTCACTTTTTTAAATTTATCTTTAAAACTAACTCGGTGACCTATATTTTTTATAAGCGTTTTTAATGTTTGCAATATTATTCACTTTCTGTGAAAATTTTAGAAAATTCTGTAGTGTGGAAACGGAGATAATTCGAAAAATAGCCTCTTAAGGATTAAAAAACATCTACCCTACAGATTTTTTCTTAAATGCCTAAAATGCTAGATAAAGTTGAATGCTATTTGCATGAAAAATTTCAACATAGGTCACCGAGCAAATTTTTGAGATAAATTGATAATCATTTTGCACCTTTTATTTCCGGTTCGCGCGATTTCGCGCAAATCATTATTTCCGGTCGCGCTCTTCAAGTTACCGCTGACCTTATTCGCGCGAGTTGCGAGACTCATACAGACTCGAAATTCTATCGGACTCCATTGTCTCTCGTCGTGTCTGCTTATCAAGGCAATTAATAGAGGAATTAACAGGCTAAAAGTATATGAAATCAAAGTAAAGAGAAAGATCTTGTCTATTGTTCGTGGAAATACCTTAATATGGAGGAAATTATTCTTCTGTTCAATGAAATTCTCGACGATTTGGTTTGGTGAGGCGAGAAGTTTCGAGACGATTCAGGGAGTGTCATAACTCCATACAGACCGTTTATTCCAAGTTTGAAATTTCTTGAAGAGTACTGAAGGCCAAACCGGAGTCTGTCAACTACTGGATTGTTGTTAACTTTACAGAGCCATTCGGAAGGTAAGTGAAATTTCCGCTGAAGATGTCAACAACTTCTTGTCGTCGCTCAAGAACTGTTGCTTGTTGCAGGGCTTCGTTCGGTAAAGACGTTTTTCCACGATTCATAATAGTTTCAGCGCTTTGCTCGGGTGGCGGAGAAAACAGAATCCTTCTAAGTGCTTTCACATCTTCCAATGCGTCATGAGCGGAAAATTCACAATCAAACAGTGCCTTATAAACACAGCCCAATTTGTTGTTTGGCGAAGATTTCAAGGTGTTGTTCAGTTGACTTCGAAGGAATTTCAAAACTGAAAGACTTTCACAGAACAATAGTTAAATTTCATGCAGCTGGTTGGAATATCTGCAGCCTCCGTTACGTAGAAGTCTTGAGGTATCAAACACTGAGGAGCTGTGCAGGATTTATGGTATTGTACAGTGCATATCTGATCTCTCTCTCGAGTGCAAACTATTGTTATTTATACAATGCAGGCCTTTTTTGACAAGTTTTCCATTTTCACCAACTTTTTTATAGTGTGAAGTGACTGATTACATTCAATTTCTGTACAGGTATATTTGTCAAGTTTTGAACTTTTTAAACTGCATGTATACTTATTTGAACATTGTAGTTGGTTGAGTTAAAATTGTTTCATATAAAATTAAGCTTACGTGAAGTTGAAGTTCCTTTTGAATGAACTCCTTGCGAAGCAATGTAATATTTACTTGTTAAAATGTAAATAAAAAAGCCGAGCTTCAGTGAAAACTGGATCCTTAAATTCATTGCTTACCGTTTTCATAACTTGTCCAACCCCTTTGCTAACACGTCAATAATTCGTGACCCGACTACATGCTACACGTACTTTCCGACTGTTTTCCTTGCCTGAGTCCTGTGTGTACATGTATTATGAAGGTTGGAACTTTTTTAAATACGTTTATGACATTCAACACCCAATGAATCGAAAGTATTTAAAGCCATGTGTAGTGTAGTGAAATGTAGTGTTGTAAATTTTTACGTACCAAATTCTACCGTCTTGTTTGTTTGTTTTTTTTCGAGCTATAAAATCGTTGATCGCGGGTTCTTGAGCATCTTCCTCAAAACGACGCTTCTTTGCTGACTTTTTTGCCTGAGTCATCTTGTTGACGGAAAGTACACTGTTCTCAACGCTCTTTTTAGAAGCAAACTTCCCCTTTTTATTCCGCAAATAGCCGCATTCAGCTTCAGAAGACAGATTTACTTTTTCATTTGAGGCCGCCATTGTTGTTTACAACTCCCACCGCTCGCGCCTCGTAACTTCGCGGGAGGATCGCGCAAGAACACGCACGGGATACATGCATTTGGATCCACTCTTCGCGCGGTCAAAAAACCCTTTCGAGCCTCCTTAAGGGATGACAAAAACATACTAAAGCGTTTTAAGAATCTCCATGCTGAAAACATACAACAGCCAAAATTTCATCGACCAAATCATGCTAGAACATGTTCAAATCCGGCAGCAAAAATTTTGGGAAACGTAATAGATCGTTTCCCGTACTTCTTGGTTCCCTTTTCATTTCGGGCCACATAGCTCCTTGAATGATATATGCCAAAAATTGATTGAGATGCGTATCCAGGAAATCCAGAAACAAATAAAAACACAAAGTTCAGTGATGCTTGACAACTTGACTGATAGAATACCCGAAAGCAAAGTTTCAGATTTGTGGAATGTGATACATCAATCCAAAGTACAGACTTACGTGAGAACGAAAAAGACGGATTTTGCGGCTTTGACAGGGATATAAATACTTAATTCTTTTTACTTCTCCTTACAACTGTAAGCATAATATATAAATAAATATGCATTGTAAAGATATTGATAGTACTTACAGTAGTAAAGAGAAATAGACTGTTTAAATATTCATATCCCCGTGAAATCCGTCTTTTCCGTCTTCCAGTTTAGGATTGATTCAAGGGCGGACACTTGCAGTGTCACTGATTTTCGGGATGTAATACATCATGCAAAGTGCATACTTATTTGAGAACGAAAAAGACGGATTTCACGGATTTGACGGGGATATGAATATTTAATTCTTTTTACTTCTCCTTACAACTGCAAGTATAATATATAATTATTGATAGTACTTACAGTAGTAAAGAGAAGTAGACTGTTTAAATATTCATATCCCCGTGAAATCCGTCTTTCCCGTCTTCCAGTTTAGGATTGATTCAAGAGAGGACACTTGCAGTGTCACTGATTTTCGGGATGTAATACATCATGCAAAGTGCATACTTATTTGAGAATGAAAAAGACGGATTTCACGGATTTGACGGGGATATGAATATTTAATTCTTTTTACTTCTCCTTACAACTGTAAGTATAATATATAATTATTGATAGTACTTACAGTAGTAAAGAGAAGTAGACTGTTTAAATATTCATATCCCCGTGAAATCCGTCTTTTCCGTCTTTCAGTTTAGGATTGATTCAAGGGCGGACATTTGCAGTGTCACTGATTTTCGGGATGTAATACATCATGCAAAGTGCATATTTATTTGAGAACGAAAAAGACGGATTTCACGGATTTGACGGGGATATGAATATTCAATTCTTTTTACTTCTCCTTACAACTGTAAGTGTAATATATAATTATGATAGTGCTTACAGTAGTAAAGAGAAGTAGACTGTTTAAATAGTCATATCCCCGTGAAATCCGTCTTTTCCGTCTTCCAGTTTAAGATTGATTCAAGGGTGGACACTTGCAGTCTCATTGGCTTTTCGGGATGCAATGCATCAAACCGCAGTACAAACTTATGCGTAAACTTTCACGGATTTGACGGGGATATGAATATTTAATTATTTTTCTTATCTTTTCGTCTCTTATATGGCAAAACACATGTAGACTTGGCCCGTTTAGGAGAAAAATGCAAATTCCACTACCTCCACGGCAATGTTTCACATTGGCGTGTGTGCGTTATAATAATGAGCCTGTTGGTTGTTAATCACTTGACCCCTTGTTAGTTGTATTCATTGTATTCACTTCGTGGCAAACCGGCTAATCACTGTTTATTTTTTTTTTACCCAACTGGGAATGAAAAATGACAAACAACTAGCACCAATCGTTCTTGGTTTGAATGAATACCATTAAACGGCCGTTTGGATTCAGCCGAAAGTGTCATGAAAATGTCGCACTGTATTTCAAATAGTTTTCAGACTGCATGGGAATCTCAATTCTAATCAACACCGGCTGTAGTGAGCATTTGCCCGCAGGTGGAAGCTGTTATGAGCATGTGAAAGAGAACCCCGAAAGGGATGAAACGCTGAGCGCAGGCATATAACATGAACATGAAAATTTCTCCCGAAAGTGTGCATCATATTGTATTTGAAACAGTACCTCTAATGAGGCAATCGATTCTCAGAGACAGACCTTTTCGTGTGAAGCAAAAAGTGTCAAAGGGCAATTCTTCAGGGGGTTTAAATATGTGTCATTTGATCAGATTTATGCTTGTCGATCTCACAAGTGCTGACGACTATTTAAAGGGCAACTTTGGCTCTCATTTTATTCGTCTCGTGATGATCAAGGATGCACCGAGCAAAACAACCAAGCAAACAGTTGAACAGCGAGGCAATACGAGGAGCGGTTTTGGGCTACATAAGTCCCGTCGTGTCTGGACAATGTAGTGTTATAAGTGCAAAGTGTGTGTGGAACGTGAAAGAAAAAGACCTCTCAAAATCCTGGAGGAGTATTTGCAGTAAGAGGGATTCGTGTGACGAAGCTATTTCAGGTTGGTTTGTGTTCATATTTTTCTCGAAATGCCCATCTTTCCGGTCTTTGAAACCTGTATTTTCTTCTTTCAGGTATACCCAATGCAACTTTCTTTTTCAGTGCTATCGGCACACAAGAAAGAAAGGGTAATATACAAGAAGACGAAAATTGTGACGGCGACGACGAAAACGAAGGATATGATTCTGTGCCCAGTAGACAATCTGAACAATACCTTGACGGCTCTCCAACGCTTGTTAACAAATCGCTTTGGCCAGCGATCTCCTATTGGTTAGCATTGACAACGCCGAACGGTGCCCCTGCAAACCCACTCGTCGTTCATAGGGCATTACTGGAATGTGGAATTAGTGTCAAAGCAAGTCAGGTATTACAAAATATATCCTTTAGGAGCTCTGTTAAGCATGCATGGTTTGCAATTTGACAGTAGACGTTGTTTTACCTGAAATTCGTCTTACGGTCTCGAGCGTTTTATCAAACGTTTTGGTCGAAGGAATTTTGTGCACTCCGACAATCAATCGATCAATCAATTTATTACTTGAATTGGAGGCTCAAAGCAAATCGTAAGACATTTTGGATAAATGGGAAATGAGAGCAAAATTACAAAAAGTCAGAGGACCGAGCAATTTCCTTGGTAGAATTGAAAAGCAAGATGAGAGCTTGATCATCCCTTCTAGATGTAAGTGATTTCACGGTTGCAATATTGAGTTATCACGCAAGCTATCTCCAAGCAGATTAAAGTTTACTGTTCTGAGTTTTGCTGATTCACAAAAAAAACGTGTTCTGCAATATTTTAGCTGGAAAGCATGAAAGCCATGTGCAGTAACAGTGCGAACTCTGCATTCACAAGCTTTTTAATCGTCTCAGAGTTCAGTTCTACGTATACCTCTATGAAGAGAAACAACAACAACAACAACAACACCAAAAGAAAACAAAAAAGGAAATGAGTGGTCTTGAAAGGAGGACTTATTGTCAATGTGACTGCCAAGAATTTTTAGGGTGTACCTATAATGATAAATAGCTCTTTGACGGAAGTCTACTTTCCTAACTTTCAATGTTATAGGTCCAGTTTCAAGATGGAAGAGAATGCCCGGCCATTAACGAGCTGTATAAAGTCCTCAAAGACCACAAGAATCCATTTATGCAAGAACTCGTCGTAGCCAGCTATCAGTACAGCTACATAAAAGAATTCCGCAATTTTCTTGGTCCATCCCCCCCGTCCACCCAAGAGTTAGAAAGTGGTGGAGGGGAGAACGTCGTGCGAGTCACTTTAGTCAATCCAAGGTTTCAGCTGACTTTGAGTAAAGCACTAGACAAGATGATTGAGGCGAAATTACAGATTGACAAGTTTGGGTTTCGTGTCCCCGATGCAGCAGCTTTGACTTCTGAGTCTGAAGAAACGCGACTTTCGGACAAGCTCACAATCCTGATAAACGACGTCACAATCGCCATGAAGAGGCTAGACCACGCGAGTTACCGAGGCAAAGTCTATAAAAGGGACCCAAGGTCGAAGTACACCTACTCCTTCAAATGCGAAGCAAGATCTTTCATCAACACTTTGGCAACGAACGAACAATTCAAATCCAGACTCGTCCGACACATGAGAAAAGTTATTGACCTGCTATCAGACCCATACTGTGAACGTTTTCAGCCGCTGGTGATCGACTATGACCTGATTGAAGTCAAAGGCGGCTTCTGTTGGTCTCTGGAGAAACGTGCTTTCGTTGAACACGCCATTGATGAAGGACAAATAGGCAAGGTGTCGCCCAGAGCTTTTTGCCCATACGATCCCCTGAAGGCTGCCAACCCGAAGTATTTCCGAGAGATTCTGGAGAACAGCTTGCCTACGCCCGAGATTGCCATTTTCTGTGAAGATTTCGTGAAACTATTAGACTACAGGAAGAAGCGACACAAGGACAAAGTACCTTGCTTGGTAGGCGACGCCAACAGTGGGAAGACGAGCCTGTTCTTCCCAATCCAAGGACTCATCCACCACGGAAACATCGCAACCGTCACCAAACAGCGCGCCTTCAACAAGGCCATGATCACTCCGTTTACCGAAGTGATCTTTATCGATGAAGCAGACGAGAGTTGCTTGGATATAGCCGACTGGAAGGTTCTCACGCAAGGAGGATACACAGCCCACGATGTAAAATATCAAACTGCCCAAGCCTTCATCAACAAATGACCCATGTTGATCACAGCTCAGCGCAAACTGGACTTCGGTCCCTTGCATCAACCGGCCATGGATAGGCGGCTCCGAACATATCAGTTTAAGAACCTGCCAAATCCCAAAAAGAAAGCGGCGGAATGGTTGAAAAGGCACGCTATGGACTGCCTCGTGTGGGCTGCTGAACAAGCCAAGTCGATCCCAGTTGCCAGTAGCGAAAGCGAAGACGGTGGCGATTCCGACAGCGACGGCAGCATGCAGGAGGACGAGGAGGGTATTTTGACCGAAAACGAAAAGGGGGCTCTGCGATCGCTGTCTCTCGATATTGCAATCTCTAAAAACCTGGAGACAGGCAACGCCATGGACGAGTCGATTTCAAGGGATGCCACAGGTGCGGAGGACGTGACCGATTTGACATCGCCAGACAACCTTGCGCTTTTGAGAGACTCATTGGGCAAGTCACGTCGCGATAGCCTGCGACAGAGACAACTCCATCACATGCTCCATGAACAAGAACGAATTAGAGCCATGCAGCAAGAGTTGGCTAGGCAACGGCACCAGTCGAGAATAACGGCGCTCAGGGACAGGGGAGTCAGTACCCAAAGTGCGGAGTTGTTGCCGATGGACCCGAACGCGGAGACGCCCACGCCCATTCTTAGAGAACTGGACAGATGCGTGGCAGAAGAAAGAGCGCTGGAGAAACAAAGGCTACTCAAGAAATGCTGCGAGGTATTCGCGAATAACTGGGTACGAGAGACGGAGAAAGAGCTCGCCAACTGCGTGAAGATGTTGCACACGCCCTTAGACGACTCCACTAGAGCCTCGATGGAAGCCCTGCTGGACCTCCTACAGGATAAGTTGAAGACCCATCACAAGAACCTCGGAACACTAGGTGCTGAGGAAGCCTTAGCTGAGAGACGACGAACCTGTGTCAAGATGGGTCTTCTCCAAGAGCGCCACGCCCATCTCGTCAAGTGTGTGCACGAGGCCTTGCCGTCCGCAGAAGAAGAATTGGGGGAGCCAACACAACAAGAATCCGGGGCGGAAATTATCCAAGAAGACGACGAAGCCGATACCTTCATCACGCCGATTCCCAGTTGGGATCTAAGCCATACAGCTTTCGAAAGAACGCGCACCCTCGGGGAACAGGGCAGCCCATCATGCCGAGGAAAGAGGCGGCGGACTGGTCTACTCGCGCGTAGATCGGAGAAAAGGGCAAAAGTCTGCACCAACACGATCCTGAACTATTTTTCGAGTCAAGAATAGCTAAAACATAGTAGTAACCTTTTTTAATCACAGAATGACCGAACGAACGACAATGTCACACATTAAAACCGAGTGTTACTAGTTGAAGCGATAGTTGTCGACTGCTGTGATTTTTTTAAACTTATGTGCGTTGCAGTAACTCTGGTTGCCGTGCGTTACGAGCCCATTTCAACCAACTTAGTCCCTTAGGATTTTTCACTAGAGAAAAACTTAAGTTCAGCCCTCTTTTGTAAAGAATCTGCCAGCCTGCCTTTCTGAAAACGAAAATCTGGGTCTCTTAAAATAGCAGTCCATTGTCCAAATCCGTGCGTATCGATCCCCTTCTTTAGAAACTCGTCTTCGTCCGCCGTAAATTTCAACAGCCGACGATGGCTTCTTTGGATTCGCAATCGGTTTGTCGGTGGGGCATCCCTCTGAGGAGGCGCGCTTTTTGATTCTGTGCTTTCGGTCGGTGCTGCAAGGCTCAGAGTTGAATGGCTAAACCTCTTGTTGACCTCCTCGTCCACCTCAGAGCCTTTGGTACCTTGCAACTTTTGCAGACACTCGTGAGCCCTCACAGCAACTTCGCGCGACCTTTGCTTTTGATAGTGAACTTTGGCGACGGCCGAGCTGTGTTTCTGATCCTCCGACAAAATGCTCTGCTCTTTGCTGGTGAGCTGATTGAGGCTTTGCGTTTCGACGATTTGACGATAGCGCGTCGGGTGAACGTACTTTCCGATTGCGTCAAACACTAGTTTACTCATGACGTCGCCCAGCTTGCCGTGTTGGCCTCCGTTTCTCGTGACCAGAACGAACTCGCACTGGGGTTTTAGCAATGGCCTCACGAAATTGATGTAACTGTCGAGCACCTGCACGCTTGCATCGGTCAGAATCAAGGAGTCAAACCCGTATTTGCTGGCAGTCTTGAACTTTTTCTGGTCAATAAATCCCCCGTTCTCGTTGGCTGCCCTAACCATGTCGACTGTCAAGTACTGATAAGTCATGGGGCGCGACCCCTTCACTTTGATGAACAAGTACATCGACACAAATCTCGTGGCAAATGTCAAGTCGGACGGGTTCACTTGGCCCGGATTGCTCTTGCACGTCTTTACGACGCTTTCGTAACGCGGCAAGTGAAATGTCACCACTTGCAGCAATTCCTCCATTGTCGCCCAGTGGCCTCGAGCTTCCAGTGTGTCGATGTCCAGTTCTCGGGTCCACTGCAATCTCATCATTTTTGCCACCGTCTTTCGAGCTCTCTTGAGGTACAACTCAGTAGCAGATAGGTTTCGCAGAACTGCGTAGGATGCCCCATTGATTTTTCTAAAGTCCATTAGTTCGGAAATTGCGTCTATGTAGCCCAATCGCCCACCATGTCCGAGTTTGCACTCGTCTTGCAAGTAGTCTACGAATTTGAACAAGAGATTTGGCGAGCACAGACTGTAGTCTATCACTTCAAACGTCAATTCTTCCTCGTCTTCGCAACAAAATTTCAGAAATTTAAAGCTTCTCTTCACTATCTGTTGAGCTGTGCGATCTTTCTTGCAACCCCCACCACTACCAGTCAACCAGTTCGCGAATGCTTCGCCAATTTGACCAGAGACTGAAAATGAAGGTACAACAACGACACCGTGTTTTGGCGTTCGGCTTGATTCACAGTCATCTGTAGTGGTCTTTGACGACCTAGTGTCGAGCACTTGCGATGAATGTCGAAGTTCTGTCAGGTCGGGTTTTTCGTCAAAATAAAAGAACCAGCTGTGCTTAGAATTGACGTGTTTCCTGCATCCACGCTGACTTTGAAATCCTTCGTGTTCGCATACCTGAATTGGACAATGATACAAGCTGTCCGTATCTTCTTTTTCTAAGTGAAACCGTTTTGGTTTGGGCGATGCGCCATCAATCGTAGACCAGTCGACTTTGACCTTCTTGTTCATTCTTGGAAAAGAAGAACTGATTCAGCCAACAGAATTCTGTTTGCACCGCTTAGCAAAAACCGACCAAACAATCACACCCATTGGCAAACAATAGAGCCATCATTTAATTTGGAACTTGTCGGCACTTGTCCCTACTTGCCCGAGCTTATTACCATTGTACTTAAATTCATAGCAGGGAGTTACATCCCAAATGGGTTCGGCCTTGCCCGGGCAAGCCTGTGCATACCTACAACAATGGTTGCATTGTGCGAGTTGAAATTTACTGAGGTATGCCTCTGCTTGCCATTCTTCATTATTCTTGGGTTAATTTACAAACCCAAGTTGGCATTAGTATGGCGTTGGTGTGATGGTCTTCGACCTTGCCTTGCCCGGACAAGTCAAGAAGCGCCTCGAAAAGTCTGTTAGAATCTGCTATTGACTCTGTTTCGTGTTGAGTCAAACTTAAAACACTACAACAAACGCTTCGCCATGCAATTAAAAAGCGACAAAAACGTGGATGGCAAGAAAAGAAGAATGGTTCTGTTGAAGAACATGTACAAAGGAACTGTCATTTTCTTAATAGGAACCATTTTACATCAATGGGAACTAATTGTTAGGAACAAATTGTTCCGCGTGACAATAAAAAGGAACATTTCAGTCAAAACGGAACTCGCGAACGAGAACAATTGTTCCTCAAATGAATAAAACGGACCAAAATGATAAAAAGAGGAACAATACCAATGGGAACATTTGTTCCTCAGCGACTCATTTCGGAACAAAAGGTTCCTTTCAATGTTCGAAATTCGGAACAAAAGATTCCTTTTTTAGCTCTAAACGAACACCTTGTTCCTATTTTTCACAACAATTTGTTCCTTTTCATACTATAGGACCACTCCAAATGGGAACAATCGTCCCATCATGGGAACGTTCCCTAAGCAAAAATGAGAACAGCACCAAAAAGCTAAAAGTCAATTTAAAAGCCAGTTAAGGGATGAAGAAAACATGCCAAAGCCTCTTAAGAATCTCAATGCTGAATAAAAACAACGGCCAAAATTGGGTTGACAAAATCCTGCTAAGACATGTAAAAACATGAGAGTAAAAATTTAGGGAAACGTAGAAGAAGGGAGTGATAATGCGGAAATTTAAACCACGTTTAAAGCAACAACGGTAAATAACTCCGTTTTTTTTTTTGACTAATTGTATGTAGTAGATTGCGTTTGAGTTAGTTTCTAACTTGAAACCAAGTTTCGGCGGAAAATTGTACTCTTGTACTCTCGAGAAGAGTGAGCTAATTATTGAGATATTATATTTTCTTTATACCAAACCATTTGCGGACATTTTGCAGTCAGAACAGTACTTATTGACATCAGCAGTCTTGTCGACATCAAAAGTGCCGTAATCACTCAAAACGTGTAAGCACCTTCAGCCAATATCTTTTATCTTACGGCTCTCTGGCTTTAAGCGGAAATAATTGCGGGCAGCAATTAACACAAACAAGGGAGTACGTGTAGCCAATACTTTGTCAGGGTCAAGGCAACTTTTAGAACCAGTTTATTTTTCTTAAGGAATGCTAAGAATAATAGTATACACCAGAAGCCTTCAAATTACAGGCGTCTTTGTTTTCTTGTGACAATTCATGTACAGTTTCTAGCCCTATTAATAATCTGCATATCATTTACACAACACTTTACAATTACGGCTACAGCAATTATGACACATTTTTCTTACCTGCCAGCATAATAACCTATTTTTGGCTTGGATATTGTCCATTCCTCAAAGCTTAATCACAAGTGTTTTTCGAGCCTCGCTTCCAGTGGAATGCTAAGCACTTACATGTGGGTCCAACAGCATACATACCTCACATGTGGGCCAATAACGACGATGCACACTGCCCTTGTCTTGAACACTACATGCGCAACTATTTGTTGCATATTATCGTCCCAGCCAATAAGGGACACATAAAGTACTTTGAATTCAAATCTGGGAGAAATTGCAGCAAATTATTATTGTTATTACAAATTGAGTAAAATGATCCTGGCAACTAGGAAAGCTGGTACTGGAAGGTGGCGAATGTTGTCTGAGTTACATTAAGGCCAGTTGCGGCTTATCCAGTTCAATGCTTCGGAATGCAAACCAGTGAATAACCAAATATATTAACGCTATTTTAGAAAATAACTTTGTTTTTAGAAAATAACTGAAGAACGCTATACAAACACATGTGGCCATTTATATGCTTTTTCTTTTCTTTACTTCCTCTGCTACCCAGACGGCAGTTTTTGGTAAGGGAAGCTCAAAATCTTATTCCTCCAACAAAATGTAACATTAAAACGATTGGTTACGTGTTTTAGTCGTCAGTTAAACGTGATCCGTTATTTCCGTCCAAGCAATATACATAAGTGGTGTACAAAATCCGCTTAATATTCTGTATTGTAAACAAAGATACATTGGCTTGCAGACTGTTATATATTGCTGTGAAAATATAATAGGGAGTGAAAAAGGAAAAAGACTGAGGCTCTAAAAGATCTAAAAAATAAGGGAATCGAGCGAGGAAAGTGAGATGAAGGATCCGTCAAAGGTCAAGACGTTTCTGATTCCCTTCACTGTAGATTTTCATTTCGTGCAGGATTTGAGTTATTGTGGAGCCCTGTATTTTTTTTTTCTGTAACGTTATATCAACATCGACCTGTTTGCAACCTTTTTTTTGCGCCTTATGTTGTATTGTTTAGTATCCCATTACGATTAAAGTTTAATCGAAATTGCCCATCCATAAACACCAAATCTGGCCAGCAAAACCCACTATTACTAATCTCCTTCACATGCGTCGCTGCACAATCACAGAACAGATTTTCTTCGGTTTCCAATGAATTATTCTGGCGACAGTCTCCTACGTTTCCCTAAATTTTTACTTCATGTTTTTACATGTCTTAGCAGGATTTTGTCAACCCAATTTTGGCCGTTGTTTTTATTCAGCATTGAGATTCTTAAGAGGCTTTGGCATGTTTTCTTCATCCCTTAACTGGCTTTTAAATTGACTTTTAGTTTTTTGGTGCTGTTCTCATTTTTGCTTAGGGAACGTTCCCATGATGGGACGATTGTTCCCATTTGGAGTGGTCCTATAGTATGAAAAGGAACAAATTGTTGTGAAAAATAGGAACAAGGTGTTCGTTTAGAGCTAAAAAAGGAATCTTTTGTTCCGAATTTCGAACATTGAAAGGAACCTTTTGTTCCGAAATGAGTCGCTGAGGAACAAATGTTCCCATTGGTATTGTTCCTCTTTTTATCATTTTGGTCCGTTTTATTCATTTGAGGAACAATTGTTCTCGTTCGCGAGTTCCGTTTTGACTGAAATGTTCCTTTTTATTGTCACGCGGAACAATTTGTTCCTAACAATTAGTTCCCATTGATGTAAAATGGTTCCTATTAAGAAAATGACAGTTCCTTTGTACATGTTCTTCAACAGAACCATTCTTCTTTTCTTGCCATCCACGTTTTTGTCGCTTTTTAATTGCATGGCGAAGCGTTTGTTGTAGTGTTTTAAGTTTGACTCAACACGAAACAGAGTCAATAGCAGATTCTAACAGACTTTTCGAGGCGCTTCTTGACTTGTCCGGGCAAGGCAAGGTCGAAGACCATCACACCAACGCCATACTAATGCCAACTTGGGTTTGTAAATTAACCCAAGAATAATGAAGAATGGCAAGCAGAGGCATACCTCAGTAAATTTCAACTCGCACAATGCAACCATTGTTGTAGGTATGCACAGGCTTGCCCGGGCAAGGCCGAACCCATTTGGGATGTAACTCCCTGCTATGAATTTAAGTACAATGGTAATAAGCTCGGGCAAGTAGGGACAAGTGCCGACAAGTTCCAAATTAAATGATGGCTCTATTGTTTGCCAATGGGTGTGATTGTTTGGTCGGTTTTTGCTAAGCGGTGCAAACAGAATTCTGTTGGCTGAATCAGTTCTTCTTTTCCAAGAATGAACAAGAAGGTCAAAGTCGACTGGTCTACGATTGATGGCGCATCGCCCAAACCAAAACGGTTTCACTTAGAAAAAGAAGATACGGACAGCTTGTATCATTGTCCAATTCAGGTATGCGAACACGAAGGATTTCAAAGTCAGCGTGGATGCAGGAAACACGTCAATTCTAAGCACAGCTGGTTCTTTTATTTTGACGAAAAACCCGACCTGACAGAACTTCGACATTCATCGCAAGTGCTCGACACTAGGTCGTCAAAGACCACTACAGATGACTGTGAATCAAGCCGAACGCCAAAACACGGTGTCGTTGTTGTACCTTCATTTTCAGTCTCTGGTCAAATTGGCGAAGCATTCGCGAACTGGTTGACTGGTAGTGGTGGGGGTTGCAAGAAAGATCGCACAGCTCAACAGATAGTGAAGAGAAGCTTTAAATTTCTGAAATTTTGTTGCGAAGACGAGGAAGAATTGACGTTTGAAGTGATAGACTACAGTCTGTGCTCGCCAAATCTCTTGTTCAAATTCGTAGACTACTTGCAAGACGAGTGCAAACTCGGACATGGTGGGCGATTGGGCTACATAGACGCAATTTCCGAACTAATGGACTTTAGAAAAATCAATGGGGCATCCTACGCAGTTCTGCGAAACCTATCTGCTACTGAGTTGTACCTCAAGAGAGCTCGAAAGACGGTGGCAAAAATGATGAGATTGCAGTGGACCCGAGAACTGGACATCGACACACTGGAAGCTCGAGGCCACTGGGCGACAATGGAGGAATTGCTGCAAGTGGTGACATTTCACTTGCCGCGTTACGAAAGCGTCGTAAAGACGTGCAAGAGCAATCCGGGCCAAGTGAACCCGTCCGACTTGACATTTGCCACGAGATTTGTGTCGATGTACTTGTTCATCAAAGTGAAGGGGTCGCGCCCCATGACTTATCAGTACTTGACAGTCGACATGGTTAGGGCAGCCAACGAGAACGGGGGATTTATTGACCAGAAAAAGTTCAAGACTGCCAGCAAATACGGGTTTGACTCCTTGATTCTGACCGATGCAAGCGTGCAGGTGCTCGACAGTTACATCAATTTCGTGAGGCCATTGCTAAAACCCCAGTGCGAGTTCGTTCTGGTCACGAGAAACGGAGGCCAACACGGCAAGCTGGGCGACGTCATGAGTAAACTAGTGTTTGACGCAATCGGAAAGTACGTTCACCCGACGCGCTATCGTCAAATCGTCGAAACGCAAAGCCTCAATCAGCTCACCAGCAAAGAGCAGAGCATTTTGTCGGAGGATCAGAAACACAGCTCGGCCGTCGCCAAAGTTCACTATCAAAAGCAAAGGTCGCGCGAAGTTGCTGTGAGGGCTCACGAGTGTCTGCAAAAGTTGCAAGGTACCAAAGGCTCTGAGGTGGACGAGGAGGTCAACAAGAGGTTTAGCCATTCAACTCTGAGCCTTGCAGCACCGACCGAAAGCACAGAATCAAAAAGCGCGCCTCCTCAGAGGGATGCCCCACCGACAAACCGATTGCGAATCCAAAGAAGCCATCGTCGGCTGTTGAAATTTACGGCGGACGAAGACGAGTTTCTAAAGAAGGGGATCGATACGCACGGATTTGGACAATGGACTGCTATTTTAAGAGACCCAGATTTTCGTTTTCAGAAAGGCAGGCTGGCAGATTCTTTACAAAAGAGGGCTGAACTTAAGTTTTTCTCTAGTGAAAAATCCTAAGGGACTAAGTTGGTTGAAATGGGCTCGTAACGCACGGCAACCAGAGTTACTGCAACGCACATAAGTTTAAAAAAATCACAGCAGTCGACAACTATCGCTTCAACTAGTAACACTCGGTTTTAATGTGTGACATTGTCGTTCGTTCGGTCATTCTGTGATTAAAAAAGGTTACTACTATGTTTTAGCTATTCTTGACTCGAAAAATAGTTCAGGATCGTGTTGGTGCAGACTTTTGCCCTTTTCTCCGATCTACGCGCGAGTAGACCAGTCCGCCGCCTCTTTCCTCGGCATGATGGGCTGCCCTGTTCCCCGAGGGTGCGCGTTCTTTCGAAAGCTGTATGGCTTAGATCCCAACTGGGAATCGGCGTGATGAAGGTATCGGCTTCGTCGTCTTCTTGGATAATTTCCGCCCCGGATTCTTGTTGTGTTGGCTCCCCCAATTCTTCTTCTGCGGACGGCAAGGCCTCGTGCACACACTTGACGAGATGGGCGTGGCGCTCTTGGAGAAGACCCATCTTGACACAGGTTCGTCGTCTCTCAGCTAAGGCTTCCTCAGCACCTAGTGTTCCGAGGTTCTTGTGATGGGTCTTCAACTTATCCTGTAGGAGGTCCAGCAGGGCTTCCATCGAGGCTCTAGTGGAGTCGTCTAAGGGCGTGTGCAACATCTTCACGCAGTTGGCGAGCTCTTTCTCCGTCTCTCGTACCCAGTTATTCGCGAATACCTCGCAGCATTTCTTGAGTAGCCTTTGTTTCTCCAGCGCTCTTTCTTCTGCCACGCATCTGTCCAGTTCTCTAAGAATGGGCGTGGGCGTCTCCGCGTTCGGGTCCATCGGCAACAACTCCGCACTTTGGGTACTGACTCCCCTGTCCCTGAGCGCCGTTATTCTCGACTGGTGCCGTTGCCTAGCCAACTCTTGCTGCATGGCTCTAATTCGTTCTTGTTCATGGAGCATGTGATGGAGTTGTCTCTGTCGCAGGCTATCGCGACGTGACTTGCCCAATGAGTCTCTCAAAAGCGCAAGGTTGTCTGGCGATGTCAAATCGGTCACGTCCTCCGCACCTGTGGCATCCCTTGAAATCGACTCGTCCATGGCGTTGCCTGTCTCCAGGTTTTTAGAGATTGCAATATCGAGAGACAGCGATCGCAGAGCCCCCTTTTCGTTTTCGGTCAAAATACCCTCCTCGTCCTCCTGCATGCTGCCGTCGCTGTCGGAATCGCCACCGTCTTCGCTTTCGCTACTGGCAACTGGGATCGACTTGGCTTGTTCAGCAGCCCACACGAGGCAGTCCATAGCGTGCCTTTTCAACCATTCCGCCGCTTTCTTTTTGGGATTTGGCAGGTTCTTAAACTGATATGTTCGGAGCCGCCTATCCATGGCCGGTTGATGCAAGGGACCGAAGTCCAGTTTGCGCTGAGCTGTGATCAACATGGGACATTTGTTGATGAAGGCTTGGGCAGTTTGATATTTTACATCGTGGGCTGTGTATCCTCCTTGCGTGAGAACCTTCCAGTCGGCTATATCCAAGCAACTCTCGTCTGCTTCATCGATAAAGATCACTTCGGTAAACGGAGTGATCATGGCCTTGTTGAAGGCGCGCTGTTTGGTGACGGTTGCGATGTTTCCGTGGTGGATGAGTCCTTGGATTGGGAAGAACAGGCTCGTCTTCCCACTGTTGGCGTCGCCTACCAAGCAAGGTACTTTGTCCTTGTGTCGCTTCTTCCTGTAGTCTAATAGTTTCACGAAATCTTCACAGAAAATGGCAATCTCGGGCGTAGGCAAGCTGTTCTCCAGAATCTCTCGGAAATACTTCGGGTTGGCAGCCTTCAGGGGATCGTATGGGCAAAAAGCTCTGGGCGACACCTTGCCTATTTGTCCTTCATCAATGGCGTGTTCAACGAAAGCACGTTTCTCCAGAGACCAACAGAAGCCGCCTTTGACTTCAATCAGGTCATAGTCGATCACCAGCGGCTGAAAACGTTCACAGTATGGGTCTGATAGCAGGTCAATAACTTTTCTCATGTGTCGGACGAGTCTGGATTTGAATTGTTCGTTCGTTGCCAAAGTGTTGATGAAAGATCTTGCTTCGCATTTGAAGGAGTAGGTGTACTTCGACCTTGGGTCCCTTTTATAGACTTTGCCTCGGTAACTCGCGTGGTCTAGCCTCTTCATGGCGATTGTGACGTCGTTTATCAGGATTGTGAGCTTGTCCGAAAGTCGCGTTTCTTCAGACTCAGAAGTCAAAGCTGCTGCATCGGGGACACGAAACCCAAACTTGTCAATCTGTAATTTCGCCTCAATCATCTTGTCTAGTGCTTTACTCAAAGTCAGCTGAAACCTTGGATTGACTAAAGTGACTCGCACGACGTTCTCCCCTCCACCACTTTCTAACTCTTGGGTGGACGGGGGGATGGACCAAGAAAATTGCGGAATTCTTTTATGTAGCTGTACTGATAGCTGGCTACGACGAGTTCTTGCATAAATGGATTCTTGTGGTCTTTGAGGACTTTATACAGCTCGTTAATGGCCGGGCATTCTCTTCCATCTTGAAACTGGACCTATAACATTGAAAGTTAGGAAAGTAGACTTCCGTCAAAGAGCTATTTATCATTATAGGTACACCCTAAAAATTCTTGGCAGTCACATTGACAATAAGTCCTCCTTTCAAGACCACTCATTTCCTTTTTTTTCTTTTCTTTTGGTGTTGTTGTTGTTGTTGTTGTTTCTCTTCATAGAGGTATACGTAGAACTGAACTCTGAGACGATTAAAAAGCTTGTGAATGCAGAGTTCGCACTGTTACTGCACATGGCTTTCATGCTTTCCAGCTAAAATATTGCAGAACACGTTTTTTTTGTGAATCAGCAAAACTCAGAACAGTAAACTTTAATCTGCTTGGAGATAGCTTGCGTGATAACTCAATATTGCAACCGTGAAATCACTTACATCTAGAAGGGATGATCAAGCTCTCATCTTGCTTTTCAATTCTACCAAGGAAATTGCTCGGTCCTCTGACTTTTTGTAATTTTGCTCTCATTTCCCATTTATCCAAAATGTCTTACGATTTGCTTTGAGCCTCCAATTCAAGTAATAAATTGATTGATCGATTGATTGTCGGAGTGCACAAAATTCCTTCGACCAAAACGTTTGATAAAACGCTCGAGACCGTAAGACGAATTTCAGGTAAAACAACGTCTACTGTCAAATTGCAAACCATGCATGCTTAACAGAGCTCCTAAAGGATATATTTTGTAATACCTGACTTGCTTTGACACTAATTCCACATTCCAGTAATGCCCTATGAACGACGAGTGGGTTTGCAGGGGCACCGTTCGGCGTTGTCAATGCTAACCAATAGGAGATCGCTGGCCAAAGCGATTTGTTAACAAGCGTTGGAGAGCCGTCAAGGTATTGTTCAGATTGTCTACTGGGCACAGAATCATATCCTTCGTTTTCGTCGTCGCCGTCACAATTTTCGTCTTCTTGTATATTACCCTTTCTTTCTTGTGTGCCGATAGCACTGAAAAAGAAAGTTGCATTGGGTATACCTGAAAGAAGAAAATACAGGTTTCAAAGACCGGAAAGATGGGCATTTCGAGAAAAATATGAACACAAACCAACCTGAAATAGCTTCGTCACACGAATCCCTCTTACTGCAAATACTCCTCCAGGATTTTGAGAGGTCTTTTTCTTTCACGTTCCACACACACTTTGCACTTATAACACTACATTGTCCAGACACGACGGGACTTATGTAGCCCAAAACCGCTCCTCGTATTGCCTCGCTGTTCAACTGTTTGCTTGGTTGTTTTGCTCGGTGCATCCTTGATCATCACGAGACGAATAAAATGAGAGCCAAAGTTGCCCTTTAAATAGTCGTCAGCACTTGTGAGATCGACAAGCATAAATCTGATCAAATGACACATATTTAAACCCCCTGAAGAATTGCCCTTTGACACTTTTTGCTTCACACGAAAAGGTCTGTCTCTGAGAATCGATTGCCTCATTAGAGGTACTGTTTCAAATACAATATGATGCACACTTTCGGGAGAAATTTTCATGTTCATGTTATATGCCTGCGCTCAGCGTTTCATCCCTTTCGGGGTTCTCTTTCACATGCTCATAACAGCTTCCACCTGCGGGCAAATGCTCACTACAGCCGGTGTTGATTAGAATTGAGATTCCCATGCAGTCTGAAAACTATTTGAAATACAGTGCGACATTTTCATGACACTTTCGGCTGAATCCAAACGGCCGTTTAATGGTATTCATTCAAACCAAGAACGATTGGTGCTAGTTGTTTGTCATTTTTCATTCCCAGTTGGGTAAAAAAAAAATAAACAGTGATTAGCCGGTTTGCCACGAAGTGAATACAATGAATACAACTAACAAGGGGTCAAGTGATTAACAACCAACAGGCTCATTATTATAACGCACACACGCCAATGTGAAACATTGCCGTGGAGGTAGTGGAATTTGCATTTTTCTCCTAAACGGGCCAAGTCTACATGTGTTTTGCCATATAAGAGACGAAAAGATAAGAAAAATAATTAAATATTCATATCCCCGTCAAATCCGTGAAAGTTTACGCATAAGTTTGTACTGCGGTTTGATGCATTGCATCCCGAAAAGCCAATGAGACTGCAAGTGTCCACCCTTGAATCAATCTTAAACTGGAAGACGGAAAAGACGGATTTCACGGGGATATGACTATTTAAACAGTCTACTTCTCTTTACTACTGTAAGCACTATCATAATTATATATTACACTTACAGTTGTAAGGAGAAGTAAAAAGAATTGAATATTCATATCCCCGTCAAATCCGTGAAATCCGTCTTTTTCGTTCTCAAATAAATATGCACTTTGCATGATGTATTACATCCCGAAAATCAGTGACACTGCAAATGTCCGCCCTTGAATCAATCCTAAACTGAAAGACGGAAAAGACGGATTTCACGGGGATATGAATATTTAAACAGTCTACTTCTCTTTACTACTGTAAGTACTATCAATAATTATATATTATACTTACAGTTGTAAGGAGAAGTAAAAAGAATTAAATATTCATATCCCCGTCAAATCCGTGAAATCCGTCTTTTTCATTCTCAAATAAGTATGCACTTTGCATGATGTATTACATCCCGAAAATCAGTGACACTGCAAGTGTCCTCTCTTGAATCAATCCTAAACTGGAAGACGGGAAAGACGGATTTCACGGGGATATGAATATTTAAACAGTCTACTTCTCTTTACTACTGTAAGTACTATCAATAATTATATATTATACTTGCAGTTGTAAGGAGAAGTAAAAAGAATTAAATATTCATATCCCCGTCAAATCCGTGAAATCCGTCTTTTTCGTTCTCAAATAAGTATGCACTTTGCATGATGTATTACATCCCGAAAATCAGTGACACTGCAAGTGTCCGCCCTTGAATCAATCCTAAACTGGAAGACGGAAAAGACGGATTTCACGGGGATATGAATATTTAAACAGTCTATTTCTCTTTACTACTGTAAGTACTATCAATATCTTTACAATGCATATTTATTTATATATTATGCTTACAGTTGTAAGGAGAAGTAAAAAGAATTAAGTATTTATATCCCTGTCAAAGCCGCAAAATCCGTCTTTTTCGTTCTCACGTAAGTCTGTACTTTGGATTGATGTATCACATTCCACAAATCTGAAACTTTGCTTTCGGGTATTCTATCAGTCAAGTTGTCAAGCATCACTGAACTTTGTGTTTTTATTTGTTTCTGGATTTCCTGGATACGCATCTCAATCAATTTTTGGCATATATCATTCAAGGAGCTATGTGGCCCGAAATGAAAAGGGAACCAAGAAGTACGGGAAACGATCTATTACGTTTCCCAAAATTTTTGCTGCCGGATTTGAACATGTTCTAGCATGATTTGGTCGATGAAATTTTGGCTGTTGTATGTTTTCAGCATGGAGATTCTTAAAACGCTTTAGTATGTTTTTGTCATCCCTTAAGGAGGCTCGAAAGGGTTTTTTGACCGCGCGAAGAGTGGATCCAAATGCATGTATCCCGTGCGTGTTCTTGCGCGATCCTCCCGCGAAGTTACGAGGCGCGAGCGGTGGGAGTTGTAAACAACAATGGCGGCCTCAAATGAAAAAGTAAATCTGTCTTCTGAAGCTGAATGCGGCTATTTGCGGAATAAAAAGGGGAAGTTTGCTTCTAAAAAGAGCGTTGAGAACAGTGTACTTTCCGTCAACAAGATGACTCAGGCAAAAAAGTCAGCAAAGAAGCGTCGTTTTGAGGAAGATGCTCAAGAACCCGCGATCAACGATTTTATAGCTCGAAAAAAAACAAACAAACAAGACGGTAGAATTTGGTACGTAAAAATTTACAACACTACATTTCACTACACTACACATGGCTTTAAATACTTTCGATTCATTGGGTGTTGAATGTCATAAACGTATTTAAAAAAGTTCCAACCTTCATAATACATGTACACACAGGACTCAGGCAAGGAAAACAGTCGGAAAGTACGTGTAGCATGTAGTCGGGTCACGAATTATTGACGTGTTAGCAAAGGGGTTGGACAAGTTATGAAAACGGTAAGCAATGAATTTAAGGATCCAGTTTTCACTGAAGCTCGGCTTTTTTATTTACATTTTAACAAGTAAATATTACATTGCTTCGCAAGGAGTTCATTCAAAAGGAACTTCAACTTCACGTAAGCTTAATTTTATATGAAACAATTTTAACTCAACCAACTACAATGTTCAAATAAGTATACATGCAGTTTAAAAAGTTCAAAACTTGACAAATATACCTGTACAGAAATTGAATGTAATCAGTCACTTCACACTATAAAAAAGTTGGTGAAAATGGAAAACTTGTCAAAAAAGGCCTGCATTGTATAAATAACAATAGTTTGCACTCGAGAGAGAGATCAGATATGCACTGTACAATACCATAAATCCTGCACAGCTCCTCAGTGTTTGATACCTCAAGACTTCTACGTAACGGAGGCTGCAGATATTCCAACCAGCTGCATGAAATTTAACTATTGTTCTGTGAAAGTCTTTCAGTTTTGAAATTCCTTCGAAGTCAACTGAACAACACCTTGAAATCTTCGCCAAACAACAAATTGGGCTGTGTTTATAAGGCACTGTTTGATTGTGAATTTTCCGCTCATGACGCATTGGAAGATGTGAAAGCACTTAGAAGGATTCTGTTTTCTCCGCCACCCGAGCAAAGCGCTGAAACTATTATGAATCGTGGAAAAACGTCTTTACCGAACGAAGCCCTGCAACAAGCAACAGTTCTTGAGCGACGACAAGAAGTTGTTGACATCTTCAGCGGAAATTTCACTTACCTTCCGAATGGCTCTGTAAAGTTAACAACAATCCAGTAGTTGACAGACTCCGGTTTGGCCTTCAGTACTCTTCAAGAAATTTCAAACTTGGAATAAACGGTCTGTATGGAGTTATGACACTCCCTGAATCGTCTCGAAACTTCTCGCCTCACCAAACCAAATCGTCGAGAATTTCATTGAACAGAAGAATAATTTCCTCCATATTAAGGTATTTCCACGAACAATAGACAAGATCTTTCTCTTTACTTTGATTTCATATACTTTTAGCCTGTTAATTCCTCTATTAATTGCCTTGATAAGCAGACACGACGAGAGACAATGGAGTCCGATAGAATTTCGAGTCTGTATGAGTCTCGCAACTCGCGCGAATAAGGTCAGCGGTAACTTGAAGAGCGCGACCGGAAATAATGATTTGCGCGAAATCGCGCGAACCGGAAATAAAAGGTGCAAAATGATTATCAATTTATCTCAAAAATTTGCTCGGTGACCTATGTTGAAATTTTTCATGCAAATAGCATTCAACTTTATCTAGCATTTTAGGCATTTAAGAAAAAATCTGTAGGGTAGATGTTTTTTAATCCTTAAGAGGCTATTTTTCGAATTATCTCCGTTTCCACACTACAGAATTTTCTAAAATTTTCACAGAAAGTGAATAATATTGCAAACATTAAAAACGCTTATAAAAAATATAGGTCACCGAGTTAGTTTTAAAGATAAATTTAAAAAAGTGACTTTTTAGGGGTAGGTCTTTAGAGAGGCATGGTTGCCATGGCAACGCACATGACGTCAGAAGTTGTCTCAATTGAAACTTAAACAACCCTGTTGTAAGATAACCTACAATTTGTTTAAGTGACTTACAGCAAAAAAATTAATCTTGAATTGTTTTGACATGCATATCAGCTGTAAGAAACCCTTTCGAGCCTCCTTAAGTGGCGTTTTTATTACATTTTATTTTTGAGCACTGTTCCCGTTTTTGCTTTGGGAACGTTCCCATCTTGGGACGATTGTTCCTATTTGAAGTGGTCCTCTTAGCATCAAAAGGAACAAACTGCTGTGAAAAATAGGAACAAAGTGTTCATTTAGAGCTAAAAAGAACCTTTTGTTCCTCATTTTTAACATTCAAAGGAACGTTTTGTTCCTCAAATGAGTGACTTAGGAACAAGTGTTCCCTATGGTATTGTTCCTCTTTTAATCATTTTGGTCCTTTTTATGCAGTTGAGGAACAATTGTTCCTATTAATGCGTTCCCTTTTGGAGTAGCTGTTCCTTTATGCTGGCGTGAGGAACTTTCGTTCCCAAATGCTTACGTTCCTTTTTCTTGTAAAGGAACGTTTGTTCCTTTCTTTCGTCGTTCCTGCTTTGAAAATTGGTTCCTTTTCGTTCACTTGAGGAACAATTGTTCCCATTAATGGTTCCGTTTTGAATGAACTGTTCCTTTTTATGGGCACGTGGAACAGTTTGTTCCTAAACATCAGTTCCTATTTGTGCACAATGGTTCCTATTTAGAAAACGGCAGTTCCTTTGTGCATGTTGTTCAACAGAAACATTTATCTCTTCTTGCCATCTATGTCAGTTTATTGCTTTTAAAATGGTAAAACGTTTGGTGTATAGTTTTAAGCTGGAAAAAAACTCGAAACACAGTCCATAACATATTTTAAAAGACATTTCGAGGCGCTTATTGACTTTTCCGGACAAGGTTGAACATAATCGCACCAACGTCATATGTCACCTTAGATTTGCAAGTTTAATTACGAATAGCACACACTGCCACGCCTGAGCAAGCGGGGGCAAGTCGGGGCAAGTTGCACAAAGCAGCCATTCTTTTTTTCCGTCGCCTTTGTAGTTTGTTCACAATTTATGCAAGTGGAACAAACTGTGTGAATCACACAGATGTCAGAGATGAACAAGAAAGGCAAGGTTGACTGGTCGAAAATCGATGGCTCATCACCGAAACCGAAACGGCTTCACTTGGAAAAAGACGAAACAGATAGCTTGTATCACTGTCCAATACAAGTGTGTGATCACGATGGATTTAAAAGTCAACGCGGTTGCAGGAAACACGTGAACACCAAGCACAGTTGGTTCTTTTTCTTTGACGAAAAGCCCGTTGCAAGTACCAAAGAACTTGCCGATGACGATAAAGCAGCGAGCGAAATCGCAAAACCACGCGCCAGAGTATTGCCATCATTTTCGGTTTGCAGCCAAATTGTCGAATCATTCACGAAATGGTTGACTGGAAGTGGCGGTGGTTGCAAGAAAGATCGCGCAGCTCAGCAGATTGTCAAGAGGTGTTTCAAATTTCTCAAATTTTGCTGCGAAGACGAGGAGGAATTGAGTTTTGAAGTGCTGGACTTCAGCCTGTGTTCTCACAGTCTGTTATTCAAGTTTATCGATCACTTGCAGGACGAATGCAAGCTAGGACACGGTGGACGATTGGGCTACATCGATGCCATCTCTGAAATGATCGACTTCAGAAAAATCAATGGCGCCTCTGACGCAGTTCTCCGAAACTTGTCATCGACAGAATTGTACCTGAAAAGAGCTCGCAAGACGGTGGCAAAGATGATGAGATTGCAGTGGACACAAGATCTAGACATTGAAACTCTGGATGCTAGGGGGCACTGGGCAACCCTGGAAGAACTGTTAGAAGTGGTGACGTTTCATTTGCCTCGTTACGAAAACACCGTGAAGACGTGCAAGACAAGTCCGGGTCAAGTCAACCCGTCGGACTTAACATTTGCCACGAAATTTGTAGCGGTGTATTTGTTCATCAAGGTGAAGGGGTCTCGCCCTATGACTTATCAGTACTTGACAGTCGACATGGTCAAGACAGCCAAGGAGAACGGGGGATTTATCGACCAGAAAAAGTTCAAGACTGCTGGCAAGTACGGATTTGACTCGTTGATTCTGACCGACGCAAGCATGCAGGTGCTCGATGGCTACATCGATTTCGTAAGACTATTGCTGAAACCCCAGTGCGAGTTCGTTCTGGTGACGAGAAATGGGGGCCAACACAGCAAATTGGGCGATGTCATGAGCATGTCAGCTCACTAGCAAAGAGCAAAGGATTTTGTCGGAAGATCAGAAACACAGCTCAGCCGTCGCCAAAGTTCACTATCAAAAGCAGAGGTCGCGCGAAGTTGCTGCGAAGGCTCACGAGTGTCTGCAAAAGCTACAAGGTGCTAAAGGCTCCGAACTGGATAAGGAGGTGAATACGAGATTTCGCGATTCAACGTCAAGTTCTGCGGCACTGGCTGAAAGCGCAGAATCGAAAAGCGTGGTGCCCCCTGAGAGGAATGCCCCACCGACAAACCCATTGCGAATCCAAAGAAGTCAGCGCCGGGCGTTGAAATTTACAGCATACGAGGACGAGTTTCTCAAGGAAGGCATTGCTAAGCACGGATTTGGACAATGGACCGCTATTTTGAGAGATCCCGAGTACACGTTTCAAGAGGGCAGAACGGCAGACTCTCTAAAGAAAAGGGCGGGACTCAAATTTTCACCAGGGTCATGCACCTGAACTGAACACTTTTTCTAAACGCCGAGATAAGTTGTTTTTGGCATATCTACTACTAAGAAAGCTTGTCGTGCTTCCTCGTTAAAGTAAAAACCAACAGCAGTCATTGATTAAGCAAAATGCTTGCCATTCATTGAACTGAACTGCCACAGAACTATAATGATGTTTCTCTTACAAATTAAAGCGTGAGTTTAATGAATGTAATATATTATGTACTCTCTAAAGAAAAGGGCTGGACTCAAATTTTATTAGCCAAAATAAACTATAACTAAGCCTTAAACGAGATCATTTTTGACTGAAAAAATACTTCGTTATAGTGTTCTGAGCCTTTCTGTGTCCGGGCTGACTGCTGGCGGGTCTCTTTCGCTTCCTAGTGGAACTCTCTCTGAGCATTGCTTCTGATAGTGCGCAGTCGTCGTTTTCGCGGAACTGTCTACAGTGGCCACTCGTAATCGGCACAGGGGTCATGAACATTGCTTCTTCGTCACTGTTCTTTTCAGCTTCGGGGGAAGCTGGCGAAACTTCCTCTAGGGTACCTTGCGTGGTTAAAATTACAGATTTTGGTGGTTATCTCAATAACACACCAATTTGGCGTTCTTGGCCTGGGATCCACTCAAAATCATCGCTATATATCATTTCTTGATGCATTTTAGCCATAAAAGAGCGCAGAAAAAAATTTCAATTTTTCCATTTTTTGACTAAAAACCATAAGCGTACCCCTTAAGAAAATGGCCAAAAACTCGAAATCCTCATAAATGGTCTTCCTAGACTTGTACCCACTCTACATCACTGCTAACTATCATTTCTTCATCCGTTCTTACCAGACACAAACCAAAACAGAAAAATCTTTAATAGGTTGTCCAATTTTGACACAAATCCAAACATTTTTGAGTAGTTTTGGGGGCAAAAACGTAGCGTGGTTAAAATCACAGATTTTGGTGGTTATCTTAATAACACACCAATTTGGTGTTTTTGGCCTGGGATCCACTCAAAATCATCGCTATATATCATTTCTTGATGCATTTTAGCCATAAACAAGCGCAGAAATAAATTTCAATTTTTTCCATTTTTTGACCCAAAACCATAGGCTTACCCCTTAAGAAAATTGCCAAATACTTGAAATCCTAATAAATAAACTTCTTGGCCTTGTACCCACTATAGATCATTGCTAACTATCATTTCTTCATCAGTTCTAACCAGAGACAAACCAAAACAGAAAAAAACTTTAAAAGGTAGTCCAATTTTGACCCAAATCCAAATATTTTTGAGTAGTTTTTGTGACAAAAATGTACCGTGGTTAAAATCACAGATTTTGGTGGTTATTTCAATAACACGCCAATTTGGTGTCTTTGGCCTCGGATCCACTCAAAATCATCGCTATATATCATTTCTTGATGCATTTTAGCCATATAAGAGCGCAGAAAAAAATTTCAATTTACCCATTTTTTGACTAAAAACCATAGGCGTACCCCTTAAGAAAATGACCAAGAACTCGAAATCCTCATAAATGGTCTTCCTAGACTTGTACCCACTCTACATCACTGCTAACTATCATTTCTTCATCCGTTCTTACCAGACACAAACCAAAACAGAAAAATCTTTAAAAGGTTGTCCAATTTTGACACAAATCCAAACATTTTTGAGTAGTTTTGGGGGCAAAAACGTAGCGTGGTTAAAATCACAGATTTTGGTGGTTATCTTAATAACACACCAATTTGGTGTTTTTGGCCTGGGATCCACTCAAAATCATCGCTATATATCATTTCTTGATGCATTTTAGCCATAAACAAGCGCAGAAATAAATTTCAATTTTTTCCATTTTTTGACCCAAAACCATAGGCTTACCCCTTAAGAAAATTGCCAAATACTTGAAATCCTAATAAATAAACTTCTTGGCCTTGTACCCACTATAGATCATTGCTAACTATCATTTCTTCATCAGTTCTAACCAGAGACAAACCAAAACAGAAAAAAACTTTAAAAGGTAGTCCAATTTTGACCCAAATCCAAATATTTTTGAGTAGTTTTTGGGACAAAAATGTACCGTGGTTAAAATCACAGATTTTGGTGGTTATTTCAATAACACGCCAATTTGGTGTCTTTGGCCTCGGATCCACTCAAAATCATCGCTATATATCATTTCTTGATGCATTTTAGCCATAAAAGAGCGCAGAAAAAAATTTCAATTTTTCCATTTTTTGACTAAAAACCATAGGCGTACCCCTTAAGAAAATGGCCAAAAACTCGAAATCCTCATAAATGGTCTTCCTAGACTTGTACCCACTCTACATCACTGCTAACTATCATTTCTTCATCCGTTCTTACCAGACACAAACCAAAACAGAAAAATCTTTAAACGGTTGTCCAATTTTGACACAAATCCAAACATTTTTGAGTAGTTTTGGGGGCAAAAACGTAGCGTGGTTAAAATCACAGATTTTGGTGGTTATCTCAAGAACACATCAATTTGGTGTTTTTGGCCTGGGATCCACTCAAAATCACCGCTATATATCATTTCTTGATGCATTTTAGCCATAAACAAGCGCAGAAATAAATTTCAATTTTTTTCCATTTTTTGACCCAAAACCATAGGCTTATAGGTAAACTGAAGAAGTGTTGATTTGAGATAAGAAATTGTACCACAATAAACCTTTGAGAATTGCTAACGAGAGGCAAACAATTTGCAGTGACTTGTTTGTTTAGCTGCTTTCTATATCTCGTTGTGATTTATTCAATTCTTCATTCTGAACTGTAGAAGATTCTATAACAATGGAAATAGAATACATTAACACATGAGATATTTCCAGTTTTAACTAGAAGTTAAATAATGAAAACATCTCTGTTCTCCGTGATATCCGTCAAATCTGCCCAAAATAGAGATTTCTTACAAGACGTTGAACTTCCAGTTTGATGTGGAAGCTCGACTGTGGTCATTTTTTTCTTAAACACGGCGGTTATCACGGATTTGATGGTAACCAGTCAGTAAAGATTTATTTAATACTTCTTTTTGAAACTGTAAATATTTTTATAACAATGGAAATAGAATATATTATTATTTTAGATATTTACAGTATTAACTAGTGGAATTAAATTAATAGAACATCTCTGTTCTCCGTGATATCCGTCAAATCTGCCCAATATAGAGAATTCTTACAAGACGTTGAACTTCCAGTTTGATGTGGAAGCTCGACTGTGGTCATTTTTTTCTTAAACACGGCGGTTATCACGGATTTGATGGTAACCAGTCGGTAAAGATTTATTTAATACTTCTTTTTGAAACTGTAAATATTTTTATAACAATGTAAATAGAATATATTATTATTTTAGATATTTACAGTATTAACTAGTGGAATTAAATTTATAGAACATCTCTGTTCTCCGTGATATCCGTCAAATCTGCCCAATATAGAGAATTCTTACAAGAGCTTGAACTTCCAGTTTGATGTGGAAGCTCGACTGTTGTTAGTTTTTTCTTAAACACGGTGGTTATCGCGGATTTGATGGTAACCAGTCGGTAAAGATTTATTTAATACTTCTTTTTGAAACTGTAAATATTTTTATAACAATGGAAACAGAATATATTATTATATTAGATATTTACAGTTGTTACTGGAAGTATTTGTTAATTAAGATTTCTCTACTCTCCGTGATATCCATCAAATCTGGCCAATCTAGAGATTTCTTACAACAGGTTGAACTTCCAGTTTGATGTGGAAGCTCGACTGTGTTCATTTTTTCTTGAACAAGGCGGATATCGCGGCTTTGATGGCAATGAGCCAGGTCTGTCATTTTTGCACTTCTTTTTTTAAAGCTGGTCGACATTCAGCATTTCTTTCTTAACATAGCAGGTTTCACGGATTTAGTGGAGACTGAACAGAAAAGGAACGTTTGGGCCTTTTTTTGTCGTTCCCTTTATTCAGGTGGCAAACCACACACTATCGCTCTTAAAAATAGATGCCAACTTCAATTTTCCTCGAAAAGTATCCAAACACCGTTTTTACCTTTTGCCTTATTAGACAACACCACTATAACGAGCATCAAATGGTTAATTTCAGAGATAAATTGAAAGTTTGAAGAGGAACAAAATTTTTGGGAAACGATCTTCTTCTTCTTCTTCTTCTTCTTCTTCTTCTTCTTCTTCTTCTTCAGGGTTTTTGTCTCATCGGCAGCAAACTATCCTCAATTAATTTATGCAAATTATCAATTGCGCTTGCCGAAAAACGTTTGAAAATCACTTTGAAAGCGATTACGCAGAAAGTTTGTACAAATCCGCGGAAATGGTTTTAAAGTTGAAATATAATTAGAGAAAGCTAAAAATAAAACATCTACAAACGGAGTTCCAATCAATACGAAGAAGAATCTTCTTCTGATATCTTGTCTGTACCAGTTTCGTAACAATATCAGCGGGTTATCAGTGCTCTTAGAGTAAGAGCAGAGAATGCGATCGTGACAGCAATAAAATTACTAAAACCAAAACAGGTGTGATATAGCTGGTCAACTTTGATTTGTGATAATTTGCTGACTGGTTTTGTTCTTAACAAAACGTTATGATATTAAACTCTCAGAAATCCACTAAATAATCTTGAAAGGCCCTGTCGGAACTCAGGCGGTCTAAGCTCACCATTAAGAGTCATACGCCACGAACGTGACTCTAGCGTGTCGGCGTATAAGGTGGGAAGACAATGGTTTTGTTGTTTGAAAATAAAGTTGACTTACTATGTTGCCTTGTTGTATCCTTTGTCATTTGCCAGCTTCTCAGGCCGATTTGAAGCCATTTCGTCGAGTTAGCGATTATACGCCGATACGCTTGAGTCACGTTCGTGGCCGTATGTCTTTTATTCTGAGATTGGGCTACCTGTGGTCGGAATAAACGCATCGTCTATAAACTAGCGGAAAACTCGAATATGTTAAATCGGTTAAATCCAAGCGAGTTTCACTCTTGTTTTCTCAACTCCCATTTTTCACTTAGAAAGGATTAAATGATCCGCTATGAAAACCAGAGCTTAGGGTTTGAGAAACGGAAAACGAGCACAAACCATTTCGCACGCGACCTCATCATGCTCTTTCTTGTCTTGAAGAGTTTGCTTCCGGATGAGTTATGGACTTGTATCATTACGGAGGAACAAATACTCATCAGTCGAGAGTACGAATTGTATTTAAATGAGTTGCCGTTTTATGTTTCTTAAAAATAAAAATTTCCCCACGGTGATTTATCTGACGCAATTTCGGCTGTACAAAAAGACACGACTATTCAAAAATTGTCCTACTCGTTTCCGATACAAACTTCCCTTTAACATAATGACTGCCAAATCAACAATCTGTGATCAGAATCATTCATTAGAAATATCATATCGCGTCAATAGTTATAGTTATTGGCCCCTTTAGTAGTAATAGCCGAGGGCGCGCGCGGAGCACCAGAAAATATGGTAACCCATCTACTCGAGAAAATTTGGTAATGACGTCACCGTACGACCAACCGACCGACCGTACGTGCGTCTGCCCCTCCATGTATGCCAAGTGAAAAGTCACACTCGAGATAAAACTGTTCTTTTTTTGCGCATTTTAGCACGAAATCGTTGGAAAAACAAACAAGAACACTGAAGACAATAAGAGAGGAGACTTTTGATCCTTTAGCGGTATCGGCATTGTTTTTTCTGAGCCGTAGCCGGAAGAAAATTGTTACCGAGGCAATGCCGGTAAAAAGCAAAAAACACCTCTTTAAAATGTACGGTCTCTTACAGGAACCTCAAACAAATGCTTTAACGTCTTTAACGCAACTGTGAAACTGTAGAGCCTGTTTTATATTTTCGTAAGACACACACATCAAAAAAAAAATACCATTTTTACCGAGGAAAGTGCCTTAGTTCGCCTCATGCTACAATCGCGGTAGCTAGGGCCCTGATTTTAAAAGCTTAATGTAACGGAAGGCAAAAACTGTAAACAACCCAAGTTTTGCCCTCTAGCTTTCATTAATTCTCGAGTTTTTGTTTGTTTGTTTGAGCCGGTAAGGATCAACGTTTGGAAATTTTTGCTCGTTGTGTACACGTCTGCGAGGGAAAATTGTTTTTTTGAAAAGCTTTAATTAACTTGATTAAAGGCAGAAATTCAAGCTGGAGTAAAAAAACAAAAAAGCCGATCAAATGCATGTGCGCGTCTCAAAATCTGACATAAAGTCGTCAAAAAGCTGTCAAAAATGTCAAAAAACCACCGCGCGTCACTCGTCATTTAATAAATGTTTTAGAGATTTTCGTCTAAAGCGGCCTCTAAACACAATAACTGGTAAGTTTCGCCGTCTATAAACATGTCGTCTTAAGGTGGCTGGTATCAGTTATCCTCGCGAGGAGAGTCTGGTCAGTAGCGCGTGCGTCACACTTTATACGCGCGAGATTTGAAGAACAGGAAAAACAAAAACAAATCTGGCGGTGCGAGGTTTTCTTCGAGCAAGGCTACGTTTGTCCTGTTCAAAAAGAAACTCGCTTTTATCTGAGGCCGTATGTACTCGATCGACTTCTAAGTTAATTCAGTTTACATAGGAAAAGTTGTTTCCGGCGATTGATAATGCATATTAAAGTTCCAAAGAGAAAATTTCCACCTCTACTGCGATCGATCGTATCGGGAACAGGGACCATAAGGAGCCGGAAAGTGATTGTAAAACTTCAAAAGTGGGATAGCACTTCAATTTTAGTTACAGGTAATACATCTCAACATTCTATTATTTCTATGCCTCACCACCTCCTGTTGTTTGTCGCGAATCACACCTGCACTGGTGTCAGCTGAATTGCATGCAGTTCAGTGACATGTGTTCTGCGAGCAATTTAGTCAATTCCACGCTTTCGTTTCGTGTTACTTAACATAAACATGCTTAGTCATACCACAAACTGTGGAGAAATTCTCTTAAGTTAGCCCAAACGTTTGGCCAACCAGTAAAAACAACAACTGTGGACTATTAAAAATCTACTCGGCGCGTGGACTGCTAACAAAACTACGTAGGTGCCCGCGCTTGTACGCGTAATGGTTAGCGGCAGTCAGCAAAGCGCATGAGCAGATGTCGATCTTTTAGAATCCAGATTTCGAAATGCACGAAAACGCGCGTGGAAATTGCTCAACTCACGAAGGATATTGCAACAAAGCGTTACCGGTGACCCCCTTTTTATTGTTTCAATATTTTTGCCTTGCAAAGAGGAAACGTCACACAAAATTATAGAAAATTCTATCAGAGAAATGTTACACTACTCATAAATTGCCTTTTCTTGCGTTTATAAAACATCCACTTGATAGAAATTTTTTTAAAAACATTTTGCAGTTTCCTTTCTAAATGGCAAAAGTAATCACGTTACAAAAATGGGGGGTCACCGAGTTAGTTTTCAAATTATAAGAAATTAAAAGTACTAGAAGTTGAAATTTAGCTCTGAATAACCCTCAAGTACCGTTGTCATGGTAACAGCTGACAACGTAATAATAGTTATTTTTGGTCAACAACTAAATGTATATTTTAATCTTTGCAAAAATTTTCTTTTAGCCTCGGTTTGCCTTTGTGTTTTTTCTCTCTAAAGGTTTACGTCGTGAAAAAGCTGAAAACTGGTACCAGCCACCTTAATTTGTTTGAACCGGTAAGAATCAGCGTTTGGATGTTAAAAACAGCGAAATGGGTTGCGAGAGAAATGCTCGTGTACTTTGGCAAGCGCTTTCTTCGTTAACTGGATGATGTTTAATTGGAATTCGACACGGCAGAAATGCGACGTATTAACCGCGCCTAAGTTATCGTAGTTTTAGATAGTTAGGCTTTGTATTCTATAATTAGTATTTTAGAAGTATTTTAGAACGCAGTTTAAATTTTTGTAACTATAGTATTTTTAAGCAGTCATGACCCAGTGTAACTGTGAGAACACCGTGTATAAATAAAGTTATTTGATTTGTCGTCCATTGTCTCCCTATGGTGTTAGCACTTAGGCTCGATTTCCGCTGCTCACTCGGGTCCGGGCTTTAAGCCCGCCGGACCCGAGTGAGCGGCACAAATCGAGCCTAAGTGCGTTTCAAACAGGTGCAAAGTTTTATTTCAGCGAAAAATTAGGTGCACTTTAAAGGCAGCGCAAGAAAATAGGAGGTAAAGGCGAGAGGCCTGTGCACGTTTCACGGACATCAAAAAGTAACAATAATGTATTAAAATTCAATGTTCACGTTATACGGAAATAACGAAGAAAAAATTCACATTTCACCCACTTTATTGGTATTTTCACTGGTCAAGAAAAATTGAGAAGGCTTAATCCCGTAGAACGCAGTATCCAATTCCCCCCCCCCCCCTCCTCAAGGAAAGGATAAGCATGTGCTTAGCCCCACCCTCCCCAACCCCCCAACCCCACCCCACGGTAAAATTCAGTCTTTCACTTTTCTGCAGTAGGGTGTCGTGTTCTTAAGGAGGCTCAGATCTTCTTTATTTTTACTATACGGAAGGCAAGCTTCGATTTCGTGGACACTAAAAAACCTTTTCCACATACAATCAAAGTTTATCTTAAATAACTTTATTTTATTTATTTACGAGGGTAACACTTTACAGTTAAAAACTGATAAGCCTGTGGCCCTCCCTTAAAGTACTTCCAATTAAAAATAAATTTACAATTATAATTAATTTACAAATTAAAGCTTGTTTTACAAAATAACTATTACAATAGTATCCTCATACCCGAGATGAAACTTGATAACATACGGGAACTGGCTGCAACACTGCTTTCGAAGTACTGTGTCTTGGGTTCATTACCATCTTCTTTATTAAAAAATGTATTGACCAATTGCTGCCTACTATTACTTACACCGTCAACCTCTCTCTCTCTCTCCTTCGTGTCTGAAATCTGCAGTATTATCACCTTTGCTCTAGAAACCAGATGCGGACTTTTTACAATTCAAGAACTTTGGACCCATCTCGAATTTGAAGGCGCTATCGAAGATTATTGAGAACAGTGTTGCTCACCAGCTAAACAACTATCTAACGAATAACAACCTACTCGAGAACTTTCAGTCAGTTTATAAAGTACATCATTCCACTGAAACTGTTATTCTTCATGAAATCGAAAGCAACAGGGCTGTTGTTCTACTTATGTTAGATTTATCTGCTGCTTTTGATACTGTGTCCCATGAAATAGTACTGAATAGGTTGTCTCAAAGTCATGGCATTACAGGTTCCGTACAAGAATGGTTTGCATCTTACCTGTTATCTCGTTCACAATTTGTTCAGATTGAATGTTCAAGATCTTCTTTACCTGAGCTTAATTGCGATGTATCACAGGGATCAGTTCTTGGGCCTCTGTTTTATGTTTTATATACCTCACCAGTGGCTGATATTACAAAGAGACACATTACATATCATCTATATGCTGATGATACTAAGCTTTATGTGTCATTTAAATTGGGAAGCGATGATCTACTCTCTTCAGCAAAACGTTTAGTATTAAATTATGCGTTCAGGAAATAAACGATTGGATGATTTTTAATGGTCTTAAGCTAAATGAAGAAAAAACTGAACTGCTTCTACTCAGTTCACGCTATCGGCCCAGTCCCTCTTTGGAATTTGTTCGTGTTGGGGATGAAACTATTCAGCCGTCCTCTTCTGTTCGTAATCTGGGAGTGATAGTTAATCCTAGTGATGATATGGAAGATCACATTAAAAACATATAGAAGCCATGCCATTTTCATTTAACTAATATTGGTAAGATAAGAACATATTTGGATCGGGAATATACTGAAGCAAGTATTCATGCTTATTAATTAAATTTCGTGACTACCAACTTGGATTATTGTAATGCGATTCTTTATGGTCTACCTAAGTTTCTCTTAAACCGCCCACAGCTAGTTCAGAATAGGGAAGCGCGTATTGTAACATTCACCAAGAAGTGTGAACATATAACACCTAGCTTAACCGACTTACATTGGTTGCCGGTTGGATACCGTATTAGGTATAAAATTTTATTGTTAGTGTATAAGGCTATCAATGGTTTCTTCCCCAAGTTATATATCCAATTTACTCAGTTTTTGTAACAGTTCTTACCCTTTGCGTTCTTGCTCGAATAAGTTACTTCATGTTCCGAGATCTAAGCTAAAGTCTTATGGTGATCAAAGATTTTCCATTGCAGGACAGTCCGAGATCTAAGCTAAAGTCTTATGGTGATCGAAGATTTTCCATTGCAGTTCATAAATTATGGAACAGCATACCAGCTTTATTTTAAAGGAATGCTAATTCTTTGAATTCCTTTAAAAAACAATTAAAGACCTATTTATTTCACCAGGCTTTTCCTTAATTTGTAAATAGATTTTTTATTTTTATTTTTCACACTTATATGTGCAGTTACATATGTAGATATATTTATGCGTTTGGACATTTATTTGTTATTCTTATTATTATTAGTACTACTATTCATATGCCTTCTGTTGTAATTTAATTGTCTCTTAATGCATTTTAGTAATATTGTAAAGCGTCTAGAACAGCTAATGATATAGACGCTATAGAAATAAAGTTTATTATTATTACTATTATTATTATTATTATTATTATTACTGGTAGTAGTAGTAGTAGTAGTAGTAGTAGTAGTGGTAGTATAACATCAAGTATGCAAATAGAGATATCTCGGTCAATTTGCAGCAGAGACCATTGAAACTTGGTAGACTGATAGTTCTACAGACAGCACACCTACGGCTACAAAAATTTCGCTTCCCGTGGTAACGTACTCTTTTCCAGTCCCCCCGATCTGATTTCAATATTTTAGCGATTTTCAGCTAAAATATATCTCAATTTAACAATCTACTTGCTGCAATTGTTACATGTCCGACCATGTACGCATTGCGTACCTAATGTTTAAGTTGATGCTTACAAATTTAAAAGCCATTTGTCTCTTTATTATCTTATTATTATTATTATTATTATTATTATTATTATTGCTTTATTACATATCACACATTCGGAGAATACATGAGAGCAACCAAAGCCGGGGTCTTAAATGGCCTATGGTCGGAAGACAAAAAAAAAAGTGAAGAATTTATATGAATAAAAGAAGGCTTTAACTGCAATACTAAGCAAAAGAACGAAGAGAATTCTAGACTGAGAGATGACAAATAAAATACAATACTTGACAACTGATTAAGAATACTTAAACAACTTATCATGACTACTTAACACACACGGCAAATACTCCTAGTATATTATTTGTCCCATAGGGTAGACATAGGGTATACAAAATTGGAGACAGGAGACTTGATTAGGCTATAAGCTTTTTAAACATCGCTATGGCGTCAAAAGCAAACTCTTCCCTTTGACAGAGCAGCAGAGACTGAGGAATTAATACTCTTCCTCGTCGCTTGATCCTCTACTACTCCCACCACTCACGCTTGTGTTTCCACCATTGTCAGTTTCGCTGCCATCAGTTGTGATTTCATCAGTGTCTATAGAACAAAAAAGGGACATAAGTGACAGCAAACCCTCGGTGGTGTAGCTAGGTGAAAAATTACATCAAAGTCTTAATTTAAAAAAAAAACTAACTAACTAACTAGCTAACTAAGGAAAACTAGCCTAATAACTAGAGATTGGTTAACTCTTTCCCTAAAGACCACCAAAATATTGACCAACCCAAGTGTGATCCTTTGAAAACCTGCAACATTCCCAAATCACGGACTAGGGCTTAAATGAAGCATTTTTATTGCAAAATTGACAAGTTGTTTAGACTTCAGCAGCCCGTAAACTGACCAAAACTCTCAATTTTCATTGAGGATGACAGCTTATTCTGTTGCAAAACCAGAAAACGCCCTGAAACAACATTTAAAAATACGCGACTTTGTGTTGAAGTTTTCAAGACCAAATAAAACCTCTTGAATCTTAAAGACGTAAATAGCAGCAAACTTCGACTCCACGTCTTTCAATCCGCTCCAATCTGTTTCCTGTTCGCTTCTTTAGCACGACGTGGATAACGCTATTTGATCAGTTTAAGTTGATCTCACTGGTCTGTAATTTTCGCGTTGTGACCTAAAGTGTCGAGCCACCCAGTCCAACTGTCAAGATATTGCACCGATTGCATTATTTACAAGGCAAAACTCGCCAATACTGCCATGCGAGGTCCCGGAATCCATCCACAGAACAGCTAGAGACACAGGGCGCTTTCTATTGAAAAAATCACAAGTACAAAATTTTCGGAATTTTCGCTGGTCGAATGGAGCGCGTCCGACCACGTCCCAGAATTTGAGGTCACGTGCATTGACATGCTGAAAGTACTTCGTATTGTTTTTTTAGCTTGTCCACGTGACCTCACGCTCGGTAGGGACACTAAAGAAATCCCTATTAATTATGCAGACGAAATCCTTGTTAATACACTATTTTGCTAATGATAAATTCCTGGTGAATTGTGGGTAAATCCAGTCCTTTGTGGGGCATTTTAGGACGTAATTTGAAATTGTAATTTCGACCGTTTCCCCCACAAAGGACTGGATCTACCTACAATTCACCAGGAACTGAACATTGGCAAAATGGTGTATTGAAAATGGTCTGGTATTTGTGGTTTGTGTTTCATAAATTTTTTTTTATTTGACTTATTTTACTTTGATAAGATGATTAAAGTGATCTTTTATTGGTATCGATTACTTATTGATACTGATAAGTTCCAAAATGTTGTCTGATCAACCGATCAATCTGGACCAACCTAAAAACCTAACAAACCGAAGAATTAGACGTTAGTCTTTGTTATACCTTGAATATATAGCTCATGACAGTGCGGAAAACCAAAGTGAGGATGATGTTATATTACTATTAAAAGAGGTTTCTTCTCCCTTTGGCTTTTCAGTTTTACAGCGCGGCAACTGAAAAGGAATCTCGTGATCGGATTACGTCTGAACAGAACAACATTTACAGTGACGAAAAAAAAAACAGTAACTAAGAAATGATCATAAGGTATTACTTTTGAGTTCCCCTAAATAAATAAATAAATAAATAAATAAATAAATAAATAAATAAATAAATAAAAAGTCTGACGTTGTATCAGTGTGAAAGGTTGTTTTTTTAAAGCAGGTAAAATAATGGACATGATATAGGCTGAAGAATCTTATGTCATATTGTTTTGCTCTTGAACTGTTTGTTTCTACTTAATGCAGGTAGCAATCATTGGAACACTCACCTCGCTCAACAGTAAAGGTAGCGCTGAATCCATTAGTTTGAACGCTGCCGTTCGACATAAAAACATTGCTGATCAATTGGCCATTTCCAGGGATAGACACAGTGACCGGTGCCGGTATGGCCTGCTTCTTCCGTCTTTCGTAGAAGTACGGTTCTTTCTTCCTTCTTCCATCGTAGTAGTAGTAATCTTTATAGTCTTGGTCGTCATAGTAATTTCTGGTATCTTCACCAAACAGATCTTCAAATAACTGTTCATAATTTATTGACCGCTTTCGTTTGCCATTTACTGGGGGTATAGTTGCCACCACCGTATCTCCTTGAAAAATCGTCAAAGAATCGCTGTAGAAAGGAAGATAATTCGGACCATGAATGATGTATATGAAGTAAATCATATATGAGCTGCGGAAATGAAGGCTTCTTTCAGGCTTCTTTTTGCAACTGCGAGGATCATTCTTCATTTGATTTCATCTCCGTAGTTCATATATGATTTATTTCATATACATCATTCACACTCTTCTCTTTCACGGGAACATATGAACCCACAGTTGACCTGCTCCCAACGTCAGTGGCTTCATAGCTCAGTTGGTAAGAGCATCGCACCGGTATGGCGAGGTCACGCGTTCAAAGCCCATTGTAGTCCTGAATCAGTTTCTCAGGCTTGTTTTGCTTTCACAACTGCGAGAATCATTCTTCATTTGATATTTCGGACCAGAAGCATATTTAGTACAATAAGGGAATTTGGTCAAGTATGAAAATAATTTGTCGTGTTCCTCACAAAATCAGCGACTTACCCTGTTCCTGTAAGGTTAGCGGTAATCGTCTCAACTAAAGTGAAACCAGATGGAACAGCTATGGTGAAATTACAAGTCACATCAGGAGGGTATTCGTTCGGGAAGCCAGGACTTGTAAAAGTCCCGCTTGTGCCATTAAGCGGGCCACCGCACACTGTCAAGGAAGGAACTGAACACGCACAGCATTAGAAACGTTTTAAAATTCAATAACAATAACAATAACAGCAATAATAATTACATCAGTTTCGATGTTTTCTTCGTTTGCTATGTCTTTCAATTGATTTTATGATGACCGAGAAACCCTTAAAAATAGGTGTTTTAAAGTTCTCAGTGAAAATACGGATTTGTGGATTGGCCGTTGCTTAGTGGAGGTTCACCAACGACGCAAGCGTGGAAACGGAAATTTTGGCGGGCGACTACTCACAACTCTACTTACGAAATAAGAAATGCTCTTAGGAGATATTTATTTATGATTTATTATTATCAATTATTATTATTTGAAGCCAATCGTTGTGAAAAATCGTTGCAACTGACATTGTAACAGATGATCGCAAATAGAATAGAACTAAATAACAAAAATATAACAGAAATACCTTATCTTATCTGATCTAAAGTTATTTGATAAGGCAGAAAGCAATTCCCAGCTTCCCGATTCTATCACGACTAAACGATAGACCATCTATCGTGAACTCAACTTTCAAGTCCACCATCTTTATTCCCACAGCATTTAATTCCTTTTTCAAACGTTTGTCCCAGTGATTCTCAATCTTCATTTTTATTATTTCCACTAATTATTTCGGAATGGATAAGGAATGAACTGGGACAATAATGCGATTTTAAGTGTGGAGCAGCGTGTTGCAATCAATTCACTTTTGAATTGAATTGTAGAAAAGCTCAGTAATGTGCGCCCTTTTTTATTGACGTTAATTAGATCCTGATCAGTATCAAAGTTGGAAGAATAAGGATTGACAGTACTTAAAATATTATTATTGCTTAGTTCCTAACGTTTTACTCCTGGGGATAATTACATAGGTCCCCCTCGTCTCTCCACCGGCTGTGTTACGTTACAAGTCTATTTATGGTGACAAAACTTGAGTGGAAGGGAAGGCAGAGCCTACTTCCTTTAGAATAGCGGTGTTTTTATGGGAATCAGTGTTGTTAACTGTGTAACCTGGGCTGTGCCAGAAGAGGGATTCGGGTCTGGAAGGACAATATATGAGACTCAAAAGTCACTCTGTGTAGTAATGCAGCCTTAAGTATTAAAACATAAAGAGTGTCTTCGTAATGTTTTAATACAGCTGTTATTGGTTAAGATACTTTTATAAACGTCATTCAAACACCAAACAGTGAGACCCCACACGCCGAATGAATGACTGATAAAACAACTGAGAAATGAACGAAACGACTGAACGACCCAACGGCCAGAGAACCAGACGAACAAAACAATGAACGACATAACGACTCTGCCGCTAGACGGCCGATCAAATGAGATGATCAACGGGTAAAACTAACTGATAGCCGAACAACCGCCCGAACAAGGAACAGCCGACCGGACAAACCGACGAATAGGGAACAGGAAGGGGAGAAGCTCAAATCAGATGACGATAATTTTCTAGAGCTTAATGCTGGTTAGAAATTCCTCATAATAGTTGATTTAAGAACATGAAATTGGTTAATTTACGAGTAACCAGACGAATACTACAAAAAGATTTGAAACGGTCTAATATATTGGAAAATTAACATTAAAGAGTCTTGAAAAATTAGTAAGAGTTATTAATGTTCATTCATTCAAGTGGGTTCGGTAGGAATTCGTCTCCCTGTTTGGTGTCTGACTGACGTTTAGAAAAGTATCTAAGACATTAAAAGCTGTATAAAAACATTACGAAGAAACTCTTCATGTTTTAATACTTATAAAGGATTTCTCTAAAGTTCCATCATATTACAACAACAGGACTAAATATGCTGTTAGTTTAACAGTCCACCGCAAGAACGCAAATTACTGCAACTATGACTTAGCTCACACCCAGATTTTTCTTTACGCTCGGCTGCTAAAACTTTAGAAGCATAATACAATTAACCCCACCTTATTTGTCCCTGATTTAAAGCCATTTTTTTCATAAACCCTTAAGCTAACCCAAAATTGCTTCAAAGATAAGTAGAAACATCGGAATTATAGCTAGACTTAGACATTTTACTCCGTTCTCAACGTTACAACATGTTTATAGGTCCCTATTATTCCCCTATCTGTCATATGGTCTTGCCGCATAGGACCTAGCTGCTAAATCGCACTTAGAAAAATGTTAGAGCTTTAAGAAGGACTGTTCGTTTAAGGAACTTTACCCAATCCCGAACAAATTGTGTTACATAATTCATTTAATCCAATATAATGCCAATATCTATGCTACACGTCAAACTATCTTATTGGCCGAGTGCTGGAACTATGTAGATGTGTAGATATCTTAATGCTTGCCGTCTCAAACAATATTGAACCGCCTAGCATCTCTGATATGTTCATTCCGACAGGCCGAGTTCAAAAACACAACACTCGATCCTCTTCAGCTGGAAATTTTTATCGAAAATACTTTCAGCTAAACCACCATAAAAACCCGTTAGTTAGCGTGGAGCAAAAATTTGGAACAGTATCCAAACACACAATTACAGTCTCTTATTCTTCAATCTTGAAAAGTACTGAGGAAAGTTATGCTGATATAAACTCACACCCGTATTTACATAATCATAACTCACGGGCATATTACGAACCAACAAAATGACCAGCTCCCAGTTGGCTTGTTAGCTCAGTTGGTAGAGCGCTGCACCGGTATCGCAGAGGGTATCGGTAGCGGGTTATTCTCCCGTCGAAGCCTGAATTTTTTCAGTTCAGGCTTTTAACTTATTTTCACTGGTGCTTAAGTAGTGTTCATAACTGGGATGATATTTTACATATTCAAGAATTTATGATGGATAAGCATTTCTATTGCGCAAATCCTAACATGAAAAATTCCCATTGGTAGATAGACTGAAGTTTAATTACTTGCGAACTAATTACTTGGCAATTGTTGCGTGTAAATCAGGAACCTGCAACTCAAAAGCCTACTATCGAGATAATGGTGGATGACGAGATTTGTAAAACAACTTTGTAATTACATGCTAACGAGCAGCGCGCTAGCGCAGTGGTAAGCAAAAGTCGCAGCATATAAATTGGCCTTTAGCATTGGCACTTTACCAGGGTTGCATCCACTGACACTACAGCATCCTGAATTGCAGCTTAGAACAATGATTTCTCTGCGAATGGCTTCGACAGTTATCTCTTGACAAAGAGGACTGCAACGAGATTCATTGATACAGCCTTTTTCGAATACTCTCCGTGTCATCGAGTTTGAGGCAGGACTAGTGGTAACCTTCGCAAAAGCACAGACGTGGTCCGTAGAGCTGCAGGTAACTAACCGTTGAACAGCGGTGCATGTTGTTTCATTGGTCCCCAGGCAACTGAAGCAGCTCAAAGGTGTGGGTGAAGAATCTGATAAAATAGAAAAAGTATCATTTATTCATAAGGTTGCAGGTAGTTAACACTTGAGCAGCGCTGCACGAGCTGCTTCATCGTCCTCCTTCCACTGGAAACAGCTCAAAGGTTTGGGAGAAGAATCTGATAAAATAGCAATTAAAGTATCAATAATTCATAAGGACGCCAATGAGCAAGTAAAAGGGGGATAGGTAGAGGCAGCTAATGAGTTTTGTTCTACAATTTACCCGTGTATTCTTTTTCGTTAAATTTTCTTATACATTATAATTGGCTACGAAAACGGCATAAGACAAGATTTTTTTTTAATACAAATAACGATAAAACAAAACAGTTACACAAAGCCAATGAAAGTGGCAAGGAAGCCCAAAAGGAAACCACGAGGCTTATAAACATTGGGCTCCCCAGAGTAAAAATAAAGTTAACAGTAACAGTAAGGCCAGGATCGAAAGTAAAATACAATGAGGGTAAGCGTAAATTAACTAAATACATAGACTGAGTTGACAAAATATAAAGTATGGTACATGTAGCAATGACGTATCAAGTTATCAAACCAGATTGTAAAATAACTGCTGCTTCAAACTTTTATTTTCGTGAATATTTCTTAAAACTTTTAATACAATACACAAGTTTGACTGAATACTGCAAGCACGAGAGTGGCCTCTTCTTCAATGGAAACTGTTACAGAAACGTAACCTCACCCCCTGCTTTTTTGCATTTACTTTCATAATACCTTACGTTAGTAAAGATGCTACTTGCGCTCTTGATTCTTACCCAGCCTCTTTCATGACTTGATTTTTGAGAGGATATTCTTCATTGAAACGTTAGCTACTATTAATAACTAATGGTATTAGCATCAAGGCCAGGAATGAGGGACACGAAGGGGCGGAGTCACTTCAGAGCAGTCTCTAGAGCTGTCAATTACTTTCTTTCTTTGGCGAAATGCTATTGCGGATGATCGTTGCTATAGAAATTTGCAGGCGATCCAAAGAAATAATGGCGGCCCTGTCGAGTACTCTACCGCGGTTGTCTACAACAGCGAAGAAATAAAGATAATAAAGAAAATTTGTTACCTGGAAAATTTCCACTAATAAATAAATCGATTTTGTCTGTTTAGGCAAAATATCGGACATTCTTGGTGTATGAAATTGCACTCTACTTCGAATGATCACAGACGTATTGAAAATTTGATTTTCTCCTGTTTTAATTATTTTTACTGCGATCTCGCCGGAAGGATTCAGTGTTGTCATTCTCAGTCTCTTACTGAGGATTTCTATCAGTAAAAAAGCCTTGAAAGAGAAGAAAGGCTACCAAGCAGATAGGACAAAATGGCGATGCTTGGAGCCTGCGAAAGTGCGGGGAGAAGCGAAGTATCCACAGTAACTACGCGTGGCGCTTCTTTGAAAAATTTATCTTCATGCAAGTAGACTTGAAAAAAGTCCAACTTCAATGCTGATTACTGTGGTAAACCGAAAATTTGATAGAAAAACAGTTCCATGGATGTTAATGACATTGTTTTGGAAGAATAATTCTGATTGATACCAGGGAATTCCGGTTCCAGCACGGGCTTGCGGAGTAAGAGTTTCCGAAGGTGATTCAGCTTGAAACGGCATTCTGCCATACTCTTCTTACAAAAGAAAGATCAACTTTAAAGTTAATTCAAAACCGTGGCGGATAAAGCTGCAAAGTGAGTAATTTTTGCTTCAAAGAAAGACTATCGAGGTCCAGGAGCAGGATCGGATTGATACCAGTACACAAGTCAAAAGCTTAGAGAGGTATGCCAAAAAAATTTATTTTAAGTATCACCACGAAATGCGCACGCGTGTCCCTCATTCATGAGATGACACCTTATTATGCTATTGAGCCGCCGTTGGTTAGCGGTTACCTTGTTCTTGGGGTTTTGAGAGTACATTGGTCTTCAGGTCGCCAACATCATGTATCCAGTGGCGGAAGCCAACATGGGCTGATTCCGCGGTAATTATGGAGGCTAGTACAATCTGTAGAAACAGGTTTTACAACAAACTCTAAGTGGTGCTCAAACAAGATCTCTTCACTTTAGAGAAATATGTGTCATCGTTCAATTTTATTCTTGGTTCAATATTTATTTTCCTTTGTTTTTTACTCATTATCATACACTACCATACACCAGAACAAAGGAAAATAAAAATTGAACCTAGGATAAAATTAAACTACAACATATACGTGGCAAGACTAATTTATTATGACTGTCTACATTTGAAACTGTCTTCGTGAAAGGTGTGATTTCTCTTCCAGGTTAATTTTCAACAGAAATGCGATAATAACCATACCAATAAATGCACACTTCTAATCTTTTCCACGTTTGCAAACAACCTTTGTTTTTCACTGGAGCAGATATAGGTTTCAAAACCTTGCGCAAGGGCTTTTCAACGACATGTTTAATACTTGCTAAAAGCAGCAGATAATTGGTTCAACTTCCATGATTAAAGCGGCAGATATGCTTAATACCTGACTCTCAATTCAGCCCAAGGGAGTAGGGGACGGGAACACTTAGCTCGCATTGACAATGCACGGTTATAACTTCTCGTAACATGTAGCGGACTTTTTCTAAAATACACAGGTCATTATTAATTTGATTTTATGTTCCTCCCATAGCAAGGTTTTCAACGACCTCTCTCCAGAATGATTCATTGGAATCTGTGTCGGTTGAATTGGTAGGACTTTCCAGTTGAGTAACAATTCAAAGGTGACAGACCGCAAACAATTGTTGCTTCTAAAAATATCTGCGTGTAATAACTGTTCATCAGTTCCTATGTTCATAAAAATGTAATAATAACGATCCTTCCAGAGCTTCAACCACAGTACCTACCGTAAAGTTGAAATCGAAAACTTCTTAATCAGAAACGTCGTCGTCTTTGTTTATACTCTATCCACTCACCTCTCTAGTAGGTTGTAGATTCTTGTAGCTTTCAGAGGCTTTGCATTTTTTTCATGTAGTTTACTGATATTATAACCGCAATACATAACCTCTAAATGGCTTTTGCACCCCACTTTTTTTTTTAATGACTGCATTGCCTAGCCGAAAATTAAACAGCGTATCGCTTTGAACGGCAAATATAGCAACCTTTGTTTTTCTTTTTGAAATCAAATTGACAGCAGTCTCTGACAACATTGTATTCCAGATGTTAATTGCATTTAACTCAGAACAATCATCATCAGCTAAAAAGAAAACGAGCACCCGAGCAAATATTGGAGTGCTGGTTCTCAAGACAGCGCCAATATTCATAGTTGTTATTGGCCCAATAAGTTGTGTGTTAAGTTTCTTCTTAAAACGTGCTAATCGTTGTTTATCGTCTCTGATTGCATCACACGCATTTAAGAGCGTGTCCGTGTAAGAACCGACCACTCAAATTTTGGTGAAAAATGGGTTGCTCTCATTTTTTCTACACAAGTCAAGCAACATATGCAATGAACGAAAATGGCCTTTATTTCGCCAGATTCGCTTCCTTTATTTTTTGACGAATTTTTTTTATAGGCGAGTCGAAAACCGCACAAAACCGGAAATTGAAACACCTAATTTTGGTCGTTACGCAATGCATGCTAAAAACTCGCACATTTAACAAAACAACCTAATTTTTTTCAGAATCACTAGATAATTCATTCTTCTTTCCACAGAATGAAAAATACGCGTTTATCTTAAACACAAGGAAAGTTATGATTTTTTTTCCCGAACCCTCTTAAAAACGTCTTTAGCATTTTTGCCAACATAGCCTCCAAACAAACAGAGTTTTTTCAAAAGTGGGACCTCTACATGAATGACGACTGTTATCAGATTAATTTACTAAGGCTAAGCTACAAATATCTGTATTAAAAGTTGTGGGCACTCGTAAGTTTGAAGCGCAAAAAATTCGAGCAAGTAGCTGAAAATTCAACGTTTTGTGTAGAAATGACGAATCTCGTGACTTAACTGAAATAAGTTTTAATTTTTGTCAGCGAATAGTTTGATGTTACCTGATTAGATTTATTGGGTTTGAACGTTTGGAGAACTCAGTGAGACTTATTTTACACCAAAAAATCGAGAAAAAGGCGGAACCTTGCCTTGCTTTTGATTTCTAGCACTGATCATTCGTCACCTTTGCGGTAACGCATCAAGCATTTTTGGTTGACTCAAGCGTTGATTAAAAATCTCGTATATACTATTTCCCACGAAATGAGAGCCTTAATAGTTATATTAATAGCTATTCACACCAATTATTTTCCTTTTCTTGGTGTTATAGGTTTCTTATAATGTATGAGGAGTCATCGCTAAGGCCGGTAGTATAAACCGGTGTATGGTATAAACCTGCGTTGTGGTCAATGCCAACACCATTAATTTTGTTCGTTTGAGCGTTCACGAGTCTCTTTTCACCAAATACAGAGTTCTTGGCAATAAATGAAGCAGGAAGCTTATGTATAGATCTTTAGCTAAACTGATATCCGAAACTGAAAAATAAAAACAATCTAAAGGAATAGAATGGGTGCATTATGGTTCATTTCACCGCAACGTCATTGTAACTTTAATTATCGAGGAAGTTTGCCGGTGTTTCACTGTATTTCTTTGTTTCTCAAAAAAGCTGAACCGGGTTTAACCAAAATGACCACTGTTATATGTTTTCTTTGCTTACTGGAAGTTGCATTAAGTACGTTTACAAATGTAAAAGCTTTGAAGAAGCATAAACAAACTTCTACATAGCAAACAAGTTTTTTCACTGCAACTGTTGTCACGCGTAACGCATTCATAAAGAAACACCCGATCAGTTGTAATGCACATGTCATCGGCTTCCCCGTGGGGTCGACCCCCGGGCTAAGCAAGGGGATTGTAAAATCAGTCACGCAAACTTGAGGAATTTCCCCGGGGGGTCGGGGAATCTCTCAAGACAAATTCCCCTGGGTTAGGTGTCTCTCAGCTGAAAATTCCTGTGACATCCTTTCAAACTTGTGAATTCTCCCACCCCCTAATCTTTGATCGTAGAACAATGTCAACATTTTCCCCTACCCTCGGGCAAAGAATCCCGTCCATCTCTTTGTATTCCCCCACATATCTCCCTGGTAGGCCCGGGGGTCGACCCCACGGGGAAGCCGATGACATCTGCATAAAAGAGTTTAACAAATTAAAGTTAAATCAGTTGAAAAAATTTCTCCTTGGCAAAACAAAAAAAGCAGTTTCTCTTCAGTGAACGTGAAAAACAACTTTTTTGCTGGAGCATGATTGTAGTTCAGCATCGCAACTGCAGAGTGGAGTTATTTTTTTTTTAATAACCATTAACCACCATGATATTGCCGGGCTACATTTCACATTCTGAAAACGCTGAGCGATGTTAGTTCAGTGACGTCCTAACCACTGGAACTCTCGTAGATTGCTAAAGGTAAAATCGAAGGAAAAACATCGTCTGCGACTGATGTGATCAGTTTAGTTTAGTTTAGTTATCGCTCAAGAAGCAGTTACATTCTTGAACAAAATAGGACAACTTCTGCACCAAATCCTTCTTCCTATCTTTCGAGTTGAACGCTACATCAAAGTGAAGCAAAATTGTTTTGAGCATTGTGACATTAAACTTTTGCAGTTTGTCTTCCTTGACGCATTTGCACAGGTCTGTAGTATCGTAACAGATGGGATGCTGCGGGCTGAGCTCTGAGGCAATATCAGCAAGGAGCTTCTCTCTTTCTTCTTCCTCCTCCTCTGCGTAGGCATCATTAAGATCAATATGCTCGTTACCACGCCTCCTTAACTTGGTTTTTGGTTAGCCATTCCTCTCTTCTGAAAAGTCGACTGTTGTTGTCATCTTTTGCGTTTCGCATATCTGAAGCTACTTGCGTTGGATCAGCTTTATCTCCTGTTTTTTCTCCAATATCAAACTTTGCTGTTAGGTATTCCTTCACTTTGGCAGAAAATCTAGTTGCCCCTCACCGAGGACTTTGCAGCGCCCACCCGAGTGGAAGTTCACATCTGGATCCTGCACTCTTACTTGCTGTTGCTGTACTGCTGTCAGCACTAGCAGACTTCTTTACCTGGTCAACAGTAGAGAATTTCTGAGCCCATTCTCTTCTAAGCTAAGTGTGGTCTCCAACGTCTAAGTGAGCTTCGAGATCGCCGAATTTTTCGAAGATCATCTGACATCCAGATTCAGGACACGGAAAAATCCCTTCCTTTTCGGCACCGCTCGCATGTGCCGACTTATATAAACGAGTATCCTTGAAAGGGAAAAAGTCCTTCACAACCACCAAGTCAGTAGAGCTTTGATGCCTTTTAAATAGGCGATCAAAGGGAACTAATTTTCCCGGGCCAATTCCATATGACTTCCAGACGCGCACCCCACTTGTTTCATACGCAAAGTTGTGATAACTGCTGAATCCCTCAACACCTTGAACATCGAGCGTCTTTTTGCTGACGTCAGTGAGGCAGACACATGCTGATGTACCCTTTACATAGCGTTCCGAAAGTGCGCTACGCATATCATCTGCAGATAAAATGTCATGTCCTTCATTGCAGTATCTGCGTAAGGACGCTTTCATGGGGCACAGAATACGGTCGCAAACATCTTTACCATGTTGTGGCTCAGAATAGTCGTACCGCAGGATACGGACACCAATTCGTTCTCCAATATCTTCAACTGCAGCGATAAGGGAGTTGTTGTGATAGCAACCTGCCCTGTCAGAACGGCGATAAACAGATTCTATTTCTCGGTGTTCGTTCTTGATTGCCTTCAGGAGATTCTCAAGTATAGAACTAACAGCAAACCAATCTTGCTGGCATGAGTCGAAGAGGTGAACATACGATTTCAGCTGCAGACTTCCAGAACTGGCATTGAATGAAAGAACTGTGGAAATATGCCAGCTCAATCCCCTTTTGCCATACCAGTCACATTGCCTTTCTCGATACTTCAACTGTAAAAATTTCATGGCCCAGTCCATAACTATCAATGCCGAACTTGAATCATCCATTTTCACGACGTCCTGTTTGGCTTCGTCCTGATTGATTGACCGAAGTATATGTGCTTTCCACTTTTGAAAATCTGATCGTGCCTGCTCAAAGTCATAAAGAAGATCTTCTCGATGTTCTTGATTATACGGATTCCAAGATGAACCTCGGATTTCTGCCTCCACTTCGTTCAAGACTGCTTTCAAGGTCTGGCACTGGTCACAGCTTTCAATATGCTGATGATTACGCACAGCCTGGAAGTCTGGGTCACAACCATCACTTAGGGCCAGCTTTCTGCAGTGGTCGGCACAAGTTGATTCATCCGGCTTGCAGTGGATAGGATAATCTGTCTTCAGGTATTGCTTTGAGTCTCTCAACCTCCTTTTGGCATTGTTACACCACTGCTTGTTTCCTCCTCCTTTCTCTAAGTTGTCAATGATTCTCGCCACAGTCTGAAAACCAGCAGCTCCATCAGCAGCTATGTTGTCAAGCCCTTGAAGAGACTTACGCTGGGAGGCTTCCCGCACTTCTAAGATTTTGAATAAGGTTGATCGGCTCAATGGTTCGAATTGCTCTTCTTTGCAAAATTCAAAATATTGATTGATTATGGTAGACCTTGCTACGGTTCGCACGACATTAGGCATTTGAATCTTCTCGCCAGTATCAAGTTTGAGGATTTTATTTCCATATGCGACATCTTGATAAAAATGAGGACGATTAGCAAATTCCACGAAATGGTCCACCTTTTCCATATCAAGGCGTACACGGTGTTTTTTCTCTGACACTGGTACTGTGCCAGGACCATGGATCTTTGCGTGTGAGTGGGCCTGCTTTATTTGCCAGTTTGAAAGTTTTCCATAAGGTGAATGGATTGCCTGTAGGGTTTTTGCTGGGTATCGAAAAGCATATAGGCTGGGTTGGGCGATCGATTCTTTCTTCCTTCGAAAATTCGATTCGAGATTCGAGATTCGAATAGTTTGTCGCCGCTCCCGGGCGCGATTGCATTACATACAAGGAGGCAATCTTCGCTCGCTTTTTCTATGATCTTCTTTTTGTCGGCCTCCCTTGCTTCATCCCATGGGGTCTTCAACTGAAAAGGAAGAGGCTCCCGTGAAACTCCTGGCGTAAGGAGGGCAATTTCATTAATCGCTGCGTTATAGGTATCAATTGCATTGGAGTTTTCTGATGTGCTCAAGGGAGTCTCTGGAATCCAAGGAGATTCGCATTGACTGCACAGTGGTTTTGATGTTTCTCGGAATGGCGTGGACGCTAATACTTGATTGATCGTTGTCATGGCAGTACGCTTACACAACCTGTAAGGAAAGTTAACCAAATCACGATCCATACTGAGGTATCTAATTAGCATCATAATTTTCAGTTGATTTGAAAACAAACCTCTCGGACTCCGTTTCTTGTACAGAAGCAGGCTCAGGCTGGGTTTCTTTCCCTGGCCGCATCCACTCGTTCGTTGTGTTTCTTACGGCACGTGGTACAAATAGCTGAATAAAATAACAAAAACAATGTAAAATAAATTATGCAAATTGTGTGCATAACGTTAACTTCTGGCGACCTGTTGAGGCTTCTCCCGGGCATCCAAATCAAAGCTACCCAAATCAACATACAATCTGCAAAACGGTTTTTCAAAACGAACTATAGATGAAAAAGACGCCGGAAAAGTCTACATTTTCAAAAATATTGTCGCCAAAATAAAAAGGGGGATTACCATGGAAACGCTGTTTTAAATTACTTTGCAGGAAGACGTCAAAAGTGTTAATTCGACTATGTAAAAGTTAAGAAAAATGGCCCGGTTTCAAATTCTCAATCTCTTTGCATCTTTTTTACTTTGCAAGGTCATGGTAGCCCCCATCATAAGAACATTTGAATTGAAAAGAGGGCAATCTGGGCATGGCTAGAGCTTTATTTGACCCCCGAAAGATACCACTTTTAAAGGCTCAGTTCAAACGTCGCACTTCACATGTGCCGAATCTAATGCAAATGAGAAAAATCTATTGTTTTCGCTCATTTGCATAAGATTCGGTACATGTGAAGTTCGACGTTTGAACCGGGCCTTAAAATGAACGTGATAGCATTTCTTCTAAAATTATTGGCGTTTTCTCCTGAAAACGCTAAAGGGAGATTTACTCCCCGAGCATCCCAGAGCTTTTCAAATGGGAGTCCCCCCTTCCCCCTGAAATAATTCGCGGGACCAAATAAGCAATTTTTTAAAATTATTGCCTGGAAGGGGAACGAAAGGGGTGATGAAGCTTCGACTGGCTGTATCCTCTTTTTAAAGAGCAGGTATTAATAGCATTGAAACTATATTTTGTACTTACGAGATCCTACAGCTGCGTTTTCACCAAACAAACTGAAGATTTCCCTTGACAGTTTTAAACCAATGACATGCCTTCCTCCCACGGCAGTAGATTTTCCCTTATGATCAGGGTACTGACATGATCTTAGTGGTCGCCAAAACTTCCCCAAAGAATGCCTATGTCTTGGACAAATAGACATCATTCCTATCTGAGATTCGGTAACCGAGAATAGACCGGCCCTCGCTAAGATAAGACCCGTTTCGGACAGACTTTCCGTAGACAAATGACAGTTGACGAGGTGCCGTCCAATATCGTCATTACAGTCTCTCAAAAGAAACAGCGTGTCAAGGCCTCGATTTGCCCCACAATCACCTTTTACGATAGCGTGGAAAGAACACAATTTCGACGACATTTTGATAACGCGAAAACAACACAGGAAGTTTTTAATAAACACGCTAATTTGATTTTGGTAACTTTGTTAACCTACAGAAAATGCTAAAAAAGGAGACAGAAATACACATTCGTTGAATTAAATTCTTATCTTGTTTGGCATCACGTCATGGAGGTCTTCAAATATAATTCACAACTTATCAAAAAAAAAACTGCGTCTATAATATCTAAAACTTATTTTAAAAATACCGTAAATTACCATTTACGTTGGAAATGCAAGATACATCAGGAGAGAAAACATCATTTTAAGTCCGATAAACTCAATTTTCAATCAGCTTTGAAATATCCTTTCAATAGCAATTTCTAAAATTTTTGATTGTGTGAATCTCTGTTTTTAGTGAAACGGAATTCACGAATAAATGTTGTTGACAGTGAGGACAGTAATCTTCACCTCGCCAATGTGTAATGCGGCATCTCTTTAATCAAGAAAATTGTTGGAAAAAACAAAAGCAAACGAGGAAAATAAAAAGAAAAGATGCTATTTTTAAAATGCCGCCTTTATATCAAGAGAAAGCAATATTTTTTCAGTATTCAAATAGTTCGTAATTTAGAAATTACTGTTTCCTTCAACCAGGAACGCGTGGTGCGTGGTGGGTGATGCGTGATGCGTTACCGCAAAGGTGACGAATGATCAGTGCTAGAAATCAAAAGCAAGGCAAGGTTCCGCCTTTTTCTCGATTTTTTGGTGTAAAATAAGTCTCACTGAGTTCTCCAAACGTTCAAACCCAATAAATCTAATCAGGTAACATCAAACTATTCGCTGACAAAAATTAAAACTTATTTCAGTTAAGTCACGAGATTCGTCATTTCTACACAAAACGTTGAATTTTCAGCTACTTGCTCGAATTTTTTGCGCTTCAAACTTACGAGTGCCCACAACTTTTAATCCAGATATTTGTAGCTTAGCCTTAGTAAATTAATCTGATAACAGTCGTCATTCATGTAGAGGTCCCACTTTTGAAAAAACTCTGTTTGTTTGGAGGCTATGTTGGCAAAAATGCTAAAGACGTTTTTAAGAGGGTTCGGGAAAAAAAATCATAACTTTCCTTGTGTTTAAGATAAACGCGTATTTTTCATTCTGTGGAAAGAAGAATGAATTATCTAGTGATTCTGAAAAAAATTAGGTTGTTTTGTTAAATGTGCGAGTTTTTAGCATGCATTGCGTAACGACCAAAATTAGGTGTTTCAATTTCCGGTTTTGTGCGGTTTTCGACTCGCCTATAAAAAAACTTCGTCAAAAAATAAAGGAAGCGAATCTGGCGAAATAAAGGCCATTTTCGTTCATTGCATATGTTGCTTGACTTGTGTAGAAAAAATGAGGGCAATCCATTTTTCACCAAAATTTGAGTGGTCGGTTCTTACACGGACACGCTCTTAAAATGTTCCAAGATCTAGGGAGCACTTACAGAAAGGCCCTTAATAGCCATAATTTCCTAGCCGAGTTATCAAGAGCAACCTCTAAAGAATGTTTAGGTGCGGATTTTTAAGTGCGAACCTGGTACGTTGGGACGAACTAGTTCTATGTAAATAACATCCGCTAATAACTCAACTCCTCCATTCCACTTTTCATCTTCCATACCTCAGGTAGTGCACTGGTCTTTATTGGCCCGGTGTCAGTAAAAATTCTTTGTCAACTGATTTATTTGAAGAATAATTCGTACGATCGTCTGTGACCATTTCATCAGGACTGTGAGATTGCCCAACACAAAACAACCAGTATCACGTAGGGTGGTGTTAGATCTTCCTGTTCAAACTTTCTGAACCGAAAATGTGCTGTAACCACCTGACTTTCAGGGGGCATTATGCATTAATCAATATAATTTCTTCGGCCCCCTCTTTCTGGATCCGCCCCTACTAGCTGAAGGGTAAACATGGTGAAGTGGCAACATTTCTTGTCAAGTTTGTATACAGTTTATTCCTGTCACAGTTGTGTGGGCTTGCAAAATATGGAAAGATTAAGCCGCGCTAATCTTTGATCAAATGGAATAACTCGTCTCCTCGTGGAAAACCGGATTCTATGCAATTGTATGTGCTTAATTAAATGATACGTATGCTTCCTATTTTATTTCCGAAAATAATAGGAGAGCTTTAGAAATTAGATCTTTAAGTATTTTTCTCATAGATTAGCCTTTTGCCGTTGTCTTAGTTGAGGTATTCAACCCTTTCTGCAGAGACCACATCTCAGGGGGATAAATTATTTCGATTTTACAATTAGCCCAAATTTGGTTCATGTTTAATTTGGAACCCAAGATTGCTACACCTTAGCACCATTAGCAAAACTAAAAAGATCTGTCTTGTGCAGTGACGCATGTGAGGGAGTTAGTTATGGTGGGTTTTGCTGGCCGGATTTGGTATCTGTGGAAGCGCAATTTATTAAACTTTAATCGTTATGGAATACTAAACAATCCAACATAAGGTGAAAAAAAGGTTGCAAAAGGGTCGGTGTTGATATAACGTTGCAGAAAAAAATACTTATAAGGGCTGTAAAATAACTCAAATCAAGCAAATAAAAACCTACCATGAAAGGAATCAGAAACGTCTTCATCTTTGACGGATTTTTCATCTCGCTTTCCTTGCTCGATTCCCTTATCTTTTTATATCTTTTAGAGCCCTAGCCTTTTTGCTTTTTGACTCCCTTTAATATTTTCACAGCAATATATAACAGTCAGTAGACCAATGTATCTTTGTTTACAACACAAAATATTAAGGCGATATTGTACACCACTTATGTATATTGCTTGGACGGAAATAACGGATCATGCGACGACAACAACACTCTTGGGCAATCGTTTTAATGTTTTGTTGGAGAGATAAGACTCTGAGCTTCCCGTTACCAAAAACTGCCGTCTGGGTAGCAGAGGAAACGAAGAAAAGAAACAGCATATAAATGGCCACATGTTTTTATATAGTGTTCTTCAGTTATTTTCTAAAAAAAAAGTGTTAATATATTTGGTTATTCACTGGTTTGCCTTCCGAAGCACTGAACTGGATAAGCCGCAACTGGCCTTAATGTAACTCAGATCAGTAACATTCGCCACCTTTCCAGTGCCAGCTTTCCTTGCCAGGATCATTTTATTTAATTTGTAATAACAATAATAATTTGCTACAATCTCTCCCGGATTTGAATTTAAAATACATTATGTGTCCCTTATTAGCTGGGACGATAACATGCAACAAATACATGTAGTGTTCAAGACAAGGTCAGTATGCATCGTCATTATTGGCCCCACATGTAGGTATGTATGCTGTTGGCCCCACATGTAACTGCTCAGCATTCCACTGGAAGCGAAGCTCGAAAAACACTTATGATCAAGCTTTGAGGAATGGACAATATCCAAGCCAAAACAGGTTATTACTCTGGCAGGTAAGAAGAATAATGCTGTAGCAATTGCTGTGGAATTGTAGTTAAAATGATATGCAGATTATCAATAGCGCTAGAGACTGTACATGAATTGTCACAAGAAAACAAAGACGCCTGTAATCTGAAGGCTTCTGGTGCATACTATTATTCTTAGCATTCCTTGAGAAAGATAAACTGGTTCTAAAAGTTGCCTTGACCCTGAGATAGTATTGGCTACACCTACTCCCTTGTATGTGTTAATTATGGTCCCGCAAATATCTCCACTGGAAGCCTGATAGCTGTGAAATAAAAGATATTGGCTGAAAGTGCGTATACGTTTTTAGTGTTTACGGCACTTTTGATGTCAATAAGTACTGTCTTGAATGCCAAACGACCGCAAATGGTTTGGTATAAAGAAAATATAATATCTAAACAATTAGCTTGCTCTTCTCGAGCGTCTAGGAAGAACTTTTACGAAAACTGGGTTTCAAGTTAAAAACTGGCTCAAATGCGATCCACTACATACAACCAGTCAGACAAAAATGGAGTCATTTACCTTTGCTGCTTGTTAAACAACACTTAAAACTGTTGTTTAAATTCGCGCATTATCACTCCATTCTTCTTCAGGGTATTTGTCTCGTCGTCAGCAAACTATTAATTCATGCAAATTATAAACTGCTCGTGCCGAAAAACGTTTTGAAATCACTTTCACAACGACTATACGCACAAACCTTCTACAGATCGGTGAAAATGGTTTCAAAGTTCAAATTAGAGAAATCTAAAACGGGGTTACAGGCCATACATAAAAGAATTTTCTTCTCATATCTTGTCTGTACCGCTTTTGCAACAATATTGGCGGGTCATTATGCAAAACCTCGTTCCCAAGGTTTCTAGGGGGGCGGGAAGAGGAGAGACCCTGGGAACGAGGTTGCATCATGCAGTGCTCTTATAGCTGAGAACGCGATCGTGACAGAAATAGAATCATTAAAACAAAACAGGTGTGATATAGCTGGTCAACTTTGACGTGTGATAATTTCCTGACTGGTTTTGCTCTTAAGAAAACATTATGATATTAAACTCGCCCTGTCGGAATAAGCGCATCGTCTATAAACCAGCGGAAAATTCACCCTGCAATATGTTAAATCAGGTAAATGCAAGCGAATTTCATTCTTGCTTTCTCAACTCCTATTTTTCACTTAGAAAGGATTAAATGATTAGCTGTGAAAACCGGGGGCCAGGGTTTGAGAAATGAAATCGAGCACCAACCATTTCGCGCGCGACTTCATCATGCTCTTTCCCGCTCTGAAGTGGTTGCTTCTTTTGACTTACGCACTTGTATCATTACGGAGGAACAAAACCTCGTCAGTGAGAATACGAATTGTATCTAAATGAGTTGTTTTATGTTTCTTCATTTCCCCACGGTGACTCAACTGACGCAATTACGGCTGTACAGAAAGACACGACTATTCAAAAATCGTCGTACTCGTTTGTGATGCAAACCTCCCTTCAACATATAATGACTGCTAAATCATAAAATATTGACCCAAGTTTAAATTTTGGGATACGAAGAAGAAGAAGGAAAAGGAGGAGGAGAAGAAGCAGGAGAAGGAGCAGGAGGAGGAGAAGGAAAAGCAGTAGCAGTAAAAGAAGAAGAAGAAGAAGAAGACTGTCGCCAGAATAATTCATTGGAAACCGAAGAAAATCCGTTCTGTGATTGTGCAGCGACGCATGTGAAGGAGATTAGTAATAGTGGGTTTTGCTGGCCGGATTTGGTGTTTATGGATGGGCAATTTCGATTAAACTTTAATCGTAATGGGATACCAAACAATACAACATAAGGCGCAAAAAAAGGTTGCAAACAGGTCGATGTTGATATAATGTTGCAGAAAAAAAAATACAGGGCTCCACAATAACTCAAATCCTGGACGAAATAAAAACCTACAGTGAAAGGAATCAGAAACGTCTTGACCTTTGACGGATCCCTCTCATTCCCTTATCTTTTTAGATCTTTTAGAGCCTCAGTCTTTTTCCTTTTTCACTCCCTATTATATTTTCATAGCAATATATAACAGTCTGCAAGCCAATGTATCTTTGTTTACAATACAGAATATTAAGCGGATTTTGTACACCACTTATGTATATTGCTTGGACGGAAATAACGGATCACGTTTAACTGACGACTATAACACGTGGCCAATCGTTTTAATGTTAACGTTTCGTTGGAGGGATAAGACTCTGAGCTTCCCTTACCAAAAACTGCCGTCTGGGTAGCAGAGGAAGTAAAGAAAAGAAACAGCATATAAATGGCCACCTGTGTTTGTATAGCGTTCTTTAGTTATTTCCTAAAAACAAAGTTATTTTCTAAAAGAGCGTTAATATATTTGGTTATTCACTGGTTTGCATTCCGAAGCACTGAACTGGATAAGCCGCAACTGGCCGTTAGTTAATGTAACTCAGACAACATTCGCCACCTTCCAGTGCCACCTTTACTAGTTGCCAGGATCATTTTACTTAATTTGTAATAACAATAATAATTTGCTGCAATCTCTCCCAGATTTGAATTCAAAATACTTTATGTGTCCCTTATTGGCTGGGACGATTATTTGGAACAAATAGTTACGCATGTAGTGTTCTAGACAAGGGCAGTGTGCATCGTCGTTATTGGCCCACATGTAGGTATGTATGCTGTTCGCCCCACATGTAACTGCTCAGCATTCCACTGGAAGCGAAGCTCGAAAAACACTTGTGATTAAGCTTTGAGGAATGGACAATACCCAAGCCAAAAATAGGTTATTAGTCTGGACGATAAGGACAATACTGTCGGAATTGTGTAAATGATATGAGGATTATTTTCATGGCTAGAGCCTGTACATGAACTGTCATAAGAAAACAAAGACGCCTGTAATTTTATTGCTTCCTTTGCATACTATTATTCTTAGCATCCTTAAGAAAGATAAACTAGTTTTAAAAGTTAATTAAATGTTAATTAAATATGTTCCTGCAAATATCTGCACCGAAAGCCAGAGAGCCTAATAAAAGATATTGATTGGAAGCGTGTTACGTTTTGAGTAATATCGACAAGACTGTTGATGTCAATAAATTCTGCCTTGACTGCATAACTTTCGCAAATGATATGATATAAAGAAAATACAGTTACAGATACTTACTTAAATCTCCTCTCCCCGTCAGGGCTTTTCTACTTGTGCAGTTTGCAGTTAATGAACGAACTAAAGAGTGCCACCGTAATGTGAATATCGAATTAGGACAAACACTAGATGGGAGTGGTCACAGCCAGAGTTTTGTTACGTTCCTAATGGTTCTTTTACGTCCCACAGATTAATTAATAATAATAATAATGATAATAATAATAACCTTTATTTACCCTCGGTAGTATTTATAGCACAAAGGCTAGTGGGGCCGAGCAAATACAGAAACAAACAAAGTCAAATTAAATCAAATCAAATGTTGGTTTTTGGGGAGAGGGGAAAACCGAAGTACCCGGAGAAAAACCTCTCGGAGCAGAGTAGAGAACCAACAAACTCAGCCCACTTATGACACCGAGTCCGGGAATCGAACCCGGGACACATTGGTGGAAGGCGAGCGCTCTCACCACTACGCCAACACTGCTCCCCCATTGAAAATACTATGAGACGGGACCTACGGTTTAACTTTATCGTTCTTATCTGAGAAGACCAGAAAGTCTAACATTACACAGGCAGCACTTTCTCCCTGAGTATTGGTCCGGCCGAGGTTTGAACCTGTGACCAGTCCCGCACGGTAGTCCGGTGCTCCATCAACTGAGCTAACCGGTCGGCGGTTAAAATTGAGAAGGTCCCACCGAGAATTAAATATCTTATTACTACTGCTCACTGTTGCTACGTCTTAAAGCAGCTTTCTAAACCCTATCAGAGCTCTCTCTCACTACCGTTAATTTCCATAGGATCTTTTTTTTGGGGGGGGGGGGAGGGGAGGGGGGTTGGCTTGGATATCAGATAGATCCTCCACCCATGCTCTAGATGGTGCTTTCGTGCTTTACAGAACATATACTTGGTCAACCCAGGGATAAAATGGTGTATCTCCTTCAGAGTAGTGAGGTCCGAGATGATGAACAGCACCTGCCTTTTTATGTTAATGCTTGTTTCTTTTATGTAGGACTCCGCTAGGACCTTCATTTATACCAACACTCTTCGGGATTTCAAACCTTGCATAGTTCTTGCCATCGTTCCGGACTGCTTGCCAAAGATCACCAGGATTACCACAGCAACGACTTCACACGCAGTATGTATCTTCTTTGTGTTTGCTCTGTTCCACGAGACAAGTCAAGATCCACATTTAATGGAGGGATAGTGCAACTCTGTAGAACACAATTGAATTTCTCCTTTTTGTGGCTTATATATGATGTATTCGGTGTGCCTAAAACTCTGCCATGCTTTTGCTTTTTACAACGGGTGGACAAGATATGGCTGAACTTATTGGCGACAATACCTGTATAACAAAGTGAGCGTAAAATCCATTAGTTCACGTAACCTCGGGCAAGCGCGCTACCCACACACGGCGGGCGGGGAGGGTGTTTCTTTGGTTTTTACTCATGAACCTTATATCGCAAGTAAATATAGTCTGTTAATTTAAAACGCTGATAATGCGAATCAAAGCCTACCGTAGAGTTTGGCTCCAGCAGCTTCAGTGGCTCCGTCAGGCTGGTCATCTTGGTTGAAGCAGGTTCTGAATCTCCGTAGTTGGCAGTCTCCATTCTACATGGCTTTGTTCTGGAGCCATTTCAATCTCAACGTAGCCCTCATCAGTCTCCTCAACTGTGGATGCTTGCGAAACATTAGCAGCAAGCCGCTCTCTAAATTTTCGGCAAATAGCTGAAATAACAAACAGATTTCGACACAATGTTAGAATTTTGAAATCAGAGATTTGATAACAAAAAGAGGTATAATAATGCATTGTGAGCTATAATCCCAACACAGCAACAGTCAGGGTCACAACCAGAACTGGATATATACTTTCCTGTAATTTGATTGGTTCATTCGCTGAACCAAAACATTGGCTTGGCGCGAACGAACTAAGTTCCAGGTAAATAGCCCTCCTGCTTTTCTTCTGAAAGAAGCTGTAAGAGCATACAGGAGGTGCAGACTGCCTGATGCACTACCATGAAAATCAACCCTATTACTCGGTCTTCGTCACTTGGCTTCGTAGAATGCCCGAAGTTTAACCCATTGACTACCGGCTGTTTTTACATTTTCGAAGTGATTTTCCACCTATAAACGATGAATAGCAATTCGTGACTCTTTATTTGAACAACCAGGAAAAAGTGGTGCTGTCCTAAGCCACTGGAGGCTCAAGGTTTCTGAAAACGTCATTTTGACGTAGCTACTTTTTATCCGTGAAGCGACAACAATGGCCCAAGTTCGGTTTGCTTACGATTTCTGCTAAATTTACAGCCATTTTTCATCTTTAGCGGCTGCCTGATGAGCATCATTAAGCGTGACGGTAGCTAAGAGTCCACTTTCTCAAAGAATCGAGCAAGGTGATGTACTTTGTTGTTGAATTTGGCTTGTTACTCGACGAACTGGGAATTTGGCCGGTCGAACACTTGGTACCTTTGGGACTCAACTATTGATGAATTTCTCGACCTACCTTTACATATTTTGGAATTTCTGAGTACTGAATGTGTCCACAAGCAGGAATTTTTGGCAGTAGGTCGGAGTGGCTGTAGACTTAGTTTATATGTGAAAGAATAGGGAGAAGGAACGGGTGCTGTCAAAAATTCTCGTCATTTCCCAGCATGCAATGTGGTCTAGATGTTGAAAAAGGCGGAAAGGCCCGAATGCACTGGAACAAAAGGCTGTATCTACGCTCGGGAGAAGAATATGAACAAAACAAGTCATTTCTAAGCTAGAAAAAGGACTGAATTTCGTTATGATGGTTGAAGTTTGGTTTTTCGGCGATGATTTCCTTAAAAAACATGAAGGCAAAAAGGGGCATTTTTGTCGTTTCTCTTTGACGTTAAAAACGGTCAGTTTCGTTCTTGTCCAAACTCAAAAGGCCATATTTGGTAAAAATCGCTACGTTTCTTGCATTTATTGGATATCCAAATCTAAAGGGCATTCCATTTCGTGCTCACAACTAACGATTGAGAAAGTTGCAATGTTTTGAAGCATGGGAGTTTTTTACGGCCGGTTTTGGCCGGCACGGGTGCCAATGGGTTAAAATGGCGTTCATTTTTCGTAGCGTGTTTCATCCACAAAGCTCACTTCCGGCGTTTCTGCGCAAGCGCTAACAAAAGAAAAATACAACTACTCAAAACAACAAGAATGCCGCCTGTTGGATTATACGTCGATTCACTTTGTGGTTTTGAGGTCTGAACAATTAATATATTATAAAAAGTTTCTATACGAATGTTTGCAAGTTCGGATCCTCGAAAGATTTTCAGAGGAAAGGTCGACATGTCTGGAACGCGAGGTAAAAAATTTTGCGTGTCACCAAGTCGTCTCTCAAGCGTGTCCAAAATAACATTAAAGTGAACAGGAGAATTAGCGAATTGCCACGTTCGAAATTTTCGCCTTGTTTTTTGGATGACTGAAAGCACGCCAATTATTTTTCCATAAAACGGGCAATTTCAGCTTTAAGGAGAACCGAAAGTTATGTTATCCACGTTACAAGATGTTTATATTGGTAAATTAGAAAAATGTGAGTTATTGAATTATCTTATAACTCTTGCAAAATTGCATATATGGCAAAGTCGAAAACAAGATAAGATTCCAGAATGTGAAGTTTTCTTAAAACAAGTAGACGTTAAATATAGAACTGAGAAATACATTGCTGTTAAAAATAATACACAGAAAAAATTTCAGGCTAAGTGGTTATTATATAAATGGTACTTATATTTAACAAATAATAGCTCACAAATATAATTATAGTAATTGTTTACAAATATAAATGTAATTTATAATTAACAATAGCTCACAAATGTAAATAGAGTATACTGAGAGTCTTGTAAACATCTTTTTATTTTCAAAATGGCAATAAAACATGTGGAAAAAAAATGTTATCTAGCGTTACTATGACAAAGTTATAAATGTTAGAGCGCCAGGTAATTTTGCCGTCTCATAGCGCTCTTTTCATGGCTTATTATGAACTCTTCCAAAGTTTGCTAGTAAATAGGAAATTTGGCTGTCCATTTTTTATCTTTCCAACAATGTTTGTAGCTTAAACAGCATTTAGTATTGAATATCATTTTGAATTTCTCTTTCAAAGGCGAGTTAAAAATTTTTGCGCGTCACCAAGTCAACTCTTAATATCGAAATTGGCATTAGTAAACAAGAGAAATGGTGAATTACCGCGTTCGAAATTTTCGCTTTTTTATCAAATAACTTCAACAACAATTATTTCTCTATAACATGGGCAATTTCAGCTTCTAGCGTTAATATACATAAAGTTCTGAATTTTAGAGCGTCTGGTAATTTTGCAGGCTCATGGTACTGATTAGAGCAACTACTTGTAATAATCGTGGATTATTGACAGAAGTGCGTTTGATTCATGTTTTGAACATTAGACACTTAAAAGTAGCTGTGTATTTTGAGAGGAATTGTTTTGTATCCATTTCTAGTCATTTTTGTTAAGTAATTTAAGACACTCCGTTTAGGTAAAAGCTGTATCCGTTCTAAAAACTTGCTTGGATAATCCGTTCGGAAGAAAATTATTTAACAAAGACCCTGAACTGGTAGCCCGTTCGCTAAAGCAGACTCATTCAAACATTCGACTACCTGTTCTCGGCCGACAAGTTCGCTCGAAACAAATCATAGGTTTTAATAAATCAGTCGTAGTCTTGAGATGTTTTTCAGCGCTAAAAATCAATTACATTTGTTCGAAGCTTTGTAGAACCTTTTATGAAAAATCTTGTCTGTAAAGAAAGTATTTTTACCGTTTGAATCAGTTAATTATATTACTTATGCAAATAAGGCTTATATGACAGCAGACACTGTCACATGAGATCGAGGTGATTTGTTCTAGCCAATCCAAGATGGCGTCCAAACCCTGAAATCGCATGACATCACGACGATACCCGCGGGACATCGTGAAAACTGCGGGCACGCGCGCTACCCGACACGATTGAGATGCGTTCTCCTTAATCGAACACTACGTTTGCTAGTAAATATGGCATTTGGATGTCCAATTTTCATCTGCCCCATAATGAATACAGTTTAAACAACATGTTGAACGGAAAATCATTTTGAACTTCTTTTTCAAAGTTGCCTCCTGGAAGGCCGAGTGAAGGCCAATATGGCCTCTTGTTTGCCCAAGGATTCGATGCACATAAAATCAAGATACTGTTGATCTGTTCAGGAAGCGTTGTGTGCAAGGGGTACGCGAGCGACCAGAGTAGTGTGGAACGTTCGGACTTTTCGTGAATACCGAAGCAAATTAAGAGAAAAACACCCCCAAAGGAGGCATATTTTGTAGTGAAATTGGTTTGAGAAGCGATCCCTTGAAAGGGGTTTGGTATTTACAAGTCGAGTATTGTTCTCTGTTTGTTGTGAGGCAAGATATTTCGGGCTGGATTGTTTTATATTGATTTCTTAACTTGGCACAATACCCCAATATCGTACGCGTATGAAAACCACTTTGACCTAACAAGCTTAAGATCTGATTTAATCCTGATGTATTATCTTACAGGACATTTAACTATCAGAGTTTGGACCTGTCTAAAGAAAACTTCTTGGACACAAACACAGCTAACTGGTACGTACGTACACTCGCCTGGTCGATAACATTCATTCAACTCTCACGAGTTTTTGACATTTGTTCATTGCAAAGTTTATCCCGATGTAGTGGAATTGACAGTTAACAGTTCGGCATACTGGCCAGCTGGTGATTTAGATACTACTTCGACATGAACATAGTGTTGGCAACTAGTATATGCCTGATAAGATAGTATACTACAATGCCGTATAAAATATGGAAGCATTTTTAATAGTATCCGTAAATTGTATATATTTTACAAATAAGCATCCGCTGTTTTTATTCAATAAATGCCTTCATTTGAGATGTTATTTTACAGTCATCTTTGACAGCCCCATTCCTATTCCTCCTATATTCTAAGTACACAAACAATTGCAAAATGGAAAAAAAAACATGTAATTTAGGAGAAATATGTCCTCGC
>JAEMWC010000998.1:90000-210000 GCA_016490735.1 Pachyseris speciosa | reverse complement strand
AGTTCTAATGACATTCGGCTCGTCACAAGGCTTTCCAAATCTGTCACGACTCGTGAAGACCAAGTGGATTGCATGCTCTGCGATTTCTTTTTTTTTTTATTTAAGAAATTCGCCCATAAAGCAGATAAAGCTGTATTGCGTTTTACGAGCAAAACAGTAGTCAATTGAAACCAGCAGTATTTTAATGGTAAGATGTTTATGATACTTTTATGAACAATTCAGCACCAACCATTTTTCGCGCGACTTCATCATGGTCTCTCCCGTCTTGAAGAGGTTTCTTCTCACCGATTTGATTAGCTCCGCTGCATTTGGATGGACGGACAAATTGTAATATCTATTCAGCAAATTATATTGTTGTGGAGGAGAGCCGACAGTTCTAACGACATTCGGCTCGTCACAAGGCTTGCCAAGTCTGTCACAACTCGTGAAGACCAAGTCGTCCAAGTGGATTGCATCAGGGGCACCCAACGACAAGTTTCAATAGATATTTGTTCGTTGGAGGGTAATTCGCCTTGGGCTTTCAGCATCGATTAAACAGTGCACTTGGATTTTCCTAGCCCCTGAGATTTTCGGAAAGGTCGTAATTGCTGTCTTTGGCAGTCAAAAACGTCAGCTAGCATTTTCTGAAAGAAAATAGTTTCCAAGAAAGCTCGTGGGTATTCAGCTTGCATTTTCTCAAAGGAAGATTTTGTTCTCTAACGTAACATTTTCGGGCAATTAAACTTTCACCTATAGGGAATCCAAACAGATGAATTTCTTCCAGCTTATGAAAACACACTTTAAAGAGACTTCAAACACCATAAGGTACTTAAAAAATGCCTTTTTACCACTTTTGGTTGATTTGGCTCGATGGGTGCCCCTGTTGCATGCTCTGCAAAGTTCTTTTTTAAAAAAAAAAAAAAGAAGAAGAAGAAAAAGAAACGTCGCCCATAAATTAAAGCAGATAAAGCTGTATTGCTTTTGACAAGCAAAACAGTAATCAATTGAAACCAGCAGTATTTTAATGGTAAAATGTTTATTTTGTAAACAATTCAGAAAGGTAAACACGGAACTATATATGCTCAGTAAACGTGGAAAAAGAATCTTCTGGCAGCAACACAGGGCAGTAAATAAAAATTCAAGCTTTCTCGGCGGTCTGAACTCCATTGAGACCACCTTGCTCAAATAACCACGTTGGCGAAATAAAATCCAAGGCGAGCGATATGCAATCAGTGTGGGATGTAACTGTTATGGGGAACTGCTAATGTTCTAACATTGAATGATTAACACCTGCATTTTATGTTTGTAGGTACATCTTCATTAAGACTGATAAACAGCAAAACTATAGCGAAATCAGCTTTACTTTAGTCTTGCTCTTGCTAGATCTTGAGAATCCTTAGCTTGAGTAAGTTCAGTAAACGTATTCTTCATCGCTAGACCCGCCACTATCGGTTGATGCACCGCCATCAGTTGTTCCTCCACCTCCTACCAAAAAAAAAACAACAACAACAACAACACCCGAACGTTCACTGAGTATTCTAATTACACGACTTATCCATATCTGATGAAACTCAGGGTGTGCGTTTTGGAACTATTCCGGCATAGGCAGTAGTTTTTCTTTTCAAAAAAAAATTATTTTTTTGAATAATTGAAAATTTACGTAAAACCGGGAGTCCTTATCATAGCTTATATGCCAGAGATAGAGAGCTAATAAGCAGGGACGACGGTACAACGGCAACGAAATTGTCATTTTAAATACAAATTCACGATATTGGAATGACTTTGGAATAATTCCAACTCGCTTGAACCGTACACTGTGATGGGCGAACTAGTAGGGAAGTCGACTAAACTGGGTAAGGCGTTGAGGTTGAGAATAAGAAATCTTCACCGCCGTGCTATCAAGTTCTTCACAAACAGGCCACAAAATAATACGGTCATTTCACGTTCAGCTTAATTTTCAAATAATGCAAAAGTAATATATTTACTTACAGGGGATATTGGTTTGCTGATTAATTAACTCCCTTTTGTCTTGCGGCATTCTCTTTGCCATTACCGTCCCTTAAAGGTTCGGGAATGCTGATCCAGGAAAAATTGACGTTTAATTCTTGGATCATATAAAAGGTCGCATAAAATGTACTCGCTAACCTTGCTGCACGCTGAACCGAGCTCTGAAACCGCGCCTGGTTACACTGGCATCAGCTCTAAAAACGATCCTTATCTCCTGGCCGTTTCCCTGAATGATTATGCGGCGGCGCCTGTCATCGTCGTAGAAGAGCTCCGCGAACATTCGTCTTCTAAGGTCGTAATAATAATCATCATTGCCGACGTAATAACGATTCTCGTCATCATCGTCGTCACCGCACTCATCATCATTTGACGGTTTGTCATCAAGAGAGCGCTTGTCATCACCTCCAACCTCAATCCCACGTCCCGTTAAACGACTTCTCAGCAGACCGCCGACAAAAAATTCAAGGAAATCTTTGCTAGTTGCACAAAAGAAACAAGGAAGTAATTAGATTCCACAAATTGGAGCATTTTTACTTTGCTGTTGATTTAGCTCATCTAAATAAAGTGAACATTGAAACAATATCCTTAATCGTTAATGGATATAAATACAAAGGGGCTGAAATAATTAAAACGCAAAGCATTCGCCGCGTATACATTGAAATTTAACAGTGTTGAAAATGACAAATGTCCTTATAGTAATCCTGATGCCACTCGTATGTCATTTGATATCATCACCTTATACTATAACGCCCTCAAAGCAGGCAATTTACCTTGGCTGTTTATTGTTTGGTTCTGCGCTTTCAGATTTAATCATTACTATTTAATGATCCCGGACTTTAACACTGATGTGACTTTAATGGTTGGCTAAAGCAGCTGAAATACATGACTAAATGAGTAAAAGTGATGAATACTGCTTATTGGAATTGTTCCCCAAATTTAAAGACTGTTTTTCTGGCAAATCTAAGGAAAACGTTTCGCCCAACCACCGCCAATTAGTCTTTTATTTAATTTAACCCAGGCCTGTTACTTTTATAAGCATGATGAAACTAATAATAATAATAATAATAATAATAATAATAATAATTTGCGATGACTGGATTCACCACAAATCTTAAGAAAACTTTTGGCCCAACCAACACCAATTACCTTTTATTATTATTATTATTATTATTATTATTATTATTATTATTTTCACCAATTACTTCTATATGCATGGATTGCATAGCTTGCCTGAACGTTCTGAATTTCACATCCATAAAAAAAGTTAAAGGAGAAGGAAAATATCAAATGAATAAAGTTACAGTTTGTACAAAAACCTACCTCCAGTAGAAAGAAAGAGTTAGAATTGGACTCACAAAAATATTTCATTAACTTTTCTGGACAATATGCAGTAACAAGTGACAACTTGGACACAAAAATGTATGGGTGTTGAGACTAACCTAAACTTACCAGAACTGAAGATCGAAGGACGTGAATTCAACTCTGAGTGCTTGTCCCGCTGGAAGAGTGATTGTCCAGATACACAAATCTAGGTTGTTGTAGTTGTCTGGAAAATTCGGGGATGTAAATACCCCGGAGGAGCCCGTCAGCGGACCACTGCACACTGGCACGGTACAGGTAAAAAAAAGACAGAGAGAGATACAGCATCATGAGCACGACCAAATTTGTGTTTGTGGTACAGGCTAACGCAGATTTTTGTTGTAATGTGATGGGACTTCAGAGAAAAATTAACTCTCTCTGTATAGTACTGCAGCCTTAAGTATAGAAATATAAAGAGTGTCTTCGAAATGTTTTAATACAGCTGTTATTGGTTTAGATACTTTTATAAACGTCAGTCAGACACCAAACAGTGAGACCCCACACGCCGAATGAATGAATAAAACGACTGAGAAATGGACGAAATGACTCAACGCGCTGGCGGCCAGAAAACCAGACCGGAACAATAAAATGAACGACCGAACGACCCTGCCGCTAGACGGCGAGCAAATGAGATGATCGAGAAGTAAAACTAACCGATAGCCGAACAATAGCCCGAAATAGGAACAGCCGACCGGACAAACCGACGAATAAGGAACAGGTTAGGGATAAGCTCAAACTACTGTAGGTGACGATAATATTCTAGAGCTTGATGCTGGCTAGACATTTCTCATAATAGTTGATTTAAGAACATGAAATTGGTTAGAAATCTCTAAGAACTAAACTACAGAAAGACTTGAAACGGTCCAATATTGGAGAAACATAAGAGAGTCTTAAAAAATTAGTAAGAGTTATTAATGTTATTGAAAAGGCGGGTAAAATAGTTATTTCAGTACTAAATGGTCACAGATAATTTGCTTTGTGAAATATAATTTAGTCAGCTCACCGCTAAAAAGAGGTGTTTAAACGGCATAGACTGATAGTATAAAATGAAACAAATTGTCAGTTCAGTAGTTTTCGTCAGGGACACAATGAACACACCCGGTAGAGAGTTTATAAAAAAAAAACGGTGAGCGAGAGAAAATAGTAAGCGCGAGAAAACACTGTTGCAATGAAATACCGCGAAGCGGCGGTTCAACACACTCAACTGAACATGCTATACATGTCATGGTAGAAACCATCCGTACCAATATGGACTTTTGATACTGTGGACCATAAAATATTACTTGATAAACTTAATTATTACGGTTTTCGAGGAATCATTAATCAGTAGCCATCGTTTTCCTCTTACTTAACAAATCGTACTCAAACAACTGAGATTAACTCTTACATTTCGGATAAAGTAGTAGTTACTTGTGGTGTACCCCAAGGATTCGTTTTAGGGCCTCTCTTGTTTTAGTTATATGTTAATGATATTCAACATTGCTCCAGAAAACTTAAATTTTTCCGTTTTGCAGATGATACTAATATCCTTTACTTTCACGAAAACCTCAAGACATTAGAATTAATAGCCGTAAATGCTGAATTGAACAACTTCAAATAAACTTACACTTATATCATAAAGAAAACAACCTTTGTTATTATTCGCCTACACCAAAACAAAACTTAATTACCTACCCCAGATTAATATTTTTGACAATGAAGAAAATAAGAATGTACCTCTTGAAGATAAGAACTGCATTAAATTTCTTGGGTTATTAATTGATGAAAGTTTAAGTTGGAAAAACCATACTCATGCCCTCACAACAAAAATAAGCAAAACTGTCGGTTTAATTGCGAAATTGAGACATGTTGTTCCTAAATAAACCCTTCTTGATATTTATAAGTCTCTCATTGCTCCTTATATAACGTATGGATTAACTTCTTGGGGAAATGTATCTAAGACCTTGTTAAATAAAGTTCTTGTCCTTCAAAAACGTGCACTCCGTCTTTTTCACTTTGCTCAACCAAGGGAGCATGCAATACCTCTTTTCTTGAAAGGAAAACCTCTACCGTTCCAATTCCTATATTATGAGAAAATTGCTAATTTGATGTACAACATCAATACTAATTCTGCACCGACTAATATTTCAAATTTATTCTCTAAAATTGCCACTGTTCATTCTTACAGCACACGCTAATCAACATCTGAGCATTTTTTAACTAACAATCCGCACTTAATGTTCAAAGTAAGGCCTTTTCACGTGTTGGTGTTAAAATCTGGAATGGGTACCAACTAGCCTCGAAAACTTATCCAAAAACTCTCGCTTCAACAATACGTTTCAAACCGCAATAGCACGGCTGGCCTTAGGCGCCTAAACTGACAACTATCATTCTACGCGGGTTTATTACTAAAAGAAGCAACTCTTTGTACCTGAAAAATCCTGTCCTTTGCAAAGTTGTTGTTTTTGTCTATCCTTGTTAACCCAAGAGAAACGTCAACTTGCTTGTAAATACAGCTTCCATAAGACTCAGAAATTCTCCCTCTGATTAAAAAAATCGGCTTGACAACTTAAGTTAGGGTTACAGAAAAATAAAAAGCAGCAAAATGGAATTTACCAAAGTAAATGATGGGCGCTAAAGCTCGGAAAAACTCGTTTAGTCCGTTTACTGCTGTGTTGATCCGAAAGGACTGGCGTCATTTGTCATATACGCAACACGCAATTAAACAACAAAATCGTTACGTCATAGCCAGCGTGGGCTACTGATTGTATGGAACTTTAGTCTCGGCAAAAACGTTTTGTCTCGGACATTTATTTTAAAGGGAGAAAAATGTGGCAGAAAAATGTGATATCTAGAGGCTGGCAATACTACGGAAATATACGGGCCATGAGGCGCCTTCTCAGATTCATTTCAAACTCTGTCGAGTACCAACACAATCAAGTGAAAGTTATGAATATCAACTGGAGTAACCAGTGCAATGTTCTTCTACAGCCATATCCATATCGTTTTGCTCATTTCTCAGTCGTTTTCCGGTTCATTCATTCGAGTGGGTCCGGTTAGGAAGTCGTCTCACTGTTTGGTGTCTAACTGCATGACGTTTAGAAAAGTATCTAAACCATGAAAAGCTGTATTAAAACATTTATTTACGAAGAAACTCTTCGTGTTTTTAATACTTAAGGCTGTAAAACTATAGAGAGAGACTTAATGTTTCTCTGAAGTCCCATCATATTATAACAACAGGACGAAATTTGCTGTTAGTACTAACAGCCCAACTTTCAAGCTAACCCAAAATTGCTTCAAAGATAAGTAGAAACATCGGAATTATAGCTAGACTTAGACATTTTACTCCGTTCTCAACGTTACAACATGTTTATAGGTCCCTAATATTCCCTTATCTGTCATATGGTCTTGTTGCATAGGGCCTAGCTGCTAAATCGCACCTAGAAAAATTCTAGTGCTTTAAGAAGGACGGTTCGTTAGGAACCTTACCCAATCCCGAAAACATCCTATTGCATACTTCATTTCATCCAATATAATACCAATATCTATGCTACACATCAGTGCTGGAACTATATAGATGTAGATGTAGATATCTTAATGCTTGATGTCTCAAACAATATTGAACCGCCTAGCATCTCTGATATGTTTATTCCGACAGGCCAAGTTCACAAATACAACACCAAATATCCTCTTCAGCTGGAAATTTTTTATCGAAAACACTCTCAACTAAACCATCACTGATAAAACTCGTTTGTTAGCGTCGGAGCAAAAATTTGGAACAGTATCCAAACACACAATTACAGAGTCTCTTATTCTTCAATCTTGAAAAGTAGGCTAGTTATGGTGATACAGACACACGTATTTACATAATAATCACTCACGGGTATATTATGAACCAACAAAATGACCAGCTCCCAGTTGGCTTGTTAGCTCAGTTGGTAGAGCGCTGCAAAGGTATCGCAGAGGGTATCGGCAGTGGGTCCCGTCGAAGCCTGACGATTTTTTTTTTCATTCTCTTAATTTATTTTCACTGGTGCTTAAGTAGTGTGCATAACTGGGATGATCATTTACATATTCAAGAATAAATGATATAAGCATTTCTATTGCACAAATCCTAAGATGAAAAATTATCATTAAAGTCATTGGTAGATAGACTGAAGTTTAATTACTTGGGTACTATGATATCAATTGTTACGTGTAAATCAGGAACTTGCAACTCATCGCGCACTGCACTTTCAATTTCGTAGGATTTTGAAAACGCGTTTCAAAAGCCTACTATCGAGATAATGATGGATGGCGAGATTTGTAAAAAAAAACAACAACTTTGCATTGCATGCTAACGAGCAGCTCGCTACCGCAGTGGTAAGCAAAACTGGTCGCAGCGTATTAGTTGGCCTTTAGCATTGGCACTTTACCAGGATTGCATCCACTGACACTACAGCATCCTGAATTGCAGCTTACAAATCCAGGACCAATCGAGTCATTGAACTGTTGGCAAAGAGGACTGCAAATAGATTCATTGAGACAGCCTTTTGCGAAGGTTGTCACAGGCATCATCAAGTTGGAAACAAACGTAAGGTTAAAAAAAGCACAGACGTCGTCTGTAGAGTTGCAGGTAACTAACTCTTGAGCAGCGATGCACGTTGTTTCATTGTTTCCCTGGACGGCCGGGCACTGGAAGCAGCTCAAAGGTGTGGGGGAAGAATCTGATAAAATAGAAAAACTATCATTTATTCATAAGGTTGCAGGTAGTGAACACTTAAGTAGCGTTTGACGAGCTGCTTCATCGCCCTCCTAGCACTGGAAGTGGCTCAAAGGTTTGGGAGAAAAATCTGATAAACTAGCAAAAGTATCAATGATTCATAAGGACGCCGATGAGAAAGTAAAAGGGGGTAAGTAGCAGCAGCTACTGAGTTTTGTTCCACAATTTACCTGGGTATTCTTTTGCGTTAAATTTTCTTAAACATTAAAATTGGCTGGAGAGAGGGTATATGACAAGTTATCAAACCAGATGGCAAGCCAACTGTCGCTTCAAAAATTTTATTTTCGTGCATAATACTCAAAACGTTTAACACAATACACAATTTTGAGAACTGCAAGCACGAGAGTGGCCTCTTCTTCAATCAAAACTGTTACAGAAACGTAACCTTCTTTTTTGCATTTACTTTCATAATACCTTACGTTAGTAAAGACGCTCCTTGCGCTTTTGATTCTTAACCAGCCTCTTCCATGACTTGATTTTTGAGAGGATATTCTTCATTGAAACAATAGCTAGTATTAGTAACTAATCCAGGAATGCGGGACATGAGGGGGCGGAGTCACTTCAGAGCAGTCTCAAGCACTGTCAATTACTTTCTTTTTTGGCGAAATGCTATTGGATGATCGTTGCTATAGCAATTTGCAGGCGATCCAAAATGGCCAAGATGGCCCTATCGAGTAGTCCACGGTTGTCTAGAACAGCGAAGAGAAAAAGATATTAAAGAAAGTTTGTTGCCTGGAAAATTTCCACTAATAAATAAATTGATTTTGTCGGTTTTGGCAAAATATCGGACATTCTTGGCGTATGAAAGTGCACTGCACTTCGAACGATCACGTACGTATTGCATGAAAATTTGATTTTCTCCTGTCTATTTTTCCTGCGATCTCGCAGCAAGGATTTGTTATCATTCTCAGTCTATCCGATTTCTATCCGTAAAAAAGCCTTGAATGAGAAGAAAGGCTACCAAGCAGATAGGACAAAATGGCGATGCTTGGAGCTTGCGAAAGTGCGGGGAGAAGCGAAACATCCACAGCACCTATGCATGGCGCTTCTATGAAGACTTATCTTCATCCAAGTAGACTTGAAAAAAGTCCAACTTCAATGCTGATTACCGTGGTAAACCGAAAATTTGAGAAAAAAACAGTTCCATGGATGTTAACGACATTGTTTTGGAAGAATAATTCTGATTGATACCAGGGAATTCGTTCCAGCACGGGCTTGTGAAGTAAGACTTGTTCGAAGGCGATTCAGTTTGAAACGGCATTCCGCTATATTCTTCTTACCAAAGAAGAAAGATCGACTTTAAAGTTAATTCAAAACCATCGCGAACTGATTAAGCTCCAAAGTGAGAAATTTTTGTTTCAAAGGACGACTACCGATGTAAAGGAACATAATCGGATGATTGATACCAGTAGTAAAGTCAAAAGCGTAAAGAGGCATGCCAAAAAATTTAATTTTGTTCACTCAAGTCTCTCTATTCACGCTCGACCTATTTTAGACATTTTTTTAGCGTCGCTGCGAACTGCGCACCTGTGTCCCTCATTCTTTGCAATGAGATGACAAAATATTACGCTAATGAGCCGTTGGTGAGTTTGACTAATGATCGTGGATCGTGGGTGTGGGTGTGGGTTTGGGTACAAGACGCGGGTAAAATTAACAACAATGAAATCGTAAAACTTGTGGGATGTGGCTGGAGGGACAAGGCCTTAGTGCCTTTAGAGTGGCTTCAGCTTACTTGATCACATTAATTTGTGAAGTGTCCTTGTCACTCCAGCCACATCCCACAAGCTTTAAGATTTCATTGCTTGTTTTATTGATTATGGGTACTTGAGCCTGAGCATTAGCTATGCCATGCTGATGAGGCCTAACAAGGCCGAAGCAGCTGTCCATGGCTGCTAATGCTTGGGCTCAATATTTGCTTTGGTAGATTTAAGGGGTATGCCCGCTACAATGTGGCCTTAGTGCCTTTAGAGTGGCTTCAGCTTACTTGATCACATTAATTTGTGAAGTATCCTTAAAATTAACACCACTTTACTAATATAATTTGATTGATATTAGATTCCCCACCACCAAGCCTGGCAAGCCTGATATAGATGACAACGTTGCGTTGGCGGTCAGGGCCCAGTTGCTCGAAGCATGGTTAGCGCTAACCCGGGTTAAATACCATCACAACATATAGGTTTTAATACAATAACCAATGGTTAGCGCTAACCATGCTTAGAGCAACTCAGCCCTGGTGATGTTGAATAGAAGGTTTTTGCGTGTGGTTCTCGGTGGAAGAATAAAAACTCTGGTACCCAGTATGAGGTCCACAGGATATAAAAAAAAGAATTGTTGTGGGGCCGCGGTGTCTGATGATCTGTTTGAATAGATCATGATAGCCTGCGTGGCAGACGCTAAAAAAGGGAACAAGAGGGGGAAAGCAGACGTGCGCCCGATGAAGGCAATGGTGAATTGACAACCAATTTCAACTGAGAATCGACAACCGATTTAATTTTCGAATTTTCTCAAAATTATAGCCCTTTCTTATATTTCAAAGACTGATAAGACAAAGAAATAAACTGTAACCTTTTGTCTCCGCAGTCTTTTTTTAACGACCTTAAACATACTGACATTTTTTTTCTTTTTGCTGCGTTTTCTCATACTAAGAGGGCATCTGTTTAGAGTGAAGCCTCCCCGTATGGCCCATATTATGAGGCACGTGTATACCCTCCTCCTCCCCACCGATAACGAGACGCTCCATTCTCATTGGATAGAAACATTTCATGACGTTCTTCCATTGTGTTATATTTAATTAAATAATTTACCTTCCGCGGGTTTCTTCGAAAGGGCTTGTATGACCAGTTTATAATTGAGACTATGTTTGACTGCTTTCCTTCCTTTTTGAAGTATATATTCAGTTTTTTTAGGAATAAATCAGTTGAATGACTTATCACTTATTATTGCTCGATATATTTTTTGCTACTTTCTTTGCATGAAATTATTTCTGTTTTTTTTTTTATGCTTTGAGTAGGAGACAACGTTGCAATTTGTCATCTATATTAGGCTTGCCACCTACATAATGTTTTTAAGTCGGCGGCGGAGGCGGGGAGGGGTTCCTCCAAAAATATACTATACTATAGCTATAGTACAAAAAATGGTTTTGCTGCGTAGCACTCGAGTTAAATGAGTGCTAAAGGGTAGTTTGGCTGTGGGTTTTTTTCCGAGTGCTGAGCAACTGTTTTGTGTCTTAAAAGTCAGACGTTACGGGGATAACCCCTTCGCCAGTGTTTGTTATTAACGAGAAACGCTCGTGCTAACGGAAGATAGGTCGCGTGCACGCTGTTCAAAATTAAACAATTGAAACGAGTAAAACACGAATGCGCGCGCTTGGTGCGCGAAAATATGACATAAAATGGAAAGAAACTGAAAAGATTAGGTTGCCTCATGGAAATTTCAGAATTTAAATTCGATGTTAATTCCATGGGGTGCTAAGGTTTTGTGGTGGAATATCAGTTTTATTTCAGTCCCCTGTCTCCTAGCAGTTCCTCTCCTTACTTGCTTGACCATAGATACTGACATGTAATGAGTGGAATTGTAGTCCGGTAGGTTAAAATAAAGTAACAGCTATAGCTATTATCAATCAACTTATTAATCTATTATTAATTTTACCCACGTCTTGTACCCACACCAACACCCACACCCACAACTCGCGACTTGTACCCTCGACCGACGACCGTTAGTCAAACTCGCCGTTGGTTAGCCGTTACCTTGTTCTTGGGGTTTTGAGAGAACATTAGTCTTCAGGTCACCAACACCATGTATCCAGTGGCGGAAGCCAACACGGGCTGATTCAGCGGTCATAATGGAGGCTAGAACAATCTCTCGAAACAGGTTTTACAACAAACTCTAAGTGGTGCTTAGACAAGATCTCTTCACTTTAGAGAAATATGTGCCATCGTTCAATTTTATTCTCGGTTCAATATTTATTTTCCTTTTTTTTTGTACTCATTATCATACTTTACCATACACAAGAACAAAGGAAAATAAAAATTGAACCAAGGATAAAATTAAACTACAACATATACGTGGCAAGAACTAATTTATCATGCATTTCTCCATCTGGCGGCAAATTTCGAGTGAATAAAGTAGTACTGAAAGTATGGGTTTGAAACAGTCTTCGTAGAAAGGTGTGATTTCTCTTCCAGGTTAATTTTCAACAGAAATGCGATAATAACCATACCAATCAATGCACACTTCTAATCTTTTCCACATTAGCAAACAACCTTTGTTTTTCACTGGAGCAGAGACAGGTTTCAAAACCTTGCGCAAGGGCTTTTCAACGACATGTTTAATATTTGCAAAAAGCTGCAGATATTTGCTTTCACTTCCATGATTAAAACCGCAGATATGCTTCATACCTGACACTTAATTCATCCCAAGGGAGTAGGGGACGGGAACACTTTGCTCGCAGTGACAATGAACGGTTATAACTTTTCGTAACATGTAGCGGACTTTTTCTGAAATACACAGGTCATTATTAACTTATGTTCGTGCCATAACAAGGTTTTCAACGACCTCTCTCCAGAATGATTCATTGGAATGATTCACTGGAATCTGTGTCGGGTGAATTGGTTGGACTTTCCAGTTGAGTACCAAAACTGAGTTCCTATGTTCATAATAATGTAATAATAACGATCCTTCCAGAGCTTCAACCACTGTACCTACCGTAAAGTTGTCGTCGTCTTTGGTTTATATTATGTCCACTCACCTCTCTTTTCGATTTTTCGATTCTTGTAGCTTTCAGAGGCTTTTGCATTCTTTTCACGTAGTTTACTTACTATGACCACAATACATGACCTCTAAATGGCTTTTCCATCCAACTTTTTTTTGAAAGTGACTGCATTGCCTCGCAGAAAATTAAACAACGTATCGCTTTTAACGGCAAAAATAGCAACCTTTGTTTTTCTTTTTGAAATCAAATTGACAGCATCACCTGACAACATTGTATTCCAGATATTAATTGCATTTAACTCAAGACAATCATTATCAGCTAAAAAGAAAACGAGCACCCGAACAAATATTTGAGTGCTGGTTCTCAAGACAGCATCAATATTCATAGTTGCTATTCGCCCAATTAGTTGTGGATTAAGTTTCTTCTTAAAACGTGCTAATCGTTGTGGGGGCACTTACAGAACGGCCCTTAATGGCCATAATTTCCTAGGTTATCAAGAGGAACCTCTAAGGAATGGTGCGGATTTTAAAGTGTAAACCTGGTACGTTCGGACGAACTAGATCTATGTAAATAACATACGTTAATAACTGACTCAACTCCTCCATTCCATTTTCCATCTTCCATCCCTCAAGTAGTGGACTGGTCTTTCTGATTGGCCCGGTGTTAGTAAAAATTCTTTATAAACTGATTTATTTGAAGAATAATTCATACCATCGTCTGTGACTTAACCATTTCATCAGGAGTGTGAGATTGCCCAACACAAAACAACCAGCATCACGTCGGGTGGTCGTAGATCTTCCTGTTCAAACGTTTTGAACCGAAAATGTGCGGAGAGAAAATGTTTCAGAGAGAGTTATATTCAGAAGTGAATAGAGAGCCAAGCTAAGTAACTACAGAGCTTTGAGCTTTGAAAAAGCAACTAGTATAAATGCGAAACAAGTTGGGTTTGCACTGTTGCTGAAAGGTTAAACATAGTGAAGTGGCAACATTTCCTGTCAAGTATGTATCCAGTTTATTCTTGTCAGACAGGGCCGTACCTAGGATTTTTTGTCTGCGGGGGCAAACTCCGCACACCTTCACAGGGGTCTCCCGTATACAGACAGGGTTTCTAGTTGGACGTTTGTTTTCACCCCTACACAGAGGATTGCCTCTAATACCTTTAAGGAAACAAACCACACTGACGCTTTTTGTTTTAATTTGTCATGATTTATTATGGCATAAACACCTTGTTTAGTTTGAAATTGCCCCCGAGGTCTCTGCTACACAATGATGATTTATATACCGTCCATCTTTAACTCAAGCTATACTGCGAACAGTAGTTAACACTTTGTATGGATGGTTTCAAAAATGAGTTGAAAGCCTTCGTTAGTTTGAACAGAGATTGGCTTGAAGGAACTGAGCTCAAATTGCAGGTTTCGGTATCAGAATACCAAGTCTCAAAAACGAGTCTATATTAGGCTGTTCTAGATTCTTCTCCAATTTGACTTCATGTCTTATATCTCTTTTGGAGTGGGAATGAAGTCCGTTGCGCGATGAATTAACAGCATAGCAAGGCCACTTAACCGATCTTCTGTCATTGATGACCAAGTCCATAGCTTGAGACGGCGTAGGGCTGAGAGGGAGCGTTCGTAACTGACGCCTCCGACAGGCGTGGTTAGAAAGATCGACAGCACCTTGTGAATGGCGGGAAATTATTGCGGACTGCAATCAGGCATTGCTCCCTCTTTTCCTGACTCTGGCTCCACCGCGTGTTTCATCCTCCACCTTGCCAGCTGCGTCAGAATTAGACTTCTCCGAGAAATCTAGATGCTTAAAACTAGCATATTTGCCCTCGAAGCTTTGCTTCGCTTCGCTTTACCAGGGTGACGTTGATAGAGTCAGCTACCTGGCTGATTGGACTCCACACCTAATTTTGCCAGGATTCATCTCCTCTTGCTGATTTAATGAATTCTTTGGCGAGACTGTTACGCTTTGGTATGCATCGCCAAGGTTACAGCTCTTAGCTTGCACGAGAGCTAAAAGTACAGAGCCATATTTAGCAAGAAGAGCAGAGAGGGTAGTAACTTTTGTACTCCAACGAGTAGCACAAAATTTCGGTACAGTCTGTCGCTTGCTTCCCCCTTCCATTCGTCTTCATTAGCACATGCAACTCGTACTGGCTTTTGCCTCAAAAGAACTTCCAAAATAATTATTTGGAATTTGCATTGAAGGAAGATTTATCAGTCAATTAGTCAGTTTTCTTGAGATTTCGGACCAATATAGCTACAAGAAATAGCCCAGCAAAATCAAACACTGTATTAGAAAAACAAAAACATTTAGTTTTGCTGGAGGGGGCAACCCAAGTTTGCTACACCTTAGCTCCACTACCAAAACTACACTGTGCAGTGACAAATGAGAGAGAGATTAGTAAGACTGGGTTTTGCTGGCCGAGATGGGCAATCTATTAAACTTTACTGAGATCGTGATGGAATACCAAACAATGCAACAGAAGGTGCATACAAGGTTGCAAAGAGATCAGTGTTGATATAACGTTGAAGAAAAAAAATACTTATCAGGGCTGTAAAATATCTCAAATCAAAAAATGAAAACCTACCGTGAAAGTAATCTGAAACTTTTTCATCTTTGACGGATCCTTTATCTCACTTTCCTAGCTCGATCAGCTTATCTTTTTAGATCCTACAGAGCCTCAGTGTTTTAGCTTTTTGACTCCCTTTAATATTTTGACAGCAATATAACAGTCGGTAAGACAATGTATCTTTGTTTACAATACAATATATTAAGCCGTTCTTGTACACCCTTATGTATATTACTTGGGCAGAAATAACGGATCACACGACCACAACAAAACCTGGCGTTTTAATATTTACTTACCGAACCATGCAAACACAGTTTGCCTCTTGCCCCGAGTCGGAATCGAACCGACGTTCCCGAGGTTACAAGTCGGGTGTGATAACCACTACCACGGGAGCAACCACGTTGGCAACGTGGCCACTTTAGTAGAAAGTGAGTAGTATCGCACGTCGGTTATTCCTCGGAACATTTTTCTTTCGAGAATTTTGTGTGTTTCCTGGCTTCTAAATTCCCTAAACGGGAATTATCAATATTTTATGTAAACACCTTCGAAGCCATGAAAGCCGCAGAACAATATTTACTTACCGAACCATGCAAACACAGTTCATACAGTAAATACCTACGAAGCCATGAAAGCCGTAGAACAATATTTACTGACCGAACCATGTAAACACAGTTCACCAAGCTTTCGACACACATCTTAAATGAAAAAAAACTTCTTGCCCCGAGTGGGAATCGAACCGACGTTTCCCAGGTTACTAGTCGGGCGTGATAACCACTACACTACCGGAGCAACCAGGCTGGCAACGTGGCCACTTCAGAAATTGAGTAGTATCGCACCGACGGCCATTCCTCGGAACATTTTTCTTTCGAGACTTTTGTGTGTTTCCTGGCTTCTAAATTCCCTGAACGGGAATTATCAAATTTACATGTAAGTACCTTCCAAGCCATAAAAGCCGTAGAACAATATTTACTTACCGAACCATGCAAAACAAAGTTTGCCACTCAGCCGTTCGACGCACATCTCAAATGAAAGAAAAACTTCTCGCCCCGTGTCGGAATCTAACAAACGTTCCCCAGGTCACTAGTCGGGCATAATAACCACTACACTACAAGAGCAACCTCGCTGGCAACGTGGCCACATTAAAAGGTTAGTAGTATCGCACGTCGGTTATTCCTCGGAACATTTTTCTCTCAAGACTTTTGGGTGTTTCGTGGCTTTTAAATTCCCTGAACGGGAATTATAAATATTACATGTATATGTAAATACCTTTGAAGCCATAAAAGCCGTAGAACCATATTTACTTACCGAACCATGCAAACACAGTTTGTCACTCAGCTTTCGACACAGATCTCAAATAAATAAAAAAAACTTCTCACCCCGAGTCGGAATCAAACCGACGTTCCCCAGGTTACAAGTCGGACGTGATAACCACTACACTACGTGAGCAACCACGCTGGCAACGTGGCCACTTTAGAAAGTGAGTGGTATCGCACGTCGGCCATTCCTCGGGACATATTTCTTTCGAGACTTTTGTGTGTTTCCTGGCTTCTAAATTCCCTGAACGGGTGTCTTGGACTTTTAGAAAACATTTAATTTAAAAAGAATTAAAGGTATAAAATATTCCGAATTCAGTTCGATTAAGAGTCTGTTTAGAAAATTTGAACGAAACGCCACCGAGAGAACAGAAGAGAGTCGTAGGTATGACAGATTGACGGTGAAAGTTGTTTACACAGGTTTCCAGCAATGCTGAACCGAATTTTTTTCAATGACCACCGGTAGACCACAGGGTGGCCTAGGCCATGTTTTGTCCACACCCGCCTTTTTTACAGTGTTTTGTACTCAGTCCGCGTTTTGTACCTAGTCCGCAGCCTTCAGTCTGCATTTTATACTCAGTACGCGTTTTATACCCAGTCCGAAGTCCGGGTCCTCAGTCCGCAGTCCATATTTTATACAGACTGCGTACGAAATGCAATAAAGTGAAACTTAAGATTACAGTTTTCGTTTCATCAGAAACGATACAAAGATTACGAAGTATGTCTGGCAAATTTTGCCAAATCGGTTCGTGAAAATACGAAAAACTTTCAGATAAGAATTCTTTGGTGCCGGCCAGAATAATTGACACGTGAGTTCCTGCACGTCCAAAGACGATTTTGTCAACAAACAGGCCAAAGGTATTTTGAAAAATTAATGTGAATCAAACGTCATTTAACACCATTCAACTTACAGGCAAACAAAACTTATACCCATATTATGATTTACTTGAGGAGATTGATCTCTCAAATCCTTTTAAGGATTTGAGAGCCATATACTGCAAGTCAGTTGAGCAAGGTTGCAAGGGATAAGGACACACTTGTATTATTGTTCCACCCGATTTGATTAGCTCCGCTACATTCGGGTGGACAAATTGTACATACATATACATACATACATCATTTTATCCAAGGTATTAAAATAAATGTGACTACACAAAGAATGCGTTGCTACATCCGGGTGGACAAATTGTACATACAAATACATTCATACAGCATTTTTATCAAGGCATTGAAATAAAGGTGAGTACACAAAGAATCTCCCATATTAATATCTATTTACGGCAAATTATCTTATTGACGAGAAAAGCCGACAGTTCTAATGACATTCGGCTCGTCACAAGGCTTTCCAAATCTGTCACGACTCGTGAAGACCAAGTGGATTGCATGCTCTTCAAAATTCTTTTTTTTTAATTTAAGAAATTCGCCCATATAGCGGATAAAGCTGTATTGCGATTTACAAGCAAAACAGTAGTCAGTTAAAACCAGCAGTATTTTAATGGTAAAATGTTTATGATACTTTTGTGAACAATTCAGCACCAACCATTTTTCGCGCGACTTCATCATGGTCTCTACCGTCTTGAAGAGGTTTCATCTCACCGATTTGATTAGCTCCGCTGCATTCGGATGGACGGAGAAATTGTAATATCTATTCAGTAAATTATATTGTTGTGGAGGAGAGCCGACAGTTCTAACGACAAGTCGTCCAAGTGGATTGCATCAGGGGCACCCAACGACAAGTTTCAATAGATATTTGTTCGTTGGAGGGTAATTCGCCTTAGGATTTCAGCATCGATTAAACAGTGCACTTGGATTTTCCTAGCCCCTGAGATTTTCGGAAAGGTCGTAATTGCTGTCTTTGGCAGTCAAAAACGTCAGCTAGCATTTTCTGAAAGAAAGTAGTTCCCAAGAAAGCTCGTGGAATTTCAGCTTGCATTTTCTCAAAGGAAGATTTTGTTCCCTAACGTAACATTTTCGGGCAATTAAACTTTCAGCTATAGGGAATCCAAACAGATGAATTTCTTCCAGCTTATGAAAACACACTTTAAAGAGACTTCAAACACCATAAGGTACTTAAAAATGCCTTTTTACCACTTCAGTTTTGGTTGATTTGGCTCGATGGGTGCCCCTGTTGCGTGCTATGCAAAGTTCTTTTTAAAAAAAAAAAAAAAGAAGAAGAAGAAGAAAAAGAAACGTCGCCGATAAATTAAAGCGGATAAAGCTGTATTGCTTTTGACAAGCAAAACAGTAATCAATTGAAACCAGCAGTATTTTAATGGTAAAATGTTTATTTTGTAAACAATTCAGAAAGGTAAACACGGAACTATATATGCTCAGTAAACGTGGAAAAAGAATCTTCTGGCAGCAGCACAGGGCAGTAAATAAAAATTCAAGCTTTCTCGGCGGTCTGAACTCCATTGAGACCACCTTGCTCAAATAACCACGTTGGCGAAATAAAATCCAAGGCGAGCGATATGCAATCAGTGTGGGATGTAACTGTTATGGGGAACTGCTAATGTTCTAACATTGAATGATTAACACCTGCATTTTATGTTTGTAGGTACATCTTCATTAAGACTGATAAACAGCAAAACTATAGCGAAATCAGCTTTACTTTAGTCTTGCTCTTGCTAGATCTTGAGAATCCTTAGCTTGAGTAAGTTCAGTAAACGTATTCTTCATCGCTAGACCCGCCACTATCGGTTGATGTACCGCCATCAGTTGTTCCTCCACCTCCTACCAAAAGAAAAACAACAACAACAACACCCGAACGTTCAGTGAGTATTCTAATTACACGACTTATCCATATCTGATGAAACTCAGGGTGTGCGTTTTGGAACTATTCCGGCATAGGCAGTAGTTTTTCTTTTCAAAAAAAAATTATTTTTTTGAATAATTGAAAATTTACGTAAAACCGGGAGTCCTTATCATAGCTTATATGCCAGAGATAGAGAGCTAATAAGCAGGGACGACGGTACAACGGCAACGAAATTGTCATTTTAAATACAAATTCACGATATTGGAATGACTTTGGAATAATTCCAACTCGCTTGAATCGTACACTGTGATGGGCGAACTAGTAGGGAAGTCGACTAAACTGGGTAAGGCGTTGAGGTTGAGAATAAGAAATCTTCACCGCCGTGCTATCAAGTTCTTCACAAACAGGCCACAAAATAATACGGTCATTTCACGTTCAGCTTAATTTTCAAATAATGCAAAAGTAATATATTTACTTACAGGGGATATTGGTTTGCTGATTAATTAACTCCCTTTTGTCTTGCGGCATTATCTTTGCCATTACCGTCCCTTAAAGGTTCGGGAATGCTGATCCAGGAAAAATTGACATTTAATTCTTGGATCATATAAAAGGTCGCATAAAATGTACTCGCTAACCTTGCTGCACGCTGAACCGAGCTCTGAAACCGCGCCTGGTTACACTGGCATCAGCTCTAAAAACGATCCTTATCTCCTGGCCGTTTCCCTGAATGATTATGCGGCGGCGCCTGTCATCGTCGTAGAAGAGCTCCGCGAACATTCGTCTTCTAAGGTCGTAATAATAATCATCATTGCCGACGTAATAACGATTCTCGTCATCATCGTCGTCACCGCACTCATCATCATTTGACGGTTTGTCATCAAGAGAGCGCTTGTCATCACCTCCAACCTCAATCCCACGTCCCGTTAAACGACTTCTCAGCTGACCGCCGACAAAAAATTCAAGGAAATCTTTGCTAGTTGCACAAAGAAACAACGGAAGCAATTAGATTCCACAAATTGGAATATTTTTACTTTGCTGTTAATTTAGCTCATCTAAATAAAGTGAACATTGAAACAGTATCCTTAATCGTTAATGGATATAAATACAAAGAGGCTGAAATGATTAAAACGCAAAGTATTCGCCTGATTCCACTCGTATGTCATTTCATATCATCACCTTATACTATAACGCCCTCAAAGCAGGCAATTTACCTTGGCTGTTTATTGTTTGGTTCTGCGCTTTCAGATTTAATCATTACTATTTAATGATCCCGGACTTTAACACTGATGTGATTTTAATGTTTGGCTAAAGCAGTTGTAATACATGACTAAATGAGTAAAATTGATGAACACTGCTCATTGGAATTGTTCCCCAACTTTAAAGACTGTTTTTCTGGCAAATCTAAGGAAAACGTTTCGCCCAACCACCACCAATTAGTCTTTTATTTAATTTAACCTTGGCCTGTTACTTTTATAAGCATGATGAAAATAATAATAATAATAATAATAATAATAATAATAATAATTTGGGATGACTGGACTCACCACAAATCTTAAGAAAACTTTTGGCCCAACCAACACCAATTACCTTATTATTATTATTATTATTATTATTATTATTATTATTATTACTATTATTATTATTTTCACCAATTACTTCTATATGCATGGATTGCATAGCTTGCCTGAACGTTCTGAATTTCACATCCATAAAAAAAGTTAAAGGAGAAAGAAAATATCAAATGGATAAAGTTACAGTTTGTACAAAAACCTACTTCCAGTAGAAAGAAAGAGTTAGAATTGGACTCACAAAAATATTTCATTAACATTTCTGGACAATATGCAGTAACAAGTGACAACTTGGACACAAAAATGTATAGGGTGTTGAGACTAACCTAAACTTACCAGAACTGAAGATCGAATGATGTGAATTCAACTCTGAGTGCTTGTCCCGCTGGAAGAGTGATTGTCCAGATACACAAATCTAGGTTGTTATAGTTGTCTGGAAAATTCGGGGATGTAAATACCCCGGAGGAGCCCGTCAGCGGACCACTGCACACTGGCACGGTACAGGTAAAAAAAAGACAGAGAGAGATAAAGCATCATGAGCACGACGAAGTTTGTGTTCGTGGTACAGGCTAACGCAGATTTTTGTTGTAATGTGATGGGACTTCAGAGAAAAATTAAGTCTCTCTGTATAGTACTGCAGCCTTAAGTATAGAAATATAAAGAGTGTCTTCGAAATGTTTTAATACAGCTGTTATTGGTTTAGATACTTTTATAAACGTCAGTCAGACACCAAACAGTGAGACCCCACACGCCAAATGAATGAAAGAAACGACTGAGAAATGAACGAAACGACTCAACGAGCCGGCGGCCAGAAAACCAGACGAACAAACAAATGAATGACCGAACGACCCTGCCGCTAGACGGCTGAGCAAATGAGATGATCGAGAAGTAAAACTAACCGATAGCCGAACAATAGCCCAAAAAAGGAACAGCCGACCGGACAAACGTTAACCGACGGATAAGGAATATTAGGGATAAGCTCAAACTACTGTAGGTGACGATAATATTCTAGAGCTTGATGCTGGCTAGACATTTCTCATAATAGTTGATTTAAGAACATGAAATTGGTTAGAAATCTCTAAGAACTAAACTACAGAAAGACTTGAAACGGTCCAATATTGGAGAAACATAAGAGAGTCTTAAAAAAATTAGTAAGAGTTATTAATGTTATTGAAAAGGCGGGTAAAATAGTTATTTCAGGACTAAATGGTCACAGATAATTTGCTTTGTGAAATATAATTTAGTCAGCACACCGCTAAAAAGAGATGTTTAAACGGCATAGACTGATAGTATAAAATGAAAAAAATTGTCAGTTCAGTAGTTTTCGTCAGGGGCACAGTGAACACACCCGGTACAGAGTTTATAAAAAAAAAAACGGCGAGCGAGCGAAAATAGTAAGCGCGAAGAAACAATGAAAATGCAATGAAATACCGCGAAGCGGCGGTTCAACACACTCAACTGAACATGCTATACTTGACATGGTAGAAACCATCCGTACCAATATGGACAAAAGACTTTAATTTTTCTTGTGGGGTGTTCATCGACCTTAAGAATTCTTTTGATATTGTGGACCATAAAATATTACTTGATTAACTTAATTATTACGGTTTTCGAGGAATCATTAATCAGTAGCCATCGTTTCCCTTTTACTTAACAAACCGTACTCAAACAACTGAGATTAACTCTTACATTTCGGATAAAGTAGTAGTTGCTTGTGATGTACCCCAAGGATTCGTTTTAGGGCCTCTCCTGTTTTTGTTATATGTTAATGATGTTCAACATTGCCCCAGAAAACTTAAATTTTTCCTTTTTGCAGATGATACTAATATCCTTTACTTTCGCGAAAACCTCAAGACATTAGGATTAATAGCCGTAAATGCTGAATTGAACAACTTATCTAACTTCAAATAAAACTTATAACATAAAGAAGACAACCTTTGTTATTATTCGCCCACACCAAAACAAAACTTAATTACCTACCCCAGATTAATATTTTTGACATGAAGAAAATAAGAATGTACCTCTTGAACATAAGAATTGCATTAAATTTCTTGGGTTATTAATTGATGAAAGTTTAAGTTGGAAAAACCATACTCATGCCCTCACAACAAAAATAAGCAAAACTGTCGGTTTAATTGCGAAATTGAGACATGTTGTTCCTAAATAAACCCTTCTTGATATTTATAAGTCTCTCATTGCTCCTTTTATAACGTATGGATTAACTTCTTGGGGAAATGTATCTAAGACCTTGTTAAATAAAGTTCTTGTCCTTCAAAAACGTGCACTCCGTCTTTTTCACTTTGCTCAACCAAGGGAGCATGCAATCCCCCTTTTATTGAAAGGAAGACCTCTACCGTTCCAATTCCTATATTATGAGAAAATTGCTAATTTGATGTACAACATCAATACTAATTCTGCACCGACTAATATTTCAAATTTATTCTCTAAAATTGCCACTGTTCATTCTTACAGCACACGCTAATCAACATCTGAGCATTTTTTTAAATAGCAATCCGCACTTAATGTTCAAAGTAAGGCCTTTTCACGTGTTGGTGTTAAAATCTGGAATGGGATACCAACTAGCCTCGAAAACTTATCCAAAAACTCTCGCTTCCACAACACGTTTCAAACCGCAATAACACGGCTGGCCTTAGGCGCCTAAACTGACAACTATCATTCTACGCGGGTTTATTACTAAAAGAAGCGATTCTTTGTACCTGGAAAATCCTGTCCTTTGAAAATTTGTTGTTTTTGTCTATCCGTGTTAACCCAAGAGAAACGTCAACTTGCTTGTAAATACAGCTTCCATAAGACTCAGAAATTCTCCCTCTGATTAAAAAAATCGGCTTGACAACTTAAGTTAGGGTTACAGGAAAATAAAAAGCAGCAAAATGGAATTTACCAAAGTAAATGATGGGCGCTAAAGCTCGGAAAAACTCGTTTAGTCCGTTTACTGCTGTGTTGATCCGAAAGGACTGGCGTCATTTGTCATATACGCAACACGCAATTAAACAACAAAATCGTTACGTCATAGCCAGCGTGGGCTACTGATTGTATGGAACTTTAGTCTCGGCAAAAACGTTTTGTCTCTGACATTTATTTTAAAAGGAGAAAAATGTGGCAGAAAAATGTGATATCTAGAGGCTGACAATACTACGGAAATATACGGGCCATGAGGCGCCTTCTCAGATTCATTTCAAACTCTGTCGAGTACAAACACAATCAAGTGAAAGTTATGAATATCAACTGGAGTAACAAGTGCAATGTTCTTCTACAGCCATATCCATATCGTTTTGCTCATTTCTCAGTCGTTTTCCGGTTCATTCATTCGATTAGGTCCGGTTAGGAATTCGTCTCACTGTTTGCTGTCTAACTGCATGACGTTTAGAAAAGTATCTAAGCCATGAAAAGCTGTATTAAAACATTTATTTACGAAGAAACTCTTCATGTTTGTAATACTTAAGGCTGTAGAACTATAGAGAGAGAGGCTTACTGTTTCTCTGAAGTCCCATCATATTATAACAACAGGACGAAATTTGCTGTTAGTACTAACAGCCCAACGCAAGAACGCAAATTACTGCAACTATGACTTGGCTCACACCCAGATTTTTCTTTACGCTGTTAAATCTTTAAAAGCATAATACAGTTAACACCATTTTATTTGTCCCTGATTTAAAGCCATTTTTTCATAAAGCTAACCCCAAATTGCTTCAAAGATAAGTAGAAACATTGGAATTAAACTTCAGTCTATCTACCAATGACTTTAATGATAATTTTTCATCTTAGGATTTGTGCAATAGAAATGCTTATATCATTTATTCTTGAATATGTAAATGATCATCCCAGTTATGAACACTACTTAAGCACCAGTGAAAATAAATTAAAAGAATGAAAAAACAAATCATCAGGCTTCGACGGGAGAAGCACCCACTGCCGATACCCTCTGCGATACCGTTGCAGCGCTCTACCAACTGAGCTAACAAGCCAACTGGGAGCTGGTCATTTTGTTGGTTCGTAATATACCCGTGAGTGATTATTGTGTAAATACGTGTGTCTGTATAACCATAACTAGCCTACTTTTCAAGATTGAAGAATAAGAGACTCTGTAATTGTGTGTTTGGATACTGTTCATTTGTAAAAAAAAAAAAAAACTTTGCATTGCATGCTAACGAGCAGCTCGCTACCGCAGTGGTAAGCAAAACTGGTCGCAGCGTATTAGTTGGCCTTTAGCATTGGCACTTTACCAGGATTGCATCCACTGACACTACAGCATCCTGAATTGCAGCTTACAAATCCAGGACCAATCGAGTCATTGAACTGTTGGCAAAGAGGACTGCAAATAGATTCATTGAGACAGCCTTTTACGAAGGTTGTCACAGGCATCAAGTTCAAAACAAACGTAAGGTTAAAAAAAGCACAGACGTCGTCTGTAGAGTTGCAGGTAACTAACTCTTGAGCAGCGGTGCACGTTGTTTCATTGTTTCCCTGGACGGCCGGGCACTGGAAGCAGCTCAAAGGTGTGGGGGAAGAATCTGATAAAATAGAAAAAGTATCATTTATTCATAAGGTTGCAGGTAGTGAACACTTAAGTAGCGTTTGACGAGCTGCTTCATCGCCCTCCTAGCACTGGAAGTGGCTCAAAGGGTGGGGAGAAAAATCTGATAAACTAGCAAAAGTATCAATGATTCATAAGGACGCCGATGAGAAAGTAAAAGGGGGTAAGTACAGCAGCTACTGAGTTTTGTTCCACAATTTACCTGGGTATTCTTTTGCGTTAAATTTCCTTAAACATTAAAATTGGCTTGAGAGAGGGTATATGACAAGTTATCAAACCAGATGGCAAGCCAACTGTCGCTTCAAAAATTTTATTTTCGTGCATAATACTCAAAACGTTTAACACAATACACAATTTTGAGAACTGCAAGCACGAGAGTGGCCTATTCTTCAATGAAAACTGTTACAGAAACGTAATCTTCTTTTTTGCATTTACTTTCATAATACCTAACGTTAGTAAAGACGCTCCTTGCGCTTTTGATTCTTAACCAGCCTCTTCCATGACTTGATTTTTGAGAGGATATTCTTCATTGAAACAATAGCTAGTATTAGTAGCTAATGTTATTAGCATCAAGTCCAGGAATGCGGGAATGAGGGGGCGGAGTCACTTCAGAGCAGTCTCGAGCACCGTCAATTACTTTCTTTTTTGGCGAAATGCTACTGGATGATCGTTGCTATAGCAATTTGCAGGGGATCCAAAATGGCCAAGATGGCCCTATCGAGTAGTCCACGGTTGTCTACAACAGCGAAGAGAAAAAGATATTAAAGAAAGTTTGTTGCCTGGAAAATTTCCACTAATAAATAAATTGATTTTGTCGGTTTTGGCAAAATATCGGACATTCTTGGCGTATGAAAGTGCACTGCACTTCGAACGATCACGTACGTATTGCATGAAAATTTGATTTTCTCCCGTTTATTTTTCCTGCGATTTCGCAGCAAGGATTTGTTGTCATTCTCAGTCTATCCGATTTCTATCCGTAAAAAAGCCTTGAAAGAGAAGAAAGGCTACCAAGCAGATAGAACAAAATGGCGATACTTGGAGCTTGCGAAAGTGCGGGGAGAAGCGAAGCATCCACAGCACCTATGCATGGCGCTTCTTTGAAGACTTATCTTCATCCAAGTAGACTTGAAAAAAGTCCAACTTCAATGCTGATTACCGTGGTAAACCAAACTTTGATAGAAAAACAGTTCCATGGATGTTAACGACATTGTTTTGGAAGAATAATTCTGATTGCCGGATACCAGGGAATTCGTTCCAGCACGGGCTTGTGAAGTAAGACTTATTCGAAGGCGATTCAGTTTAAAACGGCATTCCACCATATTCTTCTTACCAAAGAAGAAAGATCGACTTTAAAGTTAATTCAAAACCATCGCGAACTGATAAAGCTCCAAAGTGAGAAATTTTTGTTTCAAAGGACGACTACCGATGTTAAGGAACATAATCGGATGATTGATACCAGTAGTAAAGTCAAAAGCGTAAAGAGGCATGCCAAAAAATTTAATTTTGTTCACTCAAGTCTCTCTGTTCACGCTCGACCTATTTTAGACATTTTTTTTAGCGTCGCCACGAACTGCGCACCCGTGTCCCTCATTCTTTGCAATGAGATGACAAAATATTACGCTAATGAGCCGTTGGTGAGTTTGACTAATGGTCGTGGATCGTGGGTGTCGGTGTGGGTCTGGGTGTGGGTTTGGGTACAAGACGCGGGTAAAATTAACAACAGTTTACTAATTTGATTGATATTAGCTTCTCCACCACCAAGCCTGGCAAGCCTGATATAGATGACAACGTTGCGTTGGCGGTCAGTGCCCAGTTGCTCGAAACATGATTAGTGCTAACCCGGGTTAAATACCATGACAACCTATAGGTTTTAATACAATAACCAATGGTTAGCACTAACCATGCTTAGAGCAACTCAGCCCTGGTGATGTTGAATAGAGGGTTTTTGCGTGTGGTTCTCGGTGGAAGAATAAAAACTCTGGTACCCAGTATGAGGTCCACAGGATATAAAAAAATAATTGTTGTGGGGCCGCGGTGTCTGATGATCTGTTTGAATAGATCATGATAGCCTGCGTGGCAGACGCTAAAAAAGGGAACAAAAGGGGGAAAGGAGACGTGCGTCCGATGAAGGCAATGGTGAATTGACAACCAATTTCAACTGAGAACCGACAACCGATTTAATTTTCGAATTTTCTCAAAATTATAGCCCTTTCTTATATTTCAAAGACTGATAAGACAAAAAAATAAATTGTAACCTTTTGTCTCCGCAGTCTTTTTTTAACGACCTTAAACATACTGATTTTTTTTCTTTTTGCTGCGTTTTCTCATACTAAGAGGGCATCCGTTTAGAGTGAAGCCTCCCCGTATGGCCCATATTATATGAGGTACGTGTATACCCTCCTCCTCCCCACCGATAACGAGACGCTCCATTCTCATTGGGCAGAAACATTTCATGACGTTCTTCCATTGTGTTATATTTAATTAAATAATTTTCCTTCCGCGGGTTTCTTCGAAAGGGCTTGTATGACCAGTTTATAATTGAGACTATGTTTGACTGCTTTCCTTCCTTTTTGAAGTATATATTCATTTTTTTTTAGTAATAAATCAGTTGAATGAATTATCACTTATTATTGCTCGATATATTTTTCGCTGCTTTCTTTGCATGAAATTATTTCTGTTTTTTTTTTTAATGTTTTGAGTAGGAGACAACGTTGCAATTTGTCATCTATATTAGGCTTGCCACCTACATAATGGTTTTAAGTTGGCGGCGGAGGCGGGGAGGGGTCCCTCCAAAAATATACTATACTATAGCTATAGTACAAAAAATGGTTTTGCTGCGTAGCACTCGAGTTAAATGAGTGCTAAAGGGTAGTTTGGCTGTGGTTTTTTTCCCGAGTGCTGAGCAACTGTTTTGTGTCTTAAAAGTCAGACGTTACGGGGATAACCCCTTCGCCAGTGTTTGTTGTTAACGAGAAACGCTCGTGCTAACGGAAGATAGGTCGCGTGCACGCTGTTCAAAATTAAACAATTGAAACGAGTAAAACACGAATGCGCGCGCTTGGTGCGCGAAAATATGACATAAAATGGAAAGAAGCTGAAAAGATAATGTTGCCTCATGGAAATTTCAGAATTTAAATTCGATGTTAATTCCATGGGGTGCTAAGGTTTTGTGGTGGAATATCAGTTTTATTTCATTCCCCTGTCTCCTGGCAGTTCCTCCCCTTACTTGCTTGACCATAGATACTGACATGTAATGAGTGGAATTGTAGTCCGGTAGGTTAAAATAAAGTAACAGCTATAGCTATTATCAATCAACTTATTAATCTATTATTAATTTTACCCACGTCTTGTACCCACACCAACACCCACACCCACAACTCTCGACTTGTACCCTCGACCGACGACCGTTAGTCAAAATCGCCGTTTGTTAGCCGTTACCTTGTTCTTGGGGTTTTGAGAGAACATTGGTCTTCAGGTCACCAACATCATGTATCCAGTGGCGGAAGCCAACACGGGCTGATTCAGCGGTAATAATGGAGGCTAGAACAATCTGTCGAAACAGTTTTTACAACAAACTCTAATTATAAGTGGTGCTTAGACAAGATCTCTTCACTTTAGAGAAATATGTGCCATCGTTCAATTTTATTCTCGGTTCAATATTTATTTTCCTTTTTTTTTTTTTGTACTCATTATCATACTTTACCATACACAAGAACAAAGGAAAATAAAAATTGAACCAAGGATAAAATTACTACAACATATATGCGGCAAGACTAATTTATCATGAATTTCTCCATCTGGCGGCAAATTTCGAGTGAATAAAGTAGTACTGAAAGTGTGGGTTTGAAACAGTCTTCGTAGAAAGGTGTGATTTCTCTTCCAGGTTGATTTTCAACAGAAATGTGATAATAACCATACCAATCAATGTAGACTTCTAATCTTTTCCACATTAGCAAACAACCTTTGTTTTTCACTGGAGCAGAGACAGGTTTCAAAACCTTGCGCAAAGGCTTTTCAACGACATGTTTAATATTTGCAAAAAGCAGCGGATATTTGCTTTCACTTCCATGATTAAAACCGCAGATATGCTTCATACCTGACACTTAATTCAGCCCAAGGGAGTAGGGGACGAGAACACTTTGCTGGCAGTGACAATGCACGGTTATAACTTTTCGTAACATGTAGCGGACTTTTTCTGAAATACACAGGTCATTATTAACTTATGTTCGTGCCATAACAAGGTTTTCAACGACCTCTCTCCAGAATGATTCATTGGAATGATTCACTGGAATCTGTGTCGGGTGAATTGGCTGGACTTTCCAGTTGAGTACCAAAACTGAGTTCCTATGTTCATAATAATGTAATAATAACGATCCTTCCAGAGCTTCAACCACTGTACCTACCGTAAAGTTGTCGTCGTCTTTGTTTTATATTATGTCCACTCACCTCTCTTTTCGATTTTTCGATTCTTGTAGCTTTCAGAGGCTTTTGCATTCTTTTTACGTAGTTTACTTACTATGACCACAATACATGACCTCTAAATGGCTTTTCCATCCAACTTTTTTTTGAAAGTGACTGCATTGCCTCGCAGAAAATTAAACAACGTATCGCTTTTAACGGCAAAAATAGCAACCTTTGTTTTTCTTTTTGAAATCAAATTGACAGCATCACCTGACAACATTGTATTCCAGATGTTAATTGCATTTAACTCAAGACAATCATTATCAGCTAAAAAGAAAACGAGCACCCGAACAAATATTTGAGTGCTGGTTCTCAAGACAGCATCAATATTCATAGTTGCTATTCGCCCAATTAGTTGTGGATTAAGTTTCTTCTTAAAACGTGCTAATCGTTGTGGGGCACTTACAGAACGGCCCTTAATGGCCATAATTTCCTAGGTTATCAAGAGGAACCTCTAAGGAATGATGCGGATTTTAAAGTGTAAACCTGGTACGTTCGGACGAACTAGATCTATGTAAATAACATCCGTTAATAACTGACTCAACTCCTCCATTCCATTTTCCATCTTCCATCCCTCAAGTAGTGGACTGGTCTTTCTGATTGGCCCGGTGTTAGTAAAAATTCTTCATAAACTGATTTATTTGAAGAATAATTCATACCATCGTCTGTGACTTAACCATTTCATCAGGAGTGAGAGATTGCCCAACACAAAACAACCAGCATCACGTAGGGTGGTCGTAGATCTTCCTGTTCAAACGTTTTGAACCGAAAATGTGCGGAGAGAAAATGTTTCAGAGAGAGTTATATTCAGAAGTGAATAGAGAGCCAAGCTAAGTAACTACAGAGCTTTGAGCTTTGAAAAAGCAACTAGTATAAATGCGAAACAAGTTGGGTTTGCACTGTTGCTGAAAGGTTAAACATAGTGAAGTGGCAACATTTCCTGTCAAGTTTTTATCCAGTTTATTCCTGTCAGACAGGGCCGTACCTAGGATTTTTTGTCTGCGGGGGCAAACTCCGCACACCTTCACAGGGTTCTCCCGTATACAGACAGGGTTTCTAGTTGGACGTTTGTTTTCACCCCTACACAGAGGGTTGCCTCTAATACCTTTAAGGAAACAAACCACACTGACGCTTTTTGTTTTAATTTGTCATGATTTATTATGGCATAAACACCTTGTTTAGTTTGAAATTGCCCCCGAGGTCTCTGCTACACAATGATGATTTATATACCGTCCATCTTTAACTCAAGCTATACTGCGAACAGTAGTTAACACTTTGTATGGATGGTTTCAAAAATGAGTTGAAAGCCTTCGTTAGTTTGAACAGAGATTGGCTTGAAGGAACTGAGCTCAAATTGCAGGTTTCGGTATCAGAATACCAAGTCTCAAAAACGAGTCTATATTAGGCTGTTCTAGATTCTTCTCCAATTTGACTTCATGTCTTATATCTCTTTTGGAGTGGGAATGAAGTCCGTTCCGCGATGAATTAACAGCATAGCAAGGCCACTTAACCGATCTTCTATCATTGATGACCAAGTCCATAGCTTGAGACGGCGTAGGGCTGAGAGGGAGCGTTCGTAACTGACGCCTCCGACAGGCGTGGTTAGAAAGATCGACAGCACCTTGTGAATGGCGGGAAATTCTTGCGGACTGCAATCAGGCATTGCTCCCTCTTTTCCTGACTCTGGCTCCACCGCGTGTTTCATCCTCCACCTTGCCAGCTGCGTCAGAATTAGACTTCTCCGAGAAATCTAGATGCTTAAAACTAGCATATTTGCCCTCGAAGCTTTGCTTCGCTTCGCTTTCCCAGGGTGACGTTGATAGAGTCAGCTACCTGGCTGATTGGACTCCACACCTAATTTTGCCAGGATTCATCTCCTCTTGCTGATTTAATGAATTCTTTGGCGAGACTGTTACGCTTTGGTATGCATCGCCAAGGTTACAGCTCTTAGCTTGCACGTAGGGACTTTGTTACTTGGGCTAAACAGACCAAACTGAGATACTGTAGAAGCGACTATGAATTCAGAGTCTTGGAGAAGACGTGAATAAGCTGAAGCATCACGTTTAGCATCGCCGCTGCTTGATGACGAAATTTCATCCAGAGCTAAAAGTACAGAGCCATATTTAGCAAGAAGAGCAGAGAGGGTAGTAACTTTTGTACTCCAACGAGTAGCACAAAATTTCGGTACAGTCTGTCGCTTGCTTCCCCCTTCCAATGTTTTGGAAGATTCATCTTCTTCGTCTTCATTAGCACATGCAACTCGTACTGACTTTTGCCTCAAAAGAACTTCCAAAATAATTATTTGGAATTTGCATTGAAGGAAGATTTATCAGTCAATTAGTCAGTTTTCTTGAGATTTCGGACCAATATAGCTACAAGAAATAGCCCAGCAAAATCAAACACTGTATTAGAAAATAAAAACATTTAGTTTTGCTGGCGGGGACAACTCCCCCCTCCTGCCCCTCCCCCCCCACCCCCCATCCCCCACCCCCCCGCTATGTACGGCCCTGTCAGAGTTGTGTGGGCTTGCAAAATATGGAAAGATTAAGCCGCGGTAATCTTTGACCAAATGGAGTAACTCGTCTCCTCGTTGAAAGCCGGATTCTCTGCAATTGTATGTGCTTAATTAAATGATACCTATGCTTGCTATTTTAGTTCCTAAAATAATAGGAGAGCTTTAGAATTTAGACCTTTAAGTATTTTTCTCATAGATTAGCGTGTAATGGAAATGTAAATAAAGTGTTGTTGTTGTTGTTGTTGTTGTTGTTTTGTTTTTTTTTTTTGTTTAGCCTGGCCTTTGGCGTTGTCTTAGTTGTGGTATTCAACCCTTTCTGCGGAGACCACTTCTCAGGGGGATGTATAAATACGTCGATTTTACAGTTAGCGCAAATTTGGTTAATGTTTAATTTGGAACCCAAGTTTGCTACACCTTAGCTCCACTACCAAAACTACACTGTGCAGTGACAAATGAGAGAGAGATTAGTAACACTGGGTTTTGCTGGCCGAGATGGGCAATCTATTAAACTTTACTGAGATCGTGATGGAATACCAAACAATGCAACAGAAGGTGCAAACAAGGTTGCAAATAGATCAGTGTTGATATAACGTTGAAGAAAAAAATACTTATCAGGGCTGTAAAATATCTCAAATCAAAAAATGAAAACCTACCGTGAAAGTAATCTGAAACTTTTTCATCTTTGACGGATCCTTTATCTCACTTTCCTAGCTCGATCAGCTTATCTTTTTAGATCCTACAGAGCCTCAGTGTTTTAGCTTTTTGACTCCCTTTAATATTTTGACAGCAATATATAACAGTCGGCAAGACGATGTATCTTTGTTTACAATACAATATATTAAGCCGTTCTTGTACACCCTTATGTATATTACTTGGGAAGAAATAACGGATCACACGACCACAACAACACCTGGCGTTTTAATATTTACTTACCGAACCATGCAAACACAGTTTGCCTCTTGCCCCGAGTCGGAATCGAACCGACGTTCCCGAGGTTACAAGTCGGGTGTGATAACCACTACCGCGGGAGCAACCACGTTGGCAACGCGGCCACTTTAGTAGGAAGTGAGTAGTATCGCACGTCGGTTATTCCTCGGAACATTTTTCTTTCGAGAATTTTGTGTGTTTCCTGGCTTAGATCTAAATTCCCTAAACGGGAATTATCAATATTATATGTAAACACCTTCGAAGCCATGAAAGCCGCAGAACAATATTTACTGACCGAGCCATGCAAACACAGTTCATACAGTAAATACCTACGAAGCCATGAAAGCCGCAGAACAATATTTACTGACCGAACCATGTAAACACAGTTCACCCAGCTTTCGACACACATCTTAAATGAAAAAACACTTCTTGCCCCGAGTGGGAATCGAACCGACGTTTCCCAGGTTACTAGTCGGGCGTGATAACCACTACACTACCGGAGCAACCAGGCTGGCAACGTGGCCACTTCAGAAATTGAGTAGTATCGCACCGACGGCCATTCCTCGGAACATTTTTCTTTCGAGACTTTTGTGTGTTTCCTGGCTTCTAAATTCCCTGAACGGGAATTATCAAATTTACATGTAAGTACCTTCCAAGCCATAAAAGCCGTAGAACAATATTTACTTACCGAACCATGCAAAACAAAGTTTGCCACACAGCCGTTCGACGCACATCTCAAATGAAAGAAAAACTTCTCGCCCCGTGTCGGAATCTAACAAACGTTCCCCAGGTCACTAGTCGGGCATGATAACCACTACACTACAAGAGCAACCTCGCTAGCAACGTGGCCACATTAAAAGGTTAGTAGTATCGCACGTCGGTTATTCCTCGGAACATTTTTCTCTCAAGACTTTTGGGTGTTTCTTGGCTTTTAAATTCCCTGAACGGGAATTATCAATATTACATGTATATGTAAATACCTTTGAAGCCATAAAAGCCGTAGAACCATATTTACTTACCGAACCATGCAAACACAGTTTGTAACTCAGCTTTCGACACAGATCTCAAATAAATAAAAAAACTTCTCACCCCGAGTCGGAATCAAACCGACGTTCCCCAGGTTACAAGTCGGACGTGATAACCACTACACTACGTGAGCAACCACGCTGGCAACGTGGCCACTTTAGAAAGTGAGTAGTATCGCACGTCGGCCATTCCTCGGGACATATTTCTTTCGAGACTTTTGTGTGTTTCCTGACTTCTAAATTCCCTGAACGGGTGTCTTGGACTTTTAGAAAACATTTAATTTAAAAAGAATTAAAGGTATAAAATATTCCGAATTCAGTTCGATTAAGAGTCTGTTTAGAAAATTTGAACGAAACGCCACCGAGAGAACAGAAGAGAGTCGTAGGTATGACAGATTGACGCTGAAAGTTGTTTACACAGGTTTCCAGCAATGCTGAACCGAATTTTTTTCAATGACCACCGGTAGGCCACAGGGTGGCCTAGGCCATGTTTTGTCCACACCCGCCTTTTTTACAGTGTTTTGTACTCAGTCCGCGTTTTGTACCTAGTCCGCAGCCTTCAGTCTGCATTTTATACTCAGTACGCGTTTTATACCCAGTCCGCAGTCCGGGTCCTCAGTCCGCAGTCCATATTTTATACTGACTGCGTACGAAATGCAATAAAGTGAAACTTAAGATTACAGTTTTCGTTTCATCAGAAACGATACAAAGATTACGAAGTATGTCTGGCAAATTTTGCCAAATCGGTTCGTGAAAATACGAAAAACTTTCAGATAAGAATTCTTTGGTGCCGGCCAGAATAATTGACACGTGAGTTCCTGCACGTCCAAAGACGATTTTGTCAACAAACAGGCCAAAGGTATTTTGAAAAATTAATGTGAATTTACGGCAAATTATCTTATTGACGAGAAAAGCCGACAATTCTAATGACATTCGGCTCGTCACAAGGCTTTCCAAATCACGACTCGTGAAGACCAAGTGGACTGCATGCTCTGCAAAATTCTTTTTTATTTTATTTAAGAAATTCGCCCATATAGCAGATAAAGCTGTATTGCGTTTTACAAGCAAAACAGTAGTCAATTGAAACCAGCAGTATTTTAATGGTAAAATGTTTATGATACTTTTGTGAACAATTCAGCACCAACCATTTTTCGCGCGACTTCATCATGGTCTCTACCGTCTTGAAGAGGTTTCTTCTCACCGATTTGATTAGCTCCGCTGCATTCGGATGGACGGACAAATTGTAATATCTATTCAGCAAATTATATTGTTGTGGAGGAGAGCCGACAATTCTAACGACATTCGGCTCGTCACAAGGCTTGCCAAATCTGTCATGACTCGTGAAAACCAAGTCGTCCAAGTGGATTGCATCAGGGGCACCCAACGACAAGTTTCAATAGATATTTGTTCGTTGGAGGGTAATTCGCCTTAGGATTTCAGCATCGATTAAACAGTGCACTTGGATTTTCCTAGCCCCTGAGATTTTCGGAAAGGTCGTAATTGCTGTCTTTGGCAGTCAAAAACGTCAGCTAGCATTTTCTGAAAGAAAGTAGTTCCCAAGAAAGCTCGTGGAATTTCAGCTTGCATTTTCTCAAAGGAAGATTTTGTTCCCTAACGTAACATTTTCGGGCAATTAAACTTTCAGCTATAGGGAATCCAAACAGATGAATTTCTTCCAGCTTATGAAAACACACTTTAAAGAGACTTCAAACACCATAAGGTACTTAAAAATGCCTTTTTACCACTTTTGGTTGATTTGGCTCGATGGGTGCCCCTGTTGCATGCTATGCAAAGTTCTTTTTAAAAAAAAAAAAAAACGGAAGAAGAAGAAAAAGAAACGTCGCCCATAAATTAAAGCGGTTAAAGCTGTATTGCTTTTGACAAGAAAAACAGTAATCAATTGAAACCAGCAGTATTTTAATGGTAAAATGTTTATTTTGTAAACAATTCAGAAAGGTAAACACGGAACTATATATGCTCAGGAAACGTGGAAAAAGAATCTTCTGGCAGCAACACAGGGCAGTAAATAAAAATTCAAGCTTTCTCGGCGGTCTGAACTCCATTGAGACCACCTTGCTCAAATAACCACGTTGGCGAAATAAAATCCAAGGCGAGCGATATGCAATCAGTGTGGGATGTAACTGTTATGGGGAACTGCTAATGTTCTAACATTTAATGATTAACACCTGCATTTTATGTTTGTAGGTACATCTTCATTAAGACTGATAAACAGCAAAACTATAGCGAAATCAGCTTTACTTTAGTCTTGCTCTTGCTAGATCTTGAGAATCCTTAGCTTGAGTAAGTTCAGTAAACGTATTCTTCATCGCTAGACCCGCCACTATCGGTTGATGTACCGCCATCAGTTGTTCCTCCACCTCCTACCAAAAAAACAACAACAACAACAACAACAACACCCGAACGTTCAGTGAGTATTCTAATTACACGACTTATCCATATCTGATGAAACTCAGGGTGTGCGTTTTGGAACTATTCCGGCATAGGCAGTAGTTTTTCTTTTCAAAAAAAAAATTATTTTTTTGAATAATGAAAATTTACGTAAAACCGGGAGTCCTTATCATAGCTTATATGCCAGAGATAGAGAGCTAATAAGCAGGGACGACGGTACAACGGCAACGAAATTGTCATTTTAAATACAAATTCACGATATTGGAATGACTTTGGAATAATTCCAACTCGCTTGAATCGTACACTGTGATGGGCGAACTAGTAGGGAAGTCGACTAAACTGGGTAAGGCGTTGAGGTTGAGAATAAGAAATCTTCACCGCCGTGCTATCAAGTTCTTCACAAACAGGCCACAAAATAATATGGTCATTTCACGTTCAGCTTAATTTTCAAATAACGCAAAAGTAATATATTTACTTACAGGGGATATTGGTTTGCTGATTAATTAACTCCCTTTTGTATTGCGGCATTCTCTTTGCCATTACCGTCCCTTAAAGGTTCGGGAATGCTGATCCAGGAAAAATTGACGTTTAATTCTTGGATCATATAAAAGGTCGCATAAAATGTACTCGCTAACCTTGCTGCACGCTGAACTGAGCTCTGAAACCGCGCCTGGTTACACTGGCATCGGCTCTAAAAACGATCCTTATCTCCTGGCCGTTTCCCTGAATGATTATGCGGCGGCGCCTGTCATCGTCGTAGAAGAGCTCCGCGAACATTCGTCTTCTAAAGTCGTAATAATAATCATCATTGCCGACGTAATAACGATTCTCGTCATCATCGTCGTCACCGCACTCATCATCATTTGACGGTTTGTCATCAAGAGAGCGCTTGTCATCACCTCCAACCTCAATCCCACGTTCCGTTAAACGACTTCTCAGCTGACCGCCGACAAAAAATTCAAGGAAATCTTTGCTAGTTGCACAAAGAAACAAGGAAGCAATTAGATTCCACAAATTGGAGCATTTTTACTTTGCTGTTGATTTAGCTCATCTAAATAAAGTGAACATTGAAACAATATCCTTAATCGTTAATGGATATAAATACAAAGGGGCTGAAATAATTAAAACGCAAAGCATTCGCCGCGTATACATTGAAATTTAACAGTGTTGAAAATGACAAATGTCCTTATAGTAATCCTGATGCCACTCGTATGTCATTTGATATCATCACCTTATACTATAACGCCCTCAAAGCAGGCAATTTATCTTGGCTGTTTATTGTTTGGTTCTGCGCTTTCAGATTTAACCATTACTATTTAATGATCCCGGACTTTAACACTGATGCGATTTTAATGTTTGGCTAAAGCAGTTGTAATACATGACTAAATGAGTAAAATTGATGAACACTGCTCATTGGAATTGTTCCCCAAATTTAAAGACTGTTTTTCTGGCAAATCTAAGGAAAACGTTTCGCCCAACCACCACCAATTAGTCTTTTATTTAATTTAACCCAGGCCTGTTACTTTTATAAGCATGATGAAAATAATAATAATAATAATAATAATAATAATAATAATAATTTGGGATGACTGAACTCACCACAAATCTTAAGAAAACTTTTGGCCCAACCAACACCAATTACCTTATTATTATTATTATTATTATTATTATTATTATTATTATTATTATTATTATTACTATTATTATTATTATTATTTTCACCAATTACTTCTATATGCATGGATTGCATAGCTTGCCTGAACGTTCTGAATTTCACATCCATAAAAAAAGTTAAAGGAGAAAGAAAATATCAAATGGATAAAGTTACAGTTTGTACAAAAACCTATCTCCAGTAGAAACAGTTAGAACTGGACTCACAAAAATATTTCATTAACTTTTCTGGACAATATGCAGTAACAAGTGACAACTTGGACACAAAAATGTATAGGGTGTTGAGACTAACCTAAACTTACCAGAACTGAAGATCGAAGGACGTGAATTCAACTCTGAGTGCTTGTCCCGCTGGAAGAGTGATTGTCCAGATACACAAATCTAGGTTGTTGTAGTTGTCTGGAAAATTCGGGGATGTAAATACCCCGGAGGAGCCCGTCAGCGGACCACTGCACACTGGCACGGTACAGGTAAAAAAAAGACAGAGAGAGATACAGCATCATGAGCACGACCAAATTTGTGTTTGTGGTACAGGCTAACGCAGATTTTTGTTGTAATGTGATGGGACTTCAGAGAAAAATTAACTCTCTCTGTATAGTACTGCAGCCTTAAGTATAGAAATATAAAGAGTGTCTTCGAAATGTTTTAATACAGCTGTTATTGGTTTAGATACTTTTATAAACGTCAGTCAGACACCAAACAGTGAGACCCCACACGCCAAATGAATGAAAGAAACGACTGAGAAATGAACGAAACGACTCAACGAGCCGGCGGCCAGAAAACCAGACGAACAAACAAATGAATGACCGAACGACCCTGCCGCTAGACGGCTGAGCAAATGAGATGATCGAGAAGTAAAACTAACCGATAGCCGAACAATAGCCCAAAAAAGGAACAGCCGACCGGACAAACATTAACCGACGGATAAGGAATATTAGGGATAAGCTCAAACTACTGTAGGTGACGATAATATTCTAGAGCTTGATGCTGGCTAGACATTTCTCATAATAGTTGATTTAAGAACATGAAATTGGTTAGAAATCTCTAAGAACTAAACTACAGAAAGACTTGAAACGGTCCAATATTGGAGAAACATAAGAGAGTCTTAAAAAAATTAGTAAGAGTTATTAATGTTATTGAAAAGGCGGGTAAAATAGTTATTTCAGGACTAAATGGTCACAGATAATTTGCTTTGTGAAATATAATTTAGTCAGCACACCGCTAAAAAGAGATGTTTAAACGGCATAGACTGATAGTATAAAATGAAAAAAATTGTCAGTTCAGTAGTTTTCGTCAGGGGCACAGTGAACACACCCGGTACAGAGTTTATAAAAAAAAAAAACGGCGAGCGAGCGAAAATAGTAAGCGCGAAGAAACAATGAAAATGCAATGAAATACCGCGAAGCGGCGGTTCAACACACTCAACTGAACATGCTATACTTGACATGGTAGAAACCATCCGTACCAATATGGACAAAAGACTTTAATTTTTCTTGTGGGGTGTTCATCGACCTTAAGAATTCTTTTGATATTGTGGACCATAAAATATTACTTGATTAACTTAATTATTACGGTTTTCGAGGAATCATTAATCAGTAGCCATCGTTTCCCTTTTACTTAACAAACCGTACTCAAACAACTGAGATTAACTCTTACATTTCGGATAAAGTAGTAGTTGCTTGTGATGTACCCCAAGGATTCGTTTTAGGGCCTCTCCTGTTTTTGTTATATGTTAATGATGTTCAACATTGCCCCAGAAAACTTAAATTTTTCCTTTTTGCAGATGATACTAATATCCTTTACTTTCGCGAAAACCTCAAGACATTAGGATTAATAGCCGTAAATGCTGAATTGAACAACTTATCTAACTTCAAATAAAACTTATAACATAAAGAAGACAACCTTTGTTATTATTCGCCCACACCAAAACAAAACTTAATTACCTACCCCAGATTAATATTTTTGACATGAAGAAAATAAGAATGTACCTCTTGAACATAAGAATTGCATTAAATTTCTTGGGTTATTAATTGATGAAAGTTTAAGTTGGAAAAACCATACTCATGCCCTCACAACAAAAATAAGCAAAACTGTCGGTTTAATTGCGAAATTGAGACATGTTGTTCCTAAATAAACCCTTCTTGATATTTATAAGTCTCTCATTGCTCCTTTTATAACGTATGGATTAACTTCTTGGGGAAATGTATCTAAGACCTTGTTAAATAAAGTTCTTGTCCTTCAAAAACGTGCACTCCGTCTTTTTCACTTTGCTCAACCAAGGGAGCATGCAATCCCCCTTTTATTGAAAGGAAGACCTCTACCGTTCCAATTCCTATATTATGAGAAAATTGCTAATTTGATGTACAACATCAATACTAATTCTGCACCGACTAATATTTCAAATTTATTCTCTAAAATTGCCACTGTTCATTCTTACAGCACACGCTAATCAACATCTGAGCATTTTTTTAAATAGCAATCCGCACTTAATGTTCAAAGTAAGGCCTTTTCACGTGTTGGTGTTAAAATCTGGAATGGGATACCAACTAGCCTCGAAAACTTATCCAAAAACTCTCGCTTCCACAACACGTTTCAAACCGCAATAACACGGCTGGCCTTAGGCGCCTAAACTGACAACTATCATTCTACGCAGGTTTTTTTTCTAAAAGAAGCGATTCTTTGTACCTGGAAAATCCTGTCCTTTGCAAATTTGTTGTTTTTGTCTATCCGTGTTAACCCAAGAGAAACGTCAACTTGCTTGTAAATACAGCTTCCATAAGGCTCAGAAATTCTCCCTCTGATTAAAAAAATCGGCTTGCCAACTTAAGTTAGGGTTACAGGAAAATAAAAAGCAGCAAAATGGAATTTACCAAAGTAAATGATGGGCGCTAAAGCTCGGAAAAACTCGTTTAGTCCGTTTACTGCTGTGTTGATCCGAAAGGACTGGCGTCATTTGTCATATACGCAACACGCAATTAAACAACAAAATCGTTACGTCATAGCCAGCGTGGGCTACTGATTGTATGGAACTTTAGTCTCGGCAAAAACGTTTTGTCTCTGACATTTATTTTAAAAGGAGAAAAATGTGGCAGAAAAATGTAATATCTAGAGGCTGACAATACTACGGAAATATACGGGCCATGAGGCGCCTTCTCAGATTCATTTCAAACTCTGTCGAGTACAAACACAATCAAGTGAAAGTTATGAATATCAACTGGAGTAACAAGTGCAATGTTCTTCTACAGCCATATCCATATCGTTTTGCTCATTTCTCAGTCGTTTTGTGGTTCATTTATTCGATTAGGTCCGGTTAGGAATTCGTCTCACTGTTTGCTGTCTAACTGCATGACGTTTAGAAAAGTATCTAAGCCATGAAAAGCTGTATTAAAACATTTATTTACGAAGAAACTCTTCATGTTTGTAATACTTAAGGCTATAGAACTATAGAGAGAGACTTACTGTTTCTCTGAAGTCCCATCATATTATAACAACAGGACGAAATTTGCTGTTAGTACTAACAGCCCAACGCAAGAACGCAAATTACTGCAACTATGACTTGGCTCACACCCAGATTTTTCTTTACGCTGTTAAATCTTTAAAAGCATAATACAGTTAACACCATTTTATTTGTCCCTGATTTAAAGCCATTTTTTCATAAAGCTAACCCCAAATTGCTTCAAAGATAAGTAGAAACATTGGAATTAAACTTCAGTCTATCTACCAATGACTTTAATGATAATTTTTCATCTTAGGATTTGTGCAATAGAAATGCTTATATCATTTATTCTTGAATATGTAAATGATCATCCCAGTTATGAACACTACTTAAGCACCAGTGAAAATAAATTAAAAAAATGAAAAAACAAATCATCAGGCTTCGACGGGAGAAGCACCCACTGCCGATACCCTCTGCGATACCGTTGCAGCGCTCTACCAACTGAGCTAACAAGCCAACTGGGAGCTGGTCATTTTGTTGGTTCGTAATATACCCGTGAGTGATTATTGTGTAAATACGTGTGTCTGTATAACCATAACTAGCCTACTTTTCAAGATTGAAGAATAAGAGACTCTGTAATTGTGTGTTTGGATACTGTTCATTTGTAAAAAAAAAAAAAAAACTTTGCATTGCATGCTAACGAGCAGCTCGCTACCGCAGTGGTAAGCAAAACTGGTCGCAGCGTATTAGTTGGCCTTTAGCATTGGCACTTTACCAGGATTGCATCCACTGACACTACAGCATCCTGAATTGCAGCTTACAAATCCAGGACCAATCGAGTCATTGAACTGTTGGCAAAGAGGACTGCAAATAGGTTCATTGAGACAGCCTTTTACGAAGGTTGTCACAGGCATCAAGTTCAAAACAAACGTAAGGTTAAAAAAAGCACAGACGTCGTCTGTAGAGTTGCAGTTAACTAACTCTTGAGCAGCGGTGCACGTTGTTTCATTGTTTCCCTGGACGGCCGGGCACTGGAAGCAGCTCAAAGGTGTGGGGGAAGAATCTGATAAAATAGAAAAAGTATCATTTATTCATAAGGTTGCAGGTAGTGAACACTTAAGTAGCGTTTGACGAGCTGCTTCATCGCCCTCCTTGCACTGGAAGTGGCTCAAAGGGTGGGGAGAAAAATCTGATAAACTAGCAAAAGTATCAATAATTCATAAGGACGCCGATGAGAAAGTAAGAGGGGGTAAGTAGCAGCAGCTACTGAGTTTTGTTCCACAATTTACCTGGGTATTCTTTTGCGTTAAATTTCCTTAAACATTAAAATTGGCTTGAGAGAGGGTATATGACAAGTTATCAAACCAGATGGCAAGCCAACTGTCGCTTCAAAAATTTTATTTTCGTGCATAATACTCAAAACGTTTAACACAATACACAATTTTGAGAACTGCAAGCACGAGAGTGGCCTATTCTTCAATGAAAACTGTTACAGAAACGTAATCTTCTTTTTTGCATTTACTTTCATAATACCTAACGTTAGTAAAGACGCTCCTTGCGCTTTTGATTCTTAACCAGCCTCTTCCATGACTTGATTTTTGAGAGGATATTCTTCATTGAAACAATAGCTAGTATTAGTAGCTAATGTTATTAGCATCAAGTCCAGGAATGCGGGAATGAGGGGGCGGAGTCACTTCAGAGCAGTCTCGAGCACCGTCAATTACTTTTTTTTTGGCGAAATGCTACTGGATGATCGTTGCTATAGCAATTTGCAGGCGATCCAAAATGGCCAAGATGGCCCTATCGAGTAGTCCACGGTTGTCTACAACAGCGAAGAGAAAAAGATATTAAAGAAAGTTTGTTGCCTGGAAAATTTCCACTAATAAATAAATTGATTTTGTCGGTTTTGGCAAAATATCGGACATTCTTGGCGTATGAAAGTGCACTGCACTTCGAACGATCACGTACGTATTGCATGAAAATTTGATTTTCTCCTGTTTATTTTTCCTGCGATCTCGCAGCAAGGATTTGTTGTCATTCTCAGTCTATCCGATTTCTATCCGTAAAAAAGCCTTGAAAGAGAAGAAAGGCTACCAAGCAGATAGGACAAAATGGCGATGCTTGGAGCTTGCGAAAGTGCGCGGAGAAGCAAAGCATCCACAGCACCTATGCATGGCGCTTCTATGAAGACTTATCTTCATCCAAGTAGACTTGAAAAAAGTCCAACTTCAATGCTGATTACCGTGGTAAACCGAAAATTTGACAGAAAAACAGTTCCATGGATGTTAACGACATTGTTTTGGAAGAATAATTCTGATTGATACCAGGGAATTCGTTCCAGCACGGGCTTGTGAAGTAAGACTTATTCGAAGGCGATTCAGTTTGAAACGGCATTCCGCCATATTCTTCTTACCAAAGAAGAAAGATCGACTTTAAAGTAAATTCAAAACCATCGCGAACTGATAAAGCTCCAAAGTGAGAAATTTTTGTTTCAAAGGACGACTAGCGATGTAAAGGAACATAATCGGATGATTGATACCAGTAGTAAAGTCAAAAGCGTAAAGAGGCATGCCAAAAAATTTAATTTTGTTCACTCAAGTCTCTCTGTTCACGCTCGACCTATTTTAGACATTTTTTTAGCGTCGCTACGAACTGCGCACCCGTGTCCCTCATTCTTTGCAATGAGATGACAAAATATTACGCTAATGAGCCGTTGGTGAGTTTGACTAATGATTGTGGATCGTGGGTGTGGGTGTGGGTTTGGGTACAAGACGCGGGTAAAATTAACAACAATGAAATCGTAAAACTTGTGGGATGTGGCTGGAGGGACAAGGCCTTAGTGCCTTTAGAGTGGCTTCAGCTTACTTGATCACATTAATTTGTGAAGTGTCCTTGTCACTCCAGCCACATCCCACAAGCTTTAAGATTTCATTGCTTGTTTTATTGATATGTGGGTACTTGAGCCTGAGCATTAGCTATGCCATGCTGATGAGGCCTAACAAGGCCGAAGCAGCTGTCCATGGCTGCTAATGCTTGGGCTCAATATTTGCTTTGGTAGATTTAAGGGGTAATGCCCGCTACCATGTGGCCTTAGTGCCTTTAGAGTGGCTTCAGCTTACTTGATCACATTAATTTGTGAAGTATCCTTAAAATTAACAACTAATATAATTTGATTGATATTAGATTCCCCACCACCAAGCCTGACAAGCCTGATATAGATGACAACGTTGCGTTGGCGGTCAGGGCCCAGTTGCTCGAAGCATGGTTAGCGCTAACCCGGGTTAAATACCATGACAACCTATAGGTTTTAATACAATAACCAATGGTTAGCGCTAACCATGCTTAGAGCAACTCAGCCCTGGTGATGTTGAATAGAAGGTTTTTGCGTGTGGTTCTCGGTGGAAGAATAAAAACTCTGGTACCCAGTATGAGGTCCACAGGATATAAAAAAAGAATTGTTGTGGGGCCGCGGTGTCTGATGATCTGTTTGAATAGATCATGATAGCCTGCGTGGCAGACGCTAAAAAAGGGAACAAGAGGGGGAAAGGAGACGTGCGTCCGATGAAGACAATGGTGAATTGACAACCAATTTCAACTGAGAATCGACAACCGATTTAATTTTCGAATTTTCTCAAAATTATAGCCCTTTCTTATATTTCAAAGACTGACAAGACAAAGAAATAAATTGTAACCTTTTGTCTCCGCAGTCTTTTTTTAACGACCTTAAACATACTGACATTTTTTTTCTTTTTGCTGCGTTTTTCTCATACTAAGAGGGCATCCGTTTAGAGTGAAGCCTCCCCGTATGGCCCATATTATGAGGCACGTGTATACCCTCCTCCTCCCCACCGATAACGAGACGCTCCATTCTCATTGGGCAGAAACATTTCATGACGTTCTTCCATTGTGTTCTATTTAATTAAATAATTTTCCTTCCGCGGGTTTCTTCGAAAGGGCTTGTATGACCAGTTTATAATTGAGACTATGTTTGACTGGTTTCCTTCCTTTTTGAAGTATATATTCATTTTTTTTAGTAATAAATCAGTTGAATGAATTATCACTTATTATTGCTCGATATATTTTTTGCTGCTTTCTTTGCATGAAATTATTTCTGTTTTTTTTTTTATGTTTTGAGTAGGAGACAACGTTGCAATTTGTCATCTATATTAGGCTTGCCACCTACATAATGGTTTTAAGTTGGCGGCGGAGGCGGGGAGGGGTCCCTTCAAAAATATACTATACTATAGCTATAGTACAAAAAATGGTTTTGCTGCGTAGCACTCGAGTTAAATGAGTGCTAAAGGGTAGTTTGGCTGTGGTTTTTTTCCGAGTGCTGAGAATCTGTTTTGTGTCTTAAAAGTCAGACGTTACGGGGATAACCCCTTCGCCAGTGTTTGTTGTTAACGAGAAACGCTCGTGCTAACGGTAGATAGGTCGCGTGCACGCTGTTCAAAATTAAACAATTGAAACGAGTAAAACACGAATGCGCGCGCTTGCTGCGCGAAAATATGACATAAAATGGAAAGAAACTGAAAAGATAATGTTGCCTTATGGAAATTTCAGAATTTAAATTCGATGTTAATTCCATGGGGTGCTAAGGTTTTGTGGTGGAATATCAGTTTCATTTCATTCCCCTGTCTCCTGGCAGTTCCTCCCCTTACTTGCTTGACCATAGATACTGACATGTAATGAGTGGAATTGTAGTCCGGTAAATTAAAATAAAGTAATAGCTATAGCTATTAACAATCAACTTATTAATCTATTATTAATTTTACCCACGACTTGTACCCACACCAATACCCACACCCACAACTCACGACTTGTACCCTCGACCGACGACCGTTAGTCAAACTCGCCGTTGGTTAGCCGTTACCTTGTTCTTGGGGTTTTGAGAAAACATTGGTCTTCAGGTCACCAACATCATGTATCCAGTGGCGGAAGCCAACATGGGCTGATTCAGCGGTAATAATGGAGGCGAGAACAATCTGTCGAAACAGGTTTTACAACAAACTCTAAATGGTGCTTAGACAAGATCTCTTCACTTTAGAGAAATATGTGTCATCGTTCAATTTTATTCTTGGTTCAATATTTATTTTCCTTTGTTTTGTACTCATTATCATACTTTACCATAAAACAGAACAAGGGAAAATAAAAATTGAACCAAGGATAAAATTAAACTACAACATATGCGTGCCAAGACTAATTTATCATGCATTTCTCCATCTGGCGGCAAATTTCGAGTGAATAAAGTAAAACTGAAAGTGTGGGTTTGAAACAGTCTTCGTGAAAGGTGTGATTTCTCTTCCAGGTTAATTTTCAACAGAAATGCGATAATAACCATACCAATCAATGCACACTTCTAATCTTTTCCACGTTTGCAAACAACCTTTGTTTTTCACTGGAGAAGAGACAGGTTTCAAAACCGTGTACAAGGGCTTTTCAACGACATGTTTAATATTTGCAAAAAGCAGCAGATAATTGGTCCAACTTCAGATATGCTTAATACCTGACACTCAATTCAGCCCAAGGGAGTAGGGGACGGGAACACTTTGCTCGCAGTGACAATGCACGGTTATAACTTTTCGTAACATGTAGCGGACTTTTTCTGAAATACACAGGTCATTATTAACTTGATTTTATGTTCCAGCCACAACAAGGTTTTCAACGACCTCTGTCCGGAATGATTCATTGGAAACTGTGTCGGGTGAATGGTTGGACTTCCCAGTTGAGCACCAAAACTGAGTTCCTATGTTCATAATAACGTAATAATAACGATCCTTCCAGAGCTTCAACCACTGTACCTATCGGAAACGTCTTAATCGGAAACGTCGCAGTCTTTGTTTATACTAAGTCCACTCACTACTCTAGTAGGTTGTATCACCACAATACATAACCTCAAAATGGCTTTTGCAGCCCACTTTTTTTTAAATGACTGCATTGCCAAGGCCGGAAATTAAACAACGTATCGCTTTTAACGGCAAAAATAGCAACCTTTGTTTTTCTTTTTGAAATCAAATTGACCGCAGTCTCTGACAACATTGTATTCCAGATGTTAATTGCATTTAACTCAGAACAATCATCATCAGCTAAAAAGCAAACGAGCAGCCGAGCAAATATTGGAGTGCTGGTTCTCAGGACAGCGCCAATATTCATAGTTGTTATTGGCCCAATAAGTTGTGTGTTAAGTTTCTTCTTAAAACGTGCTAATCGTTGTGTTTATAGTCTCTGATTGCATTACACGCATTTAAAATGTTCCAAGATCTAGGGAGCACTTACAGAAAGGCCCTTTTAAAATAGCCATAATTTCCTAGCCGGGTTATCAAGAGGAACCTCTAAGGAATGTTTAGGTGCAGATTTTTAAGTGCGAACCTGGTACGTTGGGACGAACTAGATCTACTTAAATAACATCCGCTAAATAACTCAACTCCTCCATTCCACTTTTCATCTTCCATACCTCAGGTAGTGCAATGGTCTTAATTGGCCCGGTGTCAGTAAAACTTTTTTGTCAACTGATTTATTTGAAGAATAATTCGTACGATCGTCTGTGACTTAACCATTTCATTAGGACTGTGAGATTGCCCAACACAAAACAACCAGTATCTCGTAGGCTGGTGTTAGATCTTCCTTTTCAAACTTTTTGAACCGAAAACGTGCGGAGAGAAAATGTTTCAGGGAGTTATATTCAGAAGTGAATAGTTTCCTTCTGAGAGCCAAGCTCAGTAATTACAGAGCTTTGAGCTTCGAAAAAGCGACTAGTGTAAATGCGAAACAAGCCGGGTTTGCACGCTAGCCAGGGGCGGATTTAGGGGGTGGGCCGAGGGGGCCGCGGCCCCTCTCCCCCTTTTTTTTCCTATATATATGTATATACATACATACATACATACATACATACATACATACATACATACATACATACATACATACATACATACATACATACATACATAATTTGAGGGGTTTTAGAACTTTCTTTATCGATACCTCGGTTTATCAAAAGGGAGACTTGCATTTAGGCCCGTTATGAACCTACAGTCTCTGTCAAAGGGAAGACAAATAATACATGTTATTTGTCTTGCAATTAGACATGAAATTGACGTGACCTCTGACATGAGAATTTTGGTGCGTTATTCGGCCAAATCACTCTAGAATACGCTCTTTCTGACGGCAAAGTTAGCTTTGGAATTAGCGGCATAGATTTAGGCGAAGTCTAGCAGCGTTTTCAACCGAGCGTTCGTGATTGCTACGAAGAATCACAGCTAATTATTGTCGAATTTTATTTGTGTAAATTATCGCTCGATTTTGTGATCACTTCTGACACCGGAAACCAGTCATTATGACACTTTCAGACTATCAAATCACTCGATAAAGTTGCGAGGGCGGAAACTAGTCAAAAAAATGTTCAAACTTACGCTTTTTGCAGACAAATTCCCAGCCATGCCTTGTGTCTTTCTCGATAATTTCATGAGGTAGGTCCCGGATGTTTACTGTCCGTGTTAGCGAGGAGTTGTTGACGACCATCTAGCCACAGCATTTTTACTAAGTCTTTAGCATGCTCCAAATTCTACACCAGTTTCTCTCCCTGATCCTAGAAATGATCACCGACACCTACTTTCTGAGGCTAAAGACTTGTTACCTCTCAAAGCAGAGCTCTCAATATCCCTGCATTGTTCCAGCAGTACCGCCCGGGTAAACAAAGTACTCGTTTAGCAAACAACTGCACAGCAGGATATTAGACAAGGCAGACACTGCACCTCGCAAGACTTTTCCCCTCACTGGACTTAATGATGTCCTAAGGAATACTCTGCTCTAGGAGGCCAACGGAAAATCAAACTCTAACGACGTCATTGCGAGCTAACTGACCGCGCGAAGACTTCAAATGCACGTTTCTTTCTTTGAGAGAGAGTGGAAACTAAATGACAAATAAAACTGGAGGGGAGGGGAGGGGAGGGGAGGGGAGCGGGGATAAGACCTTAATACAAAGTTGAAGTCAGGGACAGTTTCTTTCTCTTCTTCTAATTATTAATGTAGTTAGCATGCTCCCCCCCCCCCCCCCGACCCGCTCCGTCCAACAAAGAAAAAAAACGGCGAGAGACATCTAATAGGAGTTAGTATGGACTCCAGGAGCCCTGTTTTGAAAACTCCAGCTATATATATCTATATATATATATATGTTTTTTTTTTTTGGACGGGGCGGGGGGGGGGGGGGGGCATGCTAGCTACATTAGTAACTAGAAGAAGAGAAAGAAACTGTCCCTGACTTCAACTTTGCATTAAGGTCTTATCCCCGCTCCCTCCCCTCCCCTCCCTCCAGTTTTATTTGTCATTTAGTTTCCACTCTCTCTCAAAGAAAGAAACGTGCATTTGAAGTCTTCGCGCGGTCAGTTAGCTCGCAATGACGTCGTTAGAGTTTGATTTTCCGTTGGCCTCCTAGAGCAGAGTATTCCTAGAGACATCATTAAGTCCAGTGAGGGGAAAAGTCTTGCGAGGTGCAGTGTCTGCCTCGTCTAATATCCTGCTGTGCAGTTGTTTGCTAAACGAGTACTTTGTTTACCCGGGCGGTACTTCTGGAACAATGCAGGGATATTGAGAGCTCTGCTTTGAGAGGTAACAAGTCTTTAGCCTCAGAAAGTAGGTGTCGGTGATCATTTCTAGGATCAGGGAGAGAAACTGGTGTAGAATTTGGAGCATGCTAAAGACTTAGTAAAAATGCTGTGGCTAGATGGTCGTCAACAACTCCTCGCTAACACGGACAGTAAACATCCGGGACCTACCTCATGAAATTATCGAGCAAGACACAAGGCATGGCTGGGAATTTGTCTGCAAAAAGCGTAAGTTTGAACATTTTTTTGACTAGTTTCCGCCCTCGCAACTTTATCGAGTGATTTGATAGTCTGAAAGTGTCATAATGACTGGTTTCCGGTGTCAGAAGTGATCACAAAATCGAGCGATAATTTACACAAATAAAATTCGACAATAATTAGCTGTGATTCTTCGTAGCAATCACGAACGCTCGGTTGAAAACGCTGCTAGACTTCGCCTAAATCTATGCCGCTAATTCCAAAGCTAACTTTGCCGTCAGAAAGAGCGTATTCTAGAGAGATTTGGCGGACTAACGCACCAAAATTCTCATGTCAGAGGTCACGTCAATTTCATGTCTAATTGCAAGACAAATAACATGTATTATTTGTCTTCCCTTTGACAGAGACTGTAGGTTCATAACGGGCCTAAATGCAAGTCTCCCTTTTGATAAACCGAGGTATTGATAAAGAAAGTTCTAAAACCCCTCAAATTTTCATGAGCCTGGTTTTGAAAAGGTCAGCTAGATATATATATATATAATAATTTCTTTTTTTAAGTTTCTGTAACTACCTGACTTTCAAATGGTATTATGCATTAATCAGGCGGGGTGCCCTCGCCTCAATTTCTTCGGCCACCTCTTTCTGGATTTTCTGGGTCTAGCTAGTTTGTATACAATTTATTCTGTCACAGTTGCGTGGGCTTGCAAAATATGGAAAGATTAAGCCGCGGTAATCTTTGATCAAATGGAATAGCTCGTCTCTTCGTGGAAAGCCGGATTCTATGCAATTGTATATGCTTAATTAAATGATACGTATGCTTCCTATTTTATTTCCGAAAATAATGTGAAAGCCTTAGAAGTTAGACCTTTAATTATTTTTCTCAAAGATTAGCCTTTTGGCGTTATCTTAGTTGAGGTATTCAACCCTTTCTGCGGAGACCACATCTCAGGGGGATAAATCACTTCGATTTTACAATTAGCCCAAATTTGGTTCATGTTTAATTTGGAACCCATTGCTACACCTTAACTACATTAGAAAAACAAAGAAGATCTGTTTTGTGCAGTGACGCATGTAAGGGAGTTAGTTATGGTGGATTTTGCTGGCCGGATTTGGTGTCTGTGGAAGCGCAATTTATTAAACTTTAATCGTTATGGAATACCAAACAATGCAACATAAGGTGCAAACAAGCTTGCAAACAGGTCGGTGTTGATATAACGTTGCAGAAAAAAAAATACTTATCAGGGCTGGAAAATAACTCAAATCAAGAAAATAAAACCTACCGTGAAAGGAATCAGAAACGTCTTCATCTTTGACGGATCCTTCATCTCGCTTTCCTTGCTCGATTCCCTTATCTTTTTAGATCTTTTAGAGCGTCAGCCTTTTTGCTTTTTGATTCCCTTTAATATTTTCACAGCAATATATAACAGTCTGTAAACCAATGTATCTTTGTTTACGACACAAAATATTGGGCCGATATTGTACACCACTTATGTATATTGCTTGGACGGAAATAACGGATCACGCGACGACAACAACACTCTTGGACAATCGTTTTATTGTTTTGTTGGTGGGATAAGACTCTGAGCTTCCGTTACCAAAAACTGCCGTCTGGGTAGCAGAGGAAACGAAGAAAAGAAACAGCATATAAATGGCCACATGCTTTTGTAAAGCGTTCTTCAGTTATTTTATTTAAAAAAAAAGTGTTAATATATTTGGTTATTCACTGGTTTGCATTCCGAAGCACTGCACTGGATAAGCCGCAACTGGCCTTAATGTAACTCAGATCAGTAACATTCGCCACCTTTCCAGTGCCAGCTTTCCTTGCCAGGATCATTTTATTTAATTTGTAATACAATAATAATTTGCTGCAATCTCTCCCAGATTTGAATTCAAAATACTTTATATGTCCCTTATTGGCTGGGACGATAATTTGCAACAAATAGTTACGCATGTAGTGTTCAAGACAAGGTCAGTATGCATCGTCGTTATTGGCCCCACATGTAGGTATGTATGCTGTTGGCCCCACATGTAACTGCTCAGCATTCCACTGGAAGCGAAGCTCGAAAAACACTTACGATTAAGCTTTGAGGAATGGACAATATCCAAGCCAAAAACAGGTTATTACTTTGGCAAGTAAGAAGAATAATGCTGGCGCAATTGCTGTGGAATTGTAAAGTGTTGTTTAAATGATATGCAGATTATCAATAGGGCTAGAGACTGTACATGAATTGTCACAAGAAAACAAAGACGCCTGTAATCTGAAGGCTTCTGGTGCATACTATTATTCTTAGCATTCCTTGAGAAAGATAAACTGGTTCTAAAAGTTGCCTTGACCCTGAGATAGTATTGGGTACACCTACTCCCTTGTTTGTGTTAATTATGGTCCCGCAAATATCTCCACTGGAAGCCTGAGAGCTGTGAAATGAAAGATATTGGTTGAAAGTGCGTATACGTTTTGAGTGTGCACTTTTGATGTACTGTCGACTGCCAAACGACCGCAAATGCTTTGGTATAAATAAAATATAATATCTAAACAATTAGCTCGCTCTTCTCGAGCGTCCAGGAGGAACTGTTACGAAAACTGGGTTTCAAGTTAAAAACTGGCTCAGATGCAATCCATTACATACAACAAGTCAGACAAAAATGGAGTCAGTTACCTTTGCTGCTTGTTAAACAACAATTAAAAGTGCTGTTTAAATTCGTGCATTGTCACTCCATTCTTCTTCAGGGTATTTGTCTCATCGTCAGCAAACCATTAATTCATGCAAATTATAAACTGCTCGTGCCGCAAAACGTTTTGAAATCACTTTCACAGCGACTATGCAAAAAGCTTCTACAGATCGGTGAAAATGGTTTCAAAGTTCAAATTAGAGAAATCTAAAACGGGGTTACAGGCCATACATAAAATAATTTTCTTCTGATATCTTGTCTGTACCGCTTTTGCAACAATATTAGCATCTCATTATGTACAACCTCGTTCCCAAGGTTCCCAAGGTGCGGGAAGAGGAGAGACCCTGGGAACGAGGTTGCATAGTGCAGTGCTCTTAGAGCAGAGAACGCGATCGTGACAGAAATAAAATCATTAAAAAAAAAACAGGTGTGATATAGCTGGTCAACTTTGATGTGTGATAATTTCCTGACTGGTTTTGCTCTTAAGAAAACATTATGATATTAAACTCGCCCTGTCGGAATAAGCGCATCGTCTATAAACCAGCAGAAAATTCACACCGCTATATGTTAAATCGGGTAAATCCAAGTGAGTGTCATTCTTGTTTTCTTAACTCCTATTTTTCACTTAGAAAGGATTAAATGATCAGCTATGAAAACCGGAGGCCAGGGTTTGAGAAATGAAATCGAGCACCAACCATTTCGCCCGCGACTTCATCATGCTCTTTCCCGTTCTGAAGAGGTTGCATCTTATGGCTTACGCACGTGTATCATTACAGAGAAACAAAACCTCGTCAGTGAGAGTACGAATTGTATCTAAATGAGTTGTTTTATGTTTCTTCATTTCCTCACGGTGATTTAACTGACGCAATTACGGCTGTACAAAAAGACACGACAATTCAAAAATCGTCGTACTCGTTTGCGATGCAAACCTCCCTTCAACATATAATGACTGCTAAATCATAAAATATTGACCCAAGTTTAAATTTTGGGAAACGAAGAAGAAGGAAAAGGAGGAGGAGAAGAAGCAGGAGAAGGAGAAGGAAGAGCTGTGGCAGCAGCAGCAGCAGAAGAAGAAGAAGAAGAAGAAGAAGAAGAAGAAGAAGAAGAAGAAGAAGAGGAAGATGAAGAAGACTGTCGCCATAATAATTCATTGGAAACCTAAGAAAATCCGTTCTGTCATTGTGCAGCGACGCATGTGAAGGAGATTAGTAATAGTGGGTTTTGCTGGCCGGATTTGGTGTTTATGGATGGGCATTTTCGATTAAATTTTAATCATAATGGAATACTAAACAATACAACATAAGGTGCAAAAAAGGTTGCAAACAGGTCGATGTTGATATAATAACGTTGCAGAAAAAAAAAATACAGGGCTCCACAATAACTCAAATCCTGCACGAAATAAAAACCTACAGTGAAGGGAATCAGAAACGTTTTGACCTTTGACGGATCCTTCATCTCACTTTCCTCGCTCGATTTCCTTATCTTTTTAGATCTCTTAGAGCCTCAGTCTTTTTACTTTTTGACTCCCTATTATATTTTCACAGCAATATATAACAGTCTGCAAGCCAATGTATCTTTGTTTACAATACAGAATATTAAGCGGATTTTGTAAACCACTTATGTATATTGCTTGGACGGAAATAACGGATCACGTTTAACTGACGACAATAACACGTGGCCAATCGTTTTAATGTTTTGTTGGAGGGATAAGACTCTGAGTCTCCCTTACCAAAAACTGCCCTCTGGGTAGCAGAGGAAGTAAAGAAAAGAAACAGCATAAAAATGGCCACATGTGTTTGTATAGCGTTCTTCAGTTATTTTCTAAAAACAAAGTTATTTTCTAAAAAAGCGTTAATATATTTGGTTATTCACTGGTTTGCATTCCGAAGCACTTAACTGGATAAGCCGCAACTGGCCTTAATGTAACTCAGACAACATTCGCCACCTTCCAGTGCCAGCTTTCCCAGTTGCCAGGATCATTTTACTTAATTTGTAATAACAATAATAATTTGCCGCAATCTCTGCCGGATTTGAATTCAAAAGACTTTATATGTCCCTTATTGGTTGGGACGATAATTTGCAACAAATAGTTACGCATGTAGTGTTCTAGACAAGGGCAGTATGCATCGTCGTTATTGGCTCCACATGAAGGTATGTATGCGGTTGGCCCCACATGTAACTGCTCAGCATTCCACTGGAAGCGAAGCTCGAAAAACACTTATGATTTAGCTTTGAGGAATGGACAATATCCAGCCAAAAATAGGTTATTAGTTTGGACGGTAAGGACAATGCTGTCGGAATTGCTTTAGGATTGTATGGAGTGTTGTGTAAATGATATGAGGATTATTTTCATGATAGAGCCTGTACATGAACTGTCGGAAGAAAACAAAGACGCCTGTAACTTTGCATACTATTATTCTTAGCATCCTTAAGAAAGATAAACTAGTTTTAAAAGTTAATTAAATGTTAATTAAATATGTTCCTGCAAATATCTGCACCGAAAGCCAGAGAGCCTAATAAAAGATATTGACTGGAAGCGTGTCACGTTTTGAGTGATATCGACAAGACTGTTGATGTCAATAATTACTGCCTTGACTGCATAACGTTCGCAAATGATATGATATGAAGAAAATACAGTTACAGATACTTGCTTAATTCTCCTCTCCCTGTCAGGGATTTTCTGCTTGTGCAGTCTGCAGTTAATGAACGAACTAAAGAGTGCCACCGTAATGTGAATATCGAATTAAGACAGACACTAGATAGGAGTTGTCACAGCCAGAGTGTTGTTACGTTCCTAGTGGCTCTTTTACGTCCCACAGATTAATTGAAAATACTATGAGACGGGATCTACGGTTTAATTTTATCGTCCTTATCTGAGAAAACCAAAAGTCTAACATTACAAAGGCAGCACTTTCTCCTAAATTGTCTAAAGTCCCTGAGTATTGGTCCGGCCGAGGATTGAATTTGCGACCAGTTGCGCACGGTGGTCCGGTGCTCCATTAACTGAGCTAACCGGTCGGCTTTCTCTCTCTCTCTCTCTCTCTCTCTCTCTCTCTCTCTCTCTCTCTCTCTCTCTCTCTCTCTCTCTCTCTCTCTCTCTCACTACCGTTGATTTCCATAGGATCTTTTTGTTTGTATAGCGTTCTCGAGAGGGTTGGCTCGGATATCAGATAGATCCCCCGCCCATGCCCTAGATGGTGCTTTCTTGCTTTACAGAACATAAAATAAATTGGTGTATCTCCTTCAGGGCAGTGAGGTCCGTAATGATGGACAGCACCTGCCTTTTGATGTTACTGCTTGTTGCTTTTATGTAGTACTCCGCTAGGACCTTCTTTTATACCAACGCTCTTCGGGATGTCAAACCTTGCATAGTTCCTGTCATCGTTCCGTACTGCTTGCCAAAGCACTTAACTGGATAAGCCGCAACTGGCCCTAATGTAACTCAGACAACATTCGCCACCTTCCAGTGCCAGCTTTCCCAGTTACCAGGATCATTCTACTTCATTTGTAATAACAAATAATAATAATTACGTTTCCAGGACCACAGCAACCACTTTACATGCAGTACGTAATGTATGTTCTTTGTGCTTGCTCTGTTCCACGAGAGAAGTCAAGATCCACATCTACTGGATGGATAATGCAACTCTGTAGCAAACAATTGAACTTCCCTTTTTTCTGGCTTATATGTGATGTATTCGATGTTTCTAAAACTCTGCCATGCTTTTGCTTTTTACAAGTACTAGTATTAATCACGGTTTATTGAAGTGCGCATGCGTTTGATTCATGTTTTGAACATCAGACACTTGAAAGTACAGTCAAAGGACATAATTATTCACCCGCTTTCGCATACTAAGAGCGGGAAAACCTGAGACAGGCCGCGCCAATTGTCTTTTTAGGCAGGAAAAAAACACAGAAAATATAAAGAAACAAGCGACTTAACAAAAGATTGAAAAATCGGTTGCAAAGCTTGGTACAGAGAGAAATTACAAGCGGTTTGTTTAAGAGATATCAGTTTGCTTTTCCTTTCCGTCGAGACGTCGAGTTGTGTTGATCAAAGGTTTATAAGTTTTTATGTTGTTGTTTGAAAAATATATTGCCAACTACTATGGGCCGAAAAAGTGTTGAACTAACCACAGAAACGAAGGAATTGATTGTTGCACTGTCAGAATCAGTGAAAAACAAAGCTGAAGTGTCAAGACTGTTGAACATTCCAAGAACGACTATCACAAGCGTTCTACGCAACTACAAAAGGACTGGCTCGGTGGAGAATTTCAAGTGAAGTGGAAGGAAAAAGAAATTCACAAATAGAGATAGAAACGCTTTACTTCGTCTGGTTAAAGCGAACAGACGGCTAAACTTACAGGACATTACATCGAAGCTTAACGAGTGCAAAACACAAACTTTCAGCAAGAAAACTGTGCAAAAGGTTCTGCACTCAGAAGGATATAAACGAAGGTCAGCGAAAAAGCGAGTCGACTGGTGTAAAAAGCGAAAAAGTCAAACAGTAGACGAGTACTGGAGATAAGTGATATTTTCCGACGAAAGTCATATTGTTCTCAGTGCAAACAACCGTGTTTATATTTGGCGAAAAGACGACGAAAAGTACAATCCGCACCTCATCTGTCCACGCCCTGAACGCAAGATAAGTTTGATGATCTGGGGATGTATTTGCTATAACGTTGTTGGAACATTGGCTGCTGTAGAAGGTAACATTAACTCCGCTAAGTACATTGACATCCTAGAAAATTATAATGTGGGGGCAGTAATAGCCTGGTATTTTGAAGATAATTATTACCTGGTCATGGATGGCAATGCTCCCGTTCACAGAGCTCATGCCGTAGAAAATTACAGATGAAAAAGATGAAAACGAAATAACCTTAATGAAGTGGCCAGCACAGTCTCCAGATTTGAATATAATAGAAAATATCTGGCTCTACATCAAGAGACAGTTACAAAAATCCACGACAAATATCACGACCAAGAATGACCTCTTCCTTGCGATTCTGAGTGTGTGACATCAAATCGATTTGGAATATATAAGGAAGCTTTACCACTCCATTCCTGATCGACTAGACAATGTCATCAAAATGAAGGGCCATCTCTCTAAATATTGAGGTCATTGCAAACCTCGATGCGTCGCAAACTGTGCCAAGTCTAACGCGTGGAAAAACGTAAACAAACGCCGCCATATTGAAAGTGACGAATATATTTGTCTCTTGACTGTAGTTGTGTATTTTGAGGAGAATTGTCAGTTTGTATCCTTTTGCTAGTCATTTTTGTTAAGTAATTTCAGACACTCCGTGTAGGTTAATAGTTGTATCCGTTCTAAAAACTTGCTTGGATAATCCGTTCGGAAGAAAATCAACGACGCCCTCGAACTGGTAGCCCGTTTACTGAGGCAAACTCATTCCAACATATGACTTGCTCTTGGCCGGCAAGTTCGCTCGAAACAAATCAACTGTGTTAGTAAATCAGTCGTAGTCTTGAGCTGTTTCTCAGCGCTAAAAATCAATTACATGTCTTCGGAGCTTTGTAGAACCTTTTATGAAAAATCTTGTCTGTAAAGAGAGTATTTTACCGTTTGAACCAGTTAATTGTGCCGAAGACAACCAAAGATACGATTTTTTTCAGCGCTTGCCAAGGCCGCAAATAATAAGATATTCCCAAGGGACTCACTTACTTATGCAAATGAAGCTTATATGACAGTCAACACTATCACATAAGATCGAGGTGATTTGTTCTAGCCAATCCAAGATGGCGTCCAAACCCTGAAATCGCATGACATCACGACGATACCCGCGGGACATTGTAAAACCTGTGGACACGAGCGCTACCCGACACGATTGGGATGCGTTCTCCTTCGTCGAACGCAACGTCTGTTAGTAAATATGGCATTTGGATTTCAATATTTTATCCGCCCCATAACGAATACAGTTTATACAACATATAGAACCGAAAATCATTTTGAATTTCTTTTTCAAAGTTTCCTCCTGGAAGACCGAATGAAGGGCAATATGGCCTCTTGTTTGCCCAAGGATTCGATGCACAGATGTCAAGATACTGTTGATCCAGGAAGCGTTGTGTAGTGGAACGTTTGGACTTTTCGTGAATACCGAAGCAAATTGAGAGGAAAACAACCCAAAGGAGGCATATTTTGTAGTGAAATTGGGTTGAGAAGCGATCCCTTGAAAGGGATGAAAGGTCAAGGTCAAGTCGAGTCTTGGTCTCTGTTTGTTGTGAACCAAGATATTTCCAGCTGGATTGTTTTATATTCTTAACTTGGCACAATACCCCACTCGTACGCGTATGAAAACAACTTTGACCTAACAAGATTAAGATCTGATTTAATCCCGATGTATTTAACTATCAGGACATTTAACTATCAGAATTTGGACCTGTCTGAAGAAACCTATTGGACACAAACTCAGCTAACAGGTACGTACAAGTTGCACTCGCCTGGTCGATCACATCCATGCAACGCTCACGAGTTTTTTGCCATTTGTTCATTGCAAATTTTATCCGGATGTAGTTGAATTGACAGTTGACAGTTCGGCATAATGGCCAGTTACGTTGGTGATTAATTTAGATATCATTTTGACATGAACATATGAAAACTTCAGCGTGTTGGCAACTAGTATATGCCTGATAAGATGGTATACTACGATGCCATATAAAATATGGAAGCATTTTAATAGTATCCGTAAATTCCATATATTTTACAAATAAGCATACGCTGTTTTTATTCAATAAATGTCTTCATTTGAGATGTTATTTTACAGTCATCTTTGACTGCCCCATTCCTATTCCTCCTATATTCTAAATACACAAACAATTGCAAAATGGAAAAAGCATTTAATTTAGGAGAAATATGTCCTCGCTGGGCAAATTCCATTTGCAGGAAGTAGGAGTGGTGAATGGTTCTCTGAAAATCATGGGTTTTGCAATCTTTCACTGTCTCAAAATCAGGCACCACTTAAGGATTGGTCTCGGAACATTGATTATAATTGTCATTTGCTGATGTGAGATGTAAATACGGCATCAAGTTTCTGACTCGGATTTTGAATTGCCCGTCTCGGCCAGTCTTTGATGTTACCATTTACTACCACTTCTATATTGGGTGATGAAGAGTTGTATGATATGATTAACAAGTCGTACAACATTGTTTTTAAAGGAACCTCAAATAAACGTTGGAACACTGAAAAAACTATTATTAAAAGATGTCTGCATCAAATTAGTCTTGTAAGTAATCAATGAAGCCATTCCATAGTTACTTGGGGTCTGGCCTGCACTTATTCCATATTAAAAAAGAGAAGAATTTAATACAGACTGAATCACAGTTATTTAATATTCAAGTTACAAGATCAATGTTAATATGTTTTTCATGGGTCCATTTAAAATCCTTCTCTAACTTAGGTTTTGAAAAATGTAGACTATGTGTTAACATTAAACCTACATAATGCATTCAGTTCTAATATCATGTTTTATCTCTCTTCACACCTTCCGCCATTCTTCCATGTCATAACCTAAGAGAATGATAGGAAATAGGCTCTTTGCATGACTGTGTCATATGACCTTGTCAATCATAAAAATTGGTCGTAGTACAAAATAGATGCCAGAAATGAAAAGAGCGTGATGAAATTAGCAAGACTGCCAATTTTGAAGCCACTGATGCTTAGGTGAGAAATTTTATTGCGATTTTAATGCTTAAAAAATTTACTGAGGTTGTATGGAAAAAAGCTGCTGGATGGCAAGCTTTGCCATTCAGCATACAGTTCCTTTAAATTTTTCAAGCTTTCATATCGCTCTAAAATCTCTCCCCTAAACGTCAGTGGCTTCAAAATTGGCAGTCTTACTAATTTCATCACGCTCTTTTTATTTCTGGCATCTATTTTGCACCACGACCACTTTTTTATGATTGACAAGGTCACGTGACAGAGTCATGGAAAGAGCCTATTAAATTAAAACATTAACAAGTAAGATAATAATAATAATAATAATAATAATAATAACAACAGCAACAGCAGCAGCAGCAACAGCAGCAGCAGAAGAAGTAGTCGTAGTAAAGCTGAAAATTATTATCCGACTAAAGACACCACTTCAAAACTCATAAGTTTTATCTCCATTCACACCTTCCGTCATTCTTCCATGTCATAACCTAAGAGAATTATAGGGAATTAAATTAAAATATTAACAAGTAAGATAATAATAATAATAATAATAATAATAATAATAATAACTACAACAACAACAGCAGCAGCAGCAGAAGGAGTAGTAGTAGTAAAACTGAATTTTTTTTTTCCTGAAAGGACATATGTCCGACTAAAGACACCACTTTGGTCGGACAAGACAGAAATGTGATCAGGCAACACATTATGTTAAACTTCATTTTTGATTCATCGTAACATAAGAGTTCGTCCCAGAGAAGAAAAACAGTAGCAGCAGCAGCAGCAGCAGCAATCTTTATGCAGGAGGCTCCACTCACCAAAGTGGTTTTCAGGGATTACTAAAAAAATCCAAAAGTTTGCTAAAATAGCTATTAATTTAAATTTAGTTATTGCATTTGATACCACAGAAAATGCAATGGAAACTCACTAGGATACACTCTCAGTGGTCTGCATTCGTTTAATTCACAAAAAAAAAGAAAGAGATATGAGGGGATAGCCAATGCACTAAATACATGTGTGTTTTAATTTCCTTTAAATTTCATTTTCACAAATTTAGACTAATGAATAACATTAGTGGTAGTGATTCGTACTTTTAATTGCGAACGGCTTCTGTGCCATAAAATAATGAAATATTTAGCATTATTACTACGTACAGCACTGGTAGTGGTATACAAGTATAAAACCTCAGACAAAAGTGCGAATTTTTGAAATGATACTGAGAACTCATCTCTATCATTTCTCAGCAATCGGCAACGGCCAAAAAGGCAATAAAGGCACTCAAAAGACAAAAGGAAAGAGGAACTTACCCAGAATCATTGAAGAACACAACAAAAGCTCGTATTAGAGCGGACACTTCATTCAAGGGACTGACATTAAGCGCATCTGTTTTCAATATCGCGAATCAAACTTGGAAAGAGACCGAAAGTTTCTAACCAAAACGCAAACACCGTTTGATGTCACTAAAGTTTCAAAAACCCATTTGTAAACACACTCATACAATATCATCCATCAGTGACAAACTGAAAAGGAATCCTCAAGAGCAAATGGCATTTTATAGAAAAATTAACCATTGCTCAAAGAAATATTTAAGGAACCGTCACTAATATCATACAAAAGGTAGCGTACACTCTTAGAGCAAACCTATGGCATGATTAGCATCCAAAGGCTAAAACCACGCGAGTAGGAGTCGCGCAGGCCTATATATCTAACCACCTTCTTTTAACTCTGATATAGGAACTACAGCATCAGTCATTACAAACTGAAAACAATATGCATTTATTCAGGCATATCAAGGCAGGACTAGAAACCTAATTTGCATAAGATCCGAAAGCGACAATAACAGTGCGAAGATTTAACGAAAAATCTTTAAACTTGGTGCTGACATCACCTCACACTTCTAGAGCTACAGCATCAGAGTCATTAAAAACTGAAAAAATATGCATTTACTCAGGCAAATGATTTTGCTTCAACTGATTTTTGCTTCAAAGCGACAAGCATTTTGATCACGTGACATGCAAATGAATATTCTTGGTGAAATATCTTCTAAGCAAAATGGGGAAGAAAAAATGAAATCGAATTATATCTTCTTTTGTGGCATACGTTTGCATGTCAAGTGCTTGAAATGGATTAGCCTTGTCTGCGTGTCCATATTAAACAACGGTCTTGCAATTAAGGGAGATAGGTCAAGTGACAGTAGAATAACTGCTATTAGAAATGATAAATACTACCAAACAAGGCTGATTCATGATGAACTTTCAAAGTGTAATAGTATGGCACCCAAAAAGTTTGGATTATAGTTTGCTTAATTACATTCCATCTAATTTTTAGATGTTAGACGTTAACCGTCATTCACTGGTAACGTGACCAGTATGTTCCGCACTTAAACGCAAAAATCTGTTGGTGGCATCAAGTTCTATCTGATTGCCAAGTTTGTCAGTTTTCTCCTAAATCTACATAATGTTATGATTGTGTTTTGATTTTATGCAAGTTAGGCTTCTAGTCATGCCTTAATATGCCTGAGTAATTCATATCTGTATATACCGAATACCTAAAATTCAGGAAAAACCAAATACGCCCGAATTGGGCGCGGTCCCTAGATACCGTACTCCCAAAACCCCTGGCTGAGTTTGGTTTGTTATCGGACAGTTCAATAAGCCAATCACATTCAAAGTAGTATTTAAAATCAACCAATCACATTCATTCACAACCTTGGTTTCAATCACCGTACATTTTGATTGTAATGAATTTCAGAGCGACATTAAACAATTTACGCTTCCTTTGTTAGTCTTTTAATGCAAAATTTCCCTTCCGTTCATAACTTGGCGCTTCTTCTTTTCTCGGAAATTGTAATTCTTATGATTAATTGGTAATAAGACTTCGTGTCCTCCAATTCGGTCTGTAATCATACTCGTGATAAACAAATCGGACTCCCGCTGAGCCGTCGTCCGATTTTGTTATCACTCGTATAATTACAGACTGAATTGTACTCTACTTAGTCCCATTACAATTACTAATTTACCGTGGACTGCGTCAGGTAATACCAAGGGTTTTACAATTGGTGATGTTTATTTAGCAGTCCATCCTTTCATAACTAATCTGTCATGGAAAGTGCGCTTTTATTAAATGTACCTGTTTTTACATCATACAACAAAAGATTAATGGGATTTGGAATGGTTAAATGTTGATCAGGTCCATTTAAAAGTATTCCTTTTCTTGATGTACGACTTTTGTGTACTTTTTGTTTTCACTGTGGTGAGTAATATATACCGCATTCCTGTTTACCCTGGCCTGCTCTTTCGCTTTTATGAGATCCCAGTCCCTGATCCTAAAATTGCGCGTCAAGCGATCTGCTTCTAGTCTACTTTGCTGTTGACTTGAACAAAAGCTAGCTGATAGGCTCCGCTAGTCCGTATGGATATTCCAGGCAGCCACTGCTCTACGTTTTAGAGAAGAGAGTACAATAAAGATTGTTTTTGTTGACTAGCTGTACTTGCGGTTATTACTTTCCAAATAGTCCCCCTGCAAAATAAAAGAAACATGTATCAATTATTTTACGTTTAAACCCAAGAAAAATTGTACAGAAATGCCCCCCCCCCCACCACCATAAAAAACACTATACTTGACTCACCCCCCCCCCCCCCCAGCCCACAGTTCAGTTCTGTGAGAGGGTTGTGAGTAACTAATAACAAACAATGGAAATACACACACAACGTCTGAAATGAAATGCACATTCCTGAACTCGTAGAGACCAATTTTAAACTAATGCCTTTGCTTTGAGATTTTCTTTAGGACAATACTGTCCTTTGAGATGAAGAGTCGCAAATAAAGAAATCTCTGATAAGGGCTTTTCTTTCATTCCTTAAGCTAATAAAAGTGCAGTTGGAGTGGGAAACGAAGATCGAGGGATCACTGGGGAAAGTGAATAAAAACGTTTCTTTAGTAAGGCCTCCTGGTTTGAACCGAAAACTTTTCATTAATTTGATTTTTATTGTTTTAATATCAAAGGTAGCCCTTCGTTGCACGTCTTAAAAACAGACCGGTTGGCAGTCAGAAAAGGTGAGCAAACGTTTTAATGGGAGGAGAGTCCTCGAGGAGGGGATCTCAATCCTTTCGTAGCTCTCCAAGTATTGGTCTTTGTAGGCCATCTCCATTTCGGTCCCCACTTTCTGAAAAACCATTTTTCTGAGAAAAAAAAATTCTAAAGAAGATTGATACAAAAACGTCTATTACTGCAAGTGGTGAGTGAGACTGGTCACATTCACAGCTGTAAAAACGCTTCACGTGCTACTTTTCTAATTATTCGTCCAGGAGCAGGGCGCTTGGCAAGTGAAAAAGAAAAATGTTCACCACAAAAAAAGACTATTACCTTGTAAAACACGATACACAGCGTTGAATCCTTGTCTAGTGATAATGCGGTCAGATTTAAAAATGATTGCAATCTCTTCCCCCGTGCCTGGAACATAGACGTAAGGGAAGCCAAAGAAGCCTCTCATGCGGTACTTCTTTTTGTAACGATAGTCATCGTCGTCATCATCATCATCATCGTCGTCATCGTCATCATCGTCGTCATCACAATCATCGTCGTCATCATCATCTATCCCTTTGTACCAACCGTAACGTCTGTAAACGCCACTCAAGCGCTGTACCACACGCCATCCCTGAACGATTTCAACGTAATCGTGGCTGTAAAAAAAACATATACATTAGGTCTAAATACACTCTCTAGATATTCTTTATAGCTACTTTGTCTGCTTTATCGGAGGATGTGATTGGATAATATAGATCTAAAATAATATTTTCATAGCGACAAAAAAATTATCAATACAAAATATCAAAATTATTCCTTTTTTACTTATTAATATGATAGCTTGGAGAATTTTAACTGCTATTCTAGTCAAATCCCTTGTAGAGACTTCATTGAGGATCGTTGACCATCAGCTTCGCCACCTTAAAAAAAGTCAAGCCCTTCCTCCACTAGGTTTCGCTTTGTTCTTCTAGTTTTCAAGCTCGTAAGGCTTGTAATCCATAACCCTCTTATAAGCTTTCTTTTGTAAAAAAAAGTCCCTACGATAGCTATAAGCGCAACAACATCTATCAACAACCTTACTTAAAACAAGCAACAGGAGACGAAACACAACTCACCACCTCTCAGTTTCAAAAGTCAAAAAGTTCATCATCAGCGTTGAACCCCTTAAAAATTCTTCACGATAATTATAACCTCAACAACATCTGTAAGCTTAACAACATTACTTAAAACAAGCAACAGGAGACGAAACACAACTCACCACCGCTCAGTTTCAAAAGTCAAAAAGTTCAGCATCAGCGTTGAACCCCTTGGAACAGTGAGAGACCATCTGCACCGAGCATCGTTGGGATAGTTGGCGGGAAAACCAGGGGATGAAAAATTCCCAGATGGGCCTGTCAGTGGTGCTCCACAGATTACTATAATCGAGTAAAGGAAAAATCACGGGATATAGTTTAATCTTGTATTAAAAACGTTCATAAGCCGCCGTGAAACTATACGACATATGCGGTATATAAATCCATTACCATTGCCATTGCCATTACCATTGTAAATAATTAGAGGCAGAATTTTTGAGTTTCTTTTGTAGTAGATGTGGCAAAAGGTGAAAAGGAAAGGCGGTTTTGAAAGGAAGAAGATATTCCCTAAATTTGAGGGAGCATGGTATCAGTCCTGTAAATACTGGAGCCGGAATACCAGAAAATGTCTTTGGCGCTCTCAGTTAATAATCAGATAACGTATTAGTAATCGAGATGATCATCTCACCTGCTTGTCCCGTACTATAATGAGCGAAGAAGCCCCTCCTGGTCACCCAAGGATCCGATCTGAAGACGATCTTAACTGGTTCGCCAGTTCCATGGATAGATATAACGCTAGCGCCTCGCCGACGTTTTTCTCTATAGAAGCCCTGGCGGATGCTTCGTTTGTCGTCATCGCCGTCGTCGCGGTCATCGCGATCATCGCCATCATCGTCATCGCAGTCATCATCATCGTCGTCATCGTCATCATCGATTTTGTTCAGATACTTTTTGTCTCCGTCATCTCCTTTACCAGCTAAGCGATAGAGAAGTCGTCTGCCCACGAAAACTTTGACGTAATCACGACTAAATAGGAAATAAATAAAGCTCAGAGTCATGTCTTTTTTGTCATATACATATATATATATATATATATATATATATATATATATATATATATATATATATAACTTCACAGGAGTTCAGGCTTCAGGAGTAATCATCGTTTTATTGCGACAGAGTTGTTTCGTATGGTTCAAAATTATATGACCACACTCATCAGGCAACTTCAACTTCAAGTTGCCTGATGAGTGTGGTCATATAATTTTGAACCATACGAAACAGCACTGTCGCAATAAAACGATGATTACTCCTGAAGCCTGAACTCCTGTGAAGTTATAGTGAATGCTCCTCAATCAAATGAGTTGAACGCTCTACGAATACATTCTACCCAGGAAACAAGTATTTATCGTAATACTTGATCGCAAGATGATGATGTATGTAATTCTTATATAAACAGTAATGACAATAGGCGCATTTAAGGCTGCAAGTTGTTAAGTTGTTGGTCAGTTGGATGTCGTCCTTAAATATGAAACGCTACTTGGCTTTTTTGTTTAGAAGTGAGGCGAGAACGCTCCATTGCCAAATACATCGACATTCTAGGACTTCTACTTTTTCTATTATATATCAATGACTCACCAAATTGCTTTCATTTTTCACAAACACGAATGCACGCTGATGATATCAGCTTGACGTTTGCTAGTGCCGACGTTCAACATGTAAATGATTGTCTTAATTAATTATTATCTAAACAAAGTGGACACTTGGTTATCAGCCAACAAGCCTACCTTGAACCTGACAAGAACCGAGTTTATGGTAATTGCATCCTGAGACAGAAGTTAGCGAATCTTTCAGAATGCCCGTCTCTAACTATAAATGACATGGCCGTGGAACAGGTAGCATCAACTAAATCTTAGTCTCTTGGGGTCTACATCGATCAAACTTCAAATTGGGAAAGTCACATGGAAAATATCTGCAAAAAGATTGCTTCTGCCATTGGTGCAATTAAGCGCATACGACGACATCAAATCTCATTTGATATTTTACATTGTCAATGATGTTTATAATAGCCTTGCTCAGCGTCACTTCGATTATTGTAGTGAGGTGTGGGGAAACTGCAACAATGGCCTTTCTGATAGACTTCAAATACTTCAAAACCGGGCAGCCCGCATTTTAATGTCTGCTAGTTTTGACAGTAATTTGAATGATTTGCGGTTCCGCGCACTAGGATGGCGAAAACTGTGTCATCAAAGATTACAAAAGAAATATATAATGATGTATAAAACCTACAACACATGGCACATGAATATTTAAGATCAAGTTTTGTTTTTCGCGATAATGTGAATTCTTATCATCTAAGGAATACTGATAACGCACTAGCCCTTCCAAAACCCGCATCAGTTCATTATTTAAAGATACGTTTTTCGTACAGTGGAGCTCAGCTGTGGAACAGCTTACTGTTTACCCATAGAATTACGACGAGCGAAGTCTTTGAGAGATTTTAAGAATACATTGAGTCGTCGCAGTTTGAAGTAAGTTTTATAGTAAGTTTTGTAGTAAGAATTATAGTAATTTTTAAGTATGATTTTAAACACGGCCTCCTAGAAAAGCAGCCTTTATTTTTTTACGTTTTTTATTGTTTTAAAATTGTAATTGGGTAAATAGATAGTTAGTTAGTTTATAATAATTAATTAACCTGATAGAAACACAGTGTCTAAATAAAGTTATCCCATCCAATCCTACCCTATCCTAACCTAGCTCTCTAGCGCGCCCCTCATTCCCACCCTAATTTCCTTGTTACCGCCCCACTATCCCTCCCCCCCCCCCGCCACATATGTTTATTGGTCTAAGATGAATTTCTTACTTACCAGGACTCCGTTTCGAAAAAGAGAAAGTCAATCCTGAGCACTGATCCTTTAGGTACAGTTATTGTCCAGACACAATAGGCGTTGTTAAGGTAGTTACCAGGGTAAAAAGGAGATGCAATGTTCCCGGATGGTCCAGCCAGAGGACCTCCACAGGCCCCTAAACAAATCAAAGAAGCATCGACTATTTTACTTTCTTTTGCCACAGTAGTTGTACGCATGTCGCCATAACCTCTATAAGGAAAATTAAATCGAGGTAACACACGCTGCCTGTCCTATTGAGTAAAGGATATCTCATATATTGTGCCGGTAAACATTCTCAGTTAAATAAAACCCATCTATCACACGCAAACATGTGTAAACCATGGCCAGAAATTTCGGACATCGAATTTCGTGCGACTTGTATTAATGCTGTCGCGTGATGGTCTTAACCGCTGGTTTTAGCAGTGACCTCCGGGCTCATATTTTTAGGACAGATCGAGGGGTTTATGGTCAAATAAATGCCGCTGGCTTAAGGTATTGCCAAAACGAGTAATGGCGTTCAAAATTCCACGAAGAACGCTATGGAACGATGCCTTTCGAGAGACATTTGAGGCACATTGGGCCGAGATATCGTTGTTGAACTCAGTTCACAAACTTCCGGTTTATATGTATTGAATATCACAGCTTTACTTTTTTTTAAGCCGAAAAATCATGGTTAAAGATCGCTAATTTGGGCGTTTCTGCAAGTTTGTTCGAAGATTATGTGGTCCAGTAATTAGCCCAAATCACATTAAAAGTGGAACGACTTATAGTTGTGATTACGACGTCAGCTTTTCGGAGTGGATTCACTGTATGTTCTTCTAATGGAAGTGATCTCGGCAAATGCTGCAGGTATGAAGAGAAGTTTTTATTTTCGTTTGTGTTTATAAGCCGATACAGTACTTTATAAGCTTTTGATGGACCTTTTGATGCCAATTTCTTCCGGAGATTCGCAATATTTGGCAATGTGCTTAGTATCTACGAAAGTTTCAATCCTAGTAAGGGTGCCCACAATGGTTGTAATCTACTATAACGTTAACAGTTATATGACCTTATATGATTTCGATTTTTAGAAAGCAGTGGTCAATAAAGAAAAGGGCTACTTTAAGCCTGGTTTTCACTAGCAACGCAAGCACAAGCGCAAGCATAAGCGCAAGCATAAGTAGCTTATGCCAAGTGAAAACGAACACTAGTACGCAAGCGAACGCAAGCATAAGCACAAGCACAAAGAAAAGGAATAATTTTGATCCTTACGCTTGTGCTTGCGCTAATGCTTATGCTTGCGTTAAGCCCGTTTTCACAGTGAAAAAAGCGCTCTTAAGCTTGGGCTTATGCTTGCGCTTGTGCTTGCGTCACTAGTGAAAACCAGGCTTTACTCACATGTACTGATGTTTACTAGTGTTCCTAACATTATTAGTTGGTAAAATATGATTAAAACGTGTATAACAAAATTGTAAGAAAATGGCGCAATATGGCAATACTGTTAGCTCGCACAGAAAACCATTTTCTCCTTCGACATTTTCATACCTTGAGGTTGTCTTCGTGAGAACAGATTTTTAGGTAACAAGCTCAAAGGAAATGGCGGTCTGACCGACTGAGTAACTGTTGCGTAGGTTATTGCCAACTGAAATTAAAAGATCAAGCATTACCACAATGATTACAAAACAGTTCAGTATTTAGCGCGAAGAAGCGCTTTGCCCAAAATGCATAACGAATCGAAACAGAAATGGACAAACACCTGATGGACACAACGTTGTTAGTTAAAGAATTTCCGAGAATTATAACTTGAGAGGCCCATATTAGTTATTGATAACGGAGAACATTAATGGTTGCCATGAAGGACGATCTTACTGCACCGCAAAAAGATAAAGAATGATTCAGACAGAGATAGGAAATTTAATGAAGACAACAAGACGCAAAACTGAAAAAAAAATTCGTACAGGCTTCCATTTGGATGAGTCATATTGTAACATTAATCATACGGTACCAACATAAAGGCGCTTGGTCTTTTATATGTCAGTAGAATTTTAGTAGCTCAGTCCTCTGCAAACGCGGGCACAACATCAATAAGTGCATTTTAAATATTAATCAATTGGCAACGTCCCCGTAATTGTCCCTATATTATTCTCAGTTCATTTGGCTTTACGTTTTGCTTCATTGACTGATCCATTCATTTGACAGTAAAGGTAATCAAATAGATTTCTTGAAAACAAGGTTTTTACTTGGCAGTTCTTATTATTGGACATATTATGGAAATTCGCAAGCATGCAATTTCAACCAAGCAGTACACTGAAGGCATGGTATAGGCCTTTTGATTTTTCAAACTATTTAGTGATAGTTCAAGAGACAAAAATCTGAGTTCAGTTGTTTTCATTGTGTCTTGGTGCAGCAATTCTGAAATGAAACCTCATTGCTTGTTCGGCCTCATCATGGCATAAGAAGGCGGACATTACTCAAGGTAAGTCATTTGAATGTCGTTTTGTATTCTTCATGTGCGCAGTACAATACGCAAAATCTCTTCTGAGTTAACTTTAAAAAGCTCCGACTGCATGACTAGAAGTACTGAAAACTCGTTGTTATGAGGTTAAGCCTGAACCTATGAAGCCGGCAACACGAAATTAGAATGTATTCTTTTGCCTTCCTACACATTTGGTCAATTAGCTATGAACGACTATTTAACCGGTGTGTGGAAGTCAATATTAATTCTGCTGTTAATTCATCTACTTCTCTTGCCGATTATTTGCACAATGTTTACAGTGTTGTTACAAACACTCCAACGTCTCGATCTGTTTTCATTCATTTCTTCACCTTGTACGAATATGAACACTACTAATTGTGCCATATGCAGCTGAGAGGTGCTTGGGTTTCCTCTTTTTAACTACCAACGTTCAATGTACATATGGATTCCCCCTTTAAAGATAACTGCATGAGAAAGAGCTTATAGTTAACCTGTAATACTGTGAATTCAAGTCAAAGGGTAGTAGTACTGTGAATTTAATTTAAGCCCAAGGGTAAATTTTAGTCCTGAGAAGGTCACTATCGTTCGTGGGAAACAAAAGTGCAAATTTGTGATATAATATATTCAAGTAGTTCGTGAAGAGTCGGTGTGAGTCGTCACATGCCGAACGGAGCCACTGTCACTTCGTACATTAATCCCAAACGACGGCGTTCGTTTTGATATCAAACTTTGAATTGCATGCGCAGTACGAGAGAGTACTTGATGTTTCTTTCGCTTTGTTTGATATTTATCACACTGAAGTTGACAAGCTGTTCTGATCAAAGGTAAGTTTATAGTTTAGTAACATGGGCAATAAAAAAATTCAACTGGTAAAGAGAATAGGACCTATAACCGTAATTTCCCATTTAACAAAGAAAATCTATATTTCTATGTTTTAACGAATCAAAATCCCATTTCAACAACAGACATTGTAGAAAGCGGCTGTTTTTGGGGTTTAAACATGTTCTTAATTGCGATTGAGATTTTCATGTCTTCAAACGGTTGAGAGCGTATGAGAAATTATAGTCTGTGGTATTTCCTAGTTGAGTCGGATCCATTAAATTAAGTAATTCTGTTTGGACGCAGAGTATTCCAAACGTTATACTTATACAAAGGCTGGAAAAGAACCTCTATATATTATTATTATTTGCCAACGAAATCCCTTTTATACGTAGGACTGAATTGCAATCATTATGGCAAAGTTCAAATGTGCGCCTTGGTGAGAAAAGTGGTGAAATAAAATCTGCAAAAACCACACATCAAATCTACTTACTTAAATTATACATTACCCAAAGGCAATTCTTGTTACATTTCAAACCCCAAATAACAGTTTAAGAGCAAGTGTAGGTTGATAAATCTGGCTTACCGTCAAAATGGAAAGGAGTGACTTCATCTTTGTTGATTTTTTTGCTCAGAGGACTTGGTGCTACTAAGGCTGAGCTGCAAGAGTTTACTAAGAGATTAACTTTAAAACTTACAATATATATCCACAATTAGCCAATGGGATTGAAGCTTGAAAGATTGAGACTTTTGTTGTTTTCCACTTAAAAAAATATAGGTTTAATTGTCAGTTTGGAAACCGCAATATTGACGAAACAAAGGATCACGTTAGGTTAGTTTAAAACATTTCTTTTGTTTGGAGTGCTTTAACTGAGTTTGAAATCCTTTAATGATTTCCTAGCATAAAAACAAAGTAATTCTAAAGGGAAGGCTGTTGACTTCTATATATAACCATAAGCTTTCGCTATAAAAAAACTTAGTATTGTGTGTCACAGAACAAATTGTATTCATGCAGTGTATTTCTAATATTCAATATCATCGCGGTGATTCTGGCCCTATCGACAAACAATCAAACAAACCAGATCGTCAGGAACCGATAATATATTCAATCTGTAAAAACGACATATTATTTCAATGCGGTCTTGAGCCTTTTAGAAATATTATTGCTTAATAAACACTGAGCCGAAATGAACCACTTGATCTGCAAGTTTCTTTTTAGTTTCCGTCAGACCTAAAGGTCAGATCTGTTTTTAGGGCATAGTCACAAAAGGTGGAACACTAGACTTTGTATTAGTGGCTCCTGAATGCCGCTTTCAATAATTTAATACTGAATATTCTCATTTTACTCATGTCTACTTATAATATCTTTAATGACAGAAATCTGCTGAAGCCCGGTTTGATCGACGGTTCGCCCGCTTTTTCAATTAAGTTATATTATTCTGTCCTCCTATATGAATCATGAATCGCATAACGAGGTGCACCGGCTAGTCTTGCTAAACACTGTAGAAGAAGAGAACAAAGCAGTGACGTTCAAAAGAGAGAAAAAAAGAGATAGTTTTTTGTTTTCAAGAGCTTTAACAGAAGAAGTGTTACATGTGGAGATAATATAAACACATAAACAAAAAGTCAATCCATATTACTGTAGCTAGTATATCCCCCAAGTAGCGATCCTCAAATTTGTACTCCCTTCTGTATTGCAATAGCAAAAAATTCCCTCCAGATATTTTGGGAGCTGCCAGACAATCCTTGAGAATGGCATTGTACTTGAGATGTAATATAGCAAGTGACTACCTTCTTGTATTAACTTGTGACAGATATATAATATATATATAATTTTTTTTCCAGTCACCGAACACCGCTTTTGGTTTTCTTATAGTGGCTAGCACGTGCCACACACTTAAGGTTTGATGGACATTATTCAAAAGAGATACTTTTATGATATGCCTTTAGTCTTCGTCTCAGGCTACTTTCTTCCGTAAAGGCTAAAATTCTTAATAGTTCTTTTCTTTGCTTGATCACGCAAGAAAACTAGCTAAACATTGCCGGCTAACAGCACCAATTTACAAGGTAATTCGAAATCATGCTCAGTTGAAAGATCAGATAAAATGATGCGGATAATCAAGCGTCTCCAGTAACTTAAGATGATTGCTTTGGACTATCGCCCGGTAACATAATGAAGCAGGTTTGCGTTTTTATCATTTTCATCAAAAAGCCAATAAACTTAAGCGCCGCCTTGGTTCGTCAATCTATTCTTTTTCTCATCATGTAAAAATTTTAACATTCAATTTAAAATATTATAGTCAGAGCTGAATTGCCTGTTTCATGATAAATTTATCAATATAGCGCTTAGATCATGCAAACACTTTAGAGATCCAGAATGAATTGTAAGAATGCGCTCAAAGGCTATGTCTACTCTATGCCGGATAGCATTTTATGCCGTTGTGAAAAATACTCCGGCCTGGTGTGAACGGCAGTGGCCCAAAACCGCCGCCATCTTTCCACTAGAATCCAATCCCGCCTTGCTCCTCGTTGTTGATTTCCGTTTCGGTTCGATTCTTTGTTCACACTACTCCAGAAAGTGTCACGAAAACCTATCGGATATGTGACGATCCACTTTCAAGACCGCAGCAGCCCAGCATCGCTCCGACGCAAAAACCGTGCCGAAATCATCCTTTTTAATGTGAACAAAAGCCCTATCCGATATGGTTTTCGTGCCGGCACAAGAGCTATCCGGTGTAGTGTACACATAGCCTAACTGTATCGTTCTAGAATTCCTCATTTAGCAGCCAACAAATATACGATTATCATACCGGTACTTTTAACAAACCCAAGTTTTTGTCTATATGTGTGTAGAGAGTCCTCTTATTTCTAGCTAATCAAGACAAAACAGTGAAGCCTGGGCATGCATTCTATGAGCTCATATAATTTGCTCATTTAAGTTGTCTTTTGTATAGTACAACTTGAGAGGATCATTTATATTCCTCAATTCTTTGATAAAATTGTTCTAGTTAAGATCACTCTAACAGTACATGATGTAATAATGTAAGGGGTGGCGAATGGTTCTTCAGAAAATACTTGTCTCGTAAAATATTTGTCCATTTTCACGGGTCTCGCCGTCCCGATTTCTTTTTCGCAACTTCGTCTCGGAGTCTCGATTTCTCAATTTGCAAGGGCTAAGAAAGTCTCGGGCTCGCATAAAACATATTAGTCTCGCAGTCTCGCTCAGATTTACCATTCGCCATCCCTAATATAGCGAAATAGGTTTGTGAAAGCTTTGCTACCTCAGTATTATTTTTATTCAACGGCACACAACGAGCCAAATCACCCATAAGCTGCATGTAGAAAGGCATTTTTAAGTCCCTTATGGTGTTTGATAAGTGATGTTTTCTTAGCTAGAAGAAGTTCATCGGTTCGGATTCCCTAGCTGAAATCTTAATTGCCGGAAAAAATTAGGGAACAAAATCTTCCTTTGAGAAAAAGCAAGCTAAAATGAACTTTCCACGAACTTTCTAGGGAGCTATTTTCTTTCCGAAAATGCTGTCTGACGTTTTAGACTGCCAAAAACAGCAATTACGACCTTTCCGAAAACCTTAGGGACAATGATTTCGCAATTGCGAATCTTTTAGGCCACGTTTTAGTTACGAAAATCCGAGTGCACTCTAACATCGACGCAAAACCCCAAGGCGAATTACCCTCCACCGAACAAATATCTACCGAAATTTGTCGTTGGGTGCCCCTGTTTATTATATATGTACTGAGATTTACTGCAAAATGAATATGTCAAATAAAAATGATGCGTTGCAGAGTACACGCAATCTGATTGGTTGCTCTATTTTTCTCACTAGTGAAAAATACCGTATGACCAATCACAACCCGCAGACGAAAGTTTTCACTAGTGACAAAAATCGTATCGATTTTCCCGCCTTTCACTGACGGCGTCACTAGGCAAAAGGAAAACCATGGCGTCTTCTTCGAGCAATTCAAGGTTTGCAGATATAACTTCAGTAGAGGAATTTATTGAAGGACAAGAAAACGAAAACACCAGGAAGAAAACTGAACAGAATGTTGCTTTGCTTAAGGAGTTTTTGAGGCTAAAAGATGAGTCAAGGCCTGTAGAAGAAATTCCCCACACGAACTGAGTTCATTCATCAGCGAATTTATCATAACAGTAAGAAAGAAAGAAAACAACGAAGATTACGAACCCACTTCCTTGCGTGCTATGATGGCCAGTTTTGAACGGTATTTAAAGAAGAAGAATTACGGCTACAGCATTATGAGAGACGTCGAGTTTGAAAAAGCACGAACGGCATTAAAATCAAAACAAAGAGATCTCAAGAAGAAATTAAGGCAAAGGCGATAAACCAAACGCTTCAGTTCCCCTCACAGAAGACGACATAAAACTGCTGTATGACAAAGGATTGTTAGGAAAGTCAACTCCTGAGGCTCTACTGAATACAGTTTGGTTCAACAACACAGTCTATTTCGGTCTCCGTGGTTGTAAGGAACACAGAGACATGTGTTGGGGCGATGTGCAACTACGCCAAACTACAAATGGCGAGGAATTTTTAGAGTATACTGAGAGACAAACTAAGACTCGAACCGGAGAAAATCCCAGAGATGTCAGGCAAATAAAACCGAAAATGGTTTCGGTTCAGGGAAGTGAAAGAGATCCCGTCACTGTTTACAAATTCTACGCGGAGAAAAGACCGTCGGAAATGAACGACAACAACGCGCCATTTTATCTAGCAGTAAATAACTGTAAAAAACAAGATTCTTCTAAACCATGGTTTAAAAAGTCAGCCGTTGGCGTGAACAAGCTGAATTCGTTAATGAAAAAAATGGCAGAAAAAGCCGGGCTGGGGCCCAATGTAAAGAACCATAGCGGTCGCAAAACAATGATCCAAACTTTAACAAACAACGACATCCAGCGACAGATATTATTCAACTGTCGGGACATAAAAATCTTCAAAGTGTGACAAATTATTCTGTAGTTTCTGAAAAACAGCAAGTAAAAATGTCTCGTACTTTAAGTGAACTGATGTCCGGGAATGTGCATAGCTTAGAGAAAACTAATTCATCTCAAGTTGGAGAATGCTCCACTGATCCTTCAGCTAGCTCGGCGGGTCGCTCGGCGGCAGATCATCACCAACAAGCGATGTCGCTTTTCACGGGCGCTGTTATTCATGGAGGTCAATTCAGCATTTCTATTAACAGCCTCAATCAATCCCCGAAGTTGGCAATCCAAGAAGTTGAGGTAAAGTCTTCTCCAAAGAGGTACAAAAGGCTAAAAGTACTGGACTCTGACTCTGATTAGAATGCATGCATTACTATAATTAGATTTACAAAACAGTCAACTTTTTCAAATTTTATATCTTAGTTACGGTTTTGAACGGCGATATTTAAAGCTGAAAATTTCCATTGTTATTTAAAGTTAAAGAATCGTTTAAAAGTAGACTTTGTTCCACTTTCTTCAGAGTCATTGAATAACTTTAATGTTGTAGGAAGTTTTGTACGTTCAGTTTGCCCGAATAAAATCATTCGCAACTCGTTGTGGTCTTTGTGTTGATTTCACCGCGCAATTGATAGTTGTTAACATTATTTTGTAATATCTCAGTACATATATAATAAACAAATTACCTGATGGTTGGTTCGCTTGTACGATTTTTATTCACTCGTTGTGAAGAATCGCAAACTCACTCGTTCGCTGCGCTCACTCGTTCGTTTTCGATTCTTCACAACTCGTGAATAAAAATCGTACGCACTCACCAACCATGAAGTAATCTCTATTTATTATGGTACTAAAAATATTAAGATGAATATTATCGTGCTCCAACTTCCCACAAAATTTGTAAAGCTTTGAAAATGATAAACTAAGTTTAATTCACAATTGCAGCTGATTCCCTACCAGCTCGAAAGTTGACTGCATGTAAATTTCCGTTTTGAAATAATAAAACTTTTTCTTCGAAAATGTTGTGAAGTGAAATTTTCATCTCATGTCAAAGCCTCGTAAAAGGGCGAACGCGCAATGAATTTGTCCTTTTTTTTACAACCGTAAGAAGAACCGAAGATTATAGTGGATTAAATCCGTAACAAGATTATAGTGGGTAAATCCGTAAGAAGAACCGAAGATTATAGTGGGTTAAATCAGCAAATTTTCGATTGTATTACGGGCTCCGCTACTTGTCAGAATCATAAAGACTTCAACCTGTATTTATCAATCTTTTAAATAACTTGTTCCTCTGAACAAAAATGGATTTTGTATAGAAACCAACTGGCCTGTGTTTTGAGTCGCGTTTGGCAAACTCTTTTTATGCAACTCACTTTAATTTATGAGTTTAGTTAGTCATCGGTTCTATATAACAAATATAGAAACATTGAGTTAGTAATACCTTTTTCCACGCATGACGCATTTGTTAAACAAGGTAATTTGGAACAGTTTCAAGCCAAAAGAAGGGGTTTTGAGAATATTGTTTAGTCAAGAACTCCCCTCCTAACGTGTGTTATAAACAGTCGTTTAGTCGGTGGGAAACAATGCTAAAGCGATTATCAGCAACAAGATGGCGCGTGCTTTCGGTATGTTTAATCGAAATGGTAGACATCGATTGGGCGAAACGGGAGAATGGTCGCGTCTGGCAAAATTTGGGTGAAATTTCACGGGTTCCACAGTCCCTATTTTTGCGCAAACGGCCGTCTCGTCAAGCCTAAAAAAAGATTGAAAAATGTTGGTCTCGCTATCACGCAGTCTTAAATTTGCGATTCTCAACACTGACCGTTGCCGGATCCATACGTAAACATCGAAGTTAAAGACAAATAATAATGCTACACAATACGATGTCATCCTTGCTTATCGCATTTTAATCTTTTAGTTTTTTCGTGAGTTAGAAGGCCACTTGTGTGGAGAAGTGCGGTTAACTTTGGAGACAGAAAAGTCATTAGTCCAGTGTAATATTGAAGATTACTGTCTGTTAATTGGGGGAGATATTCCAACCAACGAAGCACGAAACGGTGTACTCAATACGTAAACACAAAGACACTCTATCAGTAAACTCATTCTAGTATCCACAACCATCCATGATGCTCGTACGTCAATATCGTAAATTAACCTTTGGTCTCGTCAGGGCAATAAAGATATTGCTCGCAACACCATAGATGTAGCGGTTGAATAATTGAGGAATTCCAGTTTGATTGGTTAGAAGCTAACACAAAATAACGGTAATTCAAATTCAGTAGTAAATAGGATAACTTGAATTTAAACTCTTTTCTGGAAAACATTAGTGTTTGCACAGTACTTGGGTTTGGTAAACTATCAAGAGGAAGTTTTTGTTTGTTTGTATTTTTGGAAATTTCTTGGCCTTTACCTCAAATCATATTGATCAACTTCTTTAAAAATTTGAAATACTAGAACTCGGCGCAGCTGTTTGTAATTAAAATAACCTCGAATATCGATTTAAAGTTTTGACCTTTTTCTGCCCATTCGGTCTGTTTTTGAGATCCAAGAGTAAATAATATCTTTAATCGTCGTCCTCTTAATGCCATTAACACACTTTACATATTTATGTCGTGATGTATATTCGTAAAGTGCATTATTTGTACAAAGGCTATAATTGCATGATATTTGAAATCGGCATAGCGCAGAAACTTCGGCCTAAAAGTTTAATTTCCTTTCTCAAATATAGTGCCACAAAAATATATCATTTCGGGAAATTTTATTTTTTACGAACATGAAAAAAAATTTCATCTTAACAGGGAAAGCTCGAGACCTTTAGTGATGAAACAGACAGAGTGATACTATGTCGTGGAGACTACTAGAACGGCTCTGAAATGAAAATTATAAGTTTATCATAATGGATAAATTTAAATTGCTTGATGACTCCATACTCCTGGCTCCTGGTAAGGCTGTTTGCACTTTCCGGCACGCAGAGTACGTTGGAAAAAGGTCGAACTGAAATGCAAACAAACATTTAATTAACCGATTGTTACAATTTTATCAGCAGTGGCAAAGTATGCGATATCACGAGACTTATGCATTATGCTAAAAAGGGAATATGTTTTCCTCTAAATCTTTGTTTCTTTGAATAGCGAGTACTGTATACATTAGTAAGATATGGTAGTAATATTATAGCGCCCATGCATAGCGCCCCTTTATTTATAATACATTGCAAAAAAAAACTAAAGAACGCAAATTTTCCTAGTTCGATATAGCAAATCTCTAGAATTTTTTCTTAAACAAAAAGTTATGGTTTAAGTTTTAGTTCAACACAGTGCAAACAAACAGAATAAGTTAAGCAGAATATTTTGAAAAAAATAATGTCAGCCTTGCTCTCTTCTTGTTGAGAAGTGTGGCTTTCAATATTGGGGAAAGGCTCTCATAATTGTGGAGTGCAATATGTAGTCGGGTTAAGCAAAAAGCACTCCGTTAGATAAGCTCTATTTTCATTTCAATAAATAATAATAAGAATAGTATTCTTTCGTCGTCTTCGGCGATGTAATAGTAAACTTTAAATGGAAATTGTTGTAAAAATGAACAATTTCAACAAAATATGAGATAGTTCAACCGTTATCAGTGGAATGTTTTCTTTAATATTGTCGGATCTCTAAACAATATTTAAACGACATAAAGGTAGTCTTGCGAGATTATTGAAAAGGCTTTTCATTGGTCAGCTGGTGCTATAAAATCGAAAGACGGGTAGTTCCTTCAGCAAAGAAATCGACGAGTACACAGTGGAGAAATCCTAGAGAGTAGAGCAACCAACATGAAGGCGTTTTTCCTCTCTTTCGCGGTAAGCTAAAGAGCTATTTGCTTGTTTGCATACTTTTTTTAACCAGTTTTCCCCCATATAATTTTCTATTGTAATTTGTAAATGCTTCTCAATGTATTTGATGGTCGTTCAATTACAACTACTGAAAAAAGTGCGAAAAGCAATAAGTTTGGTTTAACTTTGATCAATTCAGGATAAGAGAACGCAACGTGGGAGGGAACTTCGAGACCTTTGTAATGATATTTAGTTGAACGAGAATGAACAATATGAACTTTATATTCATATTTGGTTATCAAATTGCGAAAAAAGACAAACAAGGGTATTATACTTGCCGCATCTGTAGTCATTTAATTAACATGGCGTAGTTCTTAAAATTCACATAGCCATCAGACAATTGCCTCGTTAGTTTGACAGCGCTCACATGGCAGATTATTAGCAGCAGTAATATGTTCTAGAAGATGCTACAACGCCCCTTCAGCCACTGTCTAGTACTATATGTACTGGGATAGACTAAGTTCATCGTACAGAACTTGACTTGCAAACTGCAGAAGCATCGATTCAATCGGCATACAGTTGGAATTTGGATGATTGAGTGTTTGATAATCAAGCGCCCACCTGCTCAAACTAGAACCAACAAGAATTTCGAGTCGTCACGGGGAGAAATAATTTTTCAAAACATATCTGTCCTTCAATTTTGGCTCGTACTTGTCTTCACGTTTGCAGGTGGTGGTGGCCTTCTAAGAACAATTTCCACTAGCTTGCCTACTTTTTTCCTATGCATGTATATTTTTTTCTTTTTATTTTTTTATTCTGTATTTTCTTTCCTTGTATTATCCTCTAAATAGTGCGGAAATAAACTTGAAATTGAGCTTAATTTGGTCCTTCTTGCGATCGCACAACAGTGAGTTAAAGGTATCAGTGTTAAAGTACTAATTTATCTAGGATTGCTTCTTGAGTCTTTGTATATTGTGCACATCATAAATTTGTGCATGTCATCTTGATTGAGAAAAAATCAAACCGTATGCTATTTGAATTACTTCATCCCTAATTGCAATTTAGGCTTTGTCATTAGCATGATAATCGGGGTATACGCACGGATTGGGTATTCGCACGGATTGGGTATACGCACGGATTGGCCATGGGCGGGCGAGTATTGGTTACGATGAATAATACAACCAGCTGATCTAATCCGGCGATAGCTATGTTTTCACTGAACTAACCCCTCATTTGCAAATTATTCGGCTGACAATCAACTAATTAAACCTTAGGCAATATCTTTATATCGCTGTAAACCGCAGAGTTTCAATATCGCTTCAAACGGGGAAAATTTGGATGTGATCAGTATAGCTTGTCATGTAGCTCAGGGCCCAGTTGTTTGAAAGCCGATTAACTTTAATCCAGAATTAGCGTAAACTTTGGTTGCAGTTTTTAACTTTTGCAGAATATCAGCATTGAACAACGTTTTTGAATAGAGAAATAAACTCCATGGTTAATTTTTAATGTTGGATTAGGGTTAATCGGCTCCCGAGCCCAAATGGGCTGACAACTTGAATTCAAAGAGTATTGCTTCATCATAGGGTCACCGGACAGTTAAATTTAAAATAAAAATTGCTTGTGACATTGAAGCTACAAACGACAATTCAAACAGCAACAACAAAGATGACATCGAGAACAAGTTGCTAAACGCGTAACAAGAGGGGTGGCTGGCGAGTGGTTCTCCAAGAAAAACGTGTCTCACATAATTTTTGTCAGATTTCGCACAGGTCTCGCCGTCTCGATATTTTTCGAAACGTCGTCTCGGAGTCTCGATTTCTTTTGCAAGGAAAGTCTCGGGCTCGCAAAGTCTCGGGTTAGTATCATTCGCCACCCCTAACAAGTGAATCGTTCTCGTCATTTAAGACTGGGTAAAATATTGGCTTCATACAAACAAGGTGATCTTCAATTCCTAAGAGACTGAATTGTGTTTTCATTCATACTAGTTATTGAATGTCAGTGACCACAATTTAATTAAGGCTTTTCGGTTTTGGCAGGTGATAATGACATGCCTTGTTACAGTTCAGCCGCGGGCTTTCTTTCCAGATGCGTTTTTACAACCCCAGGAACAAGGTACGAATTAACGTTAATACTAATTGAGATATACACCCCCTTCAATATAAAGCATGGCCTGAATATTAGCCAGGGACCGCTAGTGGTATAGCTGTTTTTCTAGCAACCTCCAAATTATACAATTAACTCTTTTTCTAAGAGCGATTTGGTAGCCTTTTTTGCAATTTCCTTAGGGTTGGAGGTCAAATCGACCTGGCTACTCCATATAAGGGGTTAACAAGGAGATTTCGCTGGTCCACAACACCGAACGCTCTATCTTTGTTGTCACGCTCGTCATGTTAGCTGTCGTTTATTTCTAAACGAACACTGCAGCTAGAATTCTTAGGGTATTTGATTTATAAGTGTGTATTTCAAGCCATTTTCCACCTCAGAAGCCCTCTACCTGGCATCATAAAGCTGAGTTGATGGGTAGAGGCAATCCTTTGAAAGAAAACGGAGGTCAGAAGCAATTTCACACGAAGTAGGCCGCCGAAAGTATGCGAGCGAGTGATGGCCATTCACGGAGTGAAGTTGTGTCTTTAGCCGTTTTGTGAGTGGATTCCAGCACCCGGCACGACAATTTTGGCGAATTTTGACTTGTAAATAATCCAATCAGTGCAATATTTTGTCAGCAGGAACAGGTGGCTCGACACGGTTCTAAAAAATATCTGAAATGGAAATTGGCGGACTTCCATATCGTCGTTGCACAAGGAATACCCACAATTCCAGTGGGTCACATACGCGAAAATTACAGACAGTGAGAGCAACTGAAATCAAATAGCGTTATCCACGACGCGCTCAAGAAGTGAGCAGGAAGATGTGGAACAAGTTGCAAGAATTGGAGTCGAAGTTTGCTGAAAATGTAGACATTTACCTTCAAGTGGAATTTTTGTATTAAAGACTTGAAGACAAAGTTGCGTATTTTTTTGCGGTTAAAGGGCGTTTTGGGGTTTTGCTACAGAATCAATGCTCATATTCAAGGAAAATTGGGACTTTTGGCCAGTTTACTGGGTGATAGAGTCTAAAAGAATGATAATCTGGTATTGAAAATGGTTGATTTTAACCATAGTCAGAGATTTGGGAAACTTTCAGTTTTTCAAAGCTTTTGCTGTCCCGTAAAAAATGAGTTAAAAGTCCATTGTAAGTAAAAGTTTCAAAGCTTATCACAATCACTAGAAGCGCTTACATGCATAGAATCATCTATGAGCCACTAGCCAACCTGAGGGCCAAGTTTGTAATGAGTTCTAACAAACGCTAGTCAACGAAACGAAAATGAGAGGAGGAAAAAGTTTAGCGTTTGATATGATGCCATGAGTAGGAAACCAATCAAACTGCCATGATAGTCAGTATCCTTGGTGGTGATGTATGGGGAGAGGGAAGAGATTTTGATTATGCTATCTTTACTTTTATCTTTTTCTAAACAAAGTGCGACTGCAATTCGTATAACACAAAATTAAAAACCGCTGGTGGATATCAGATCGCGAATTATGAGAGCCGGGCAGAGGACGGGATAAGGACAATTTTAAAATTTGAATGTGGTTCACCTCTATTAATAAGTGATTTCATCTCTTTTGCATCAGCTCCAGCACCTCCTTTGCAGTGCTTCCTCTGTGAAGGGCCAACACCGGAGAACTGTACTGCATCGCAGACTGTGGAGAACTGCACAGCAGGTTTGGCTTGCTACACACTGCAAGCTTTTGACGCTGGTCGAAACATGTTGATGAACTCAAAAGGCTGCTTCCCGAGTTTTCTTTGTAGCGGTAACCAAGGATGTGAGATGATAAATACATCTCGCAGTGGAGCGATACAGTCGTGTTCACTGAGTTGTTGCAACTCGCCCCTTTGTAACAGCGCAGCTCCTGGTGCTACACCTCCTGCAGCAACCACTCAACCTGTTGTAACCACCGCCGCCGCCGCAACAACACAGGCAGCAACCACGACGGCGGCGCCCACAACGACTCCGCCTCCAACAACTGCTGCTCCCACCACAGTAGCGCCACCACCAATTATTCCGCAAGGTGAGAAAACGCAATACCCAACACTCCTACCCACCCCTCCCCACCCCTCCCCACCACTCCTCCCCCCTCCTGATCTCCCCTCAAGCTGATACAGGGCAGTGGCAACAGGAGCCCATTACTAGAAGCGTACAAGTCCCATACTGAAGGGCTCCTGGTGGCAACTAGTAAAAGTATACTAAAAAATGTATGAAAAAAACTGGAAAATACTTTGGCAAGGACCACCATTGCAAAATAGAAGAGCCGGATCCTGTAATAGATCTAACCAGCTATAAAATTGTAAACTAATATGTAACACCCATGAAGGAAGGCTGTGCCTCCCGAAATATTGGCTTAAATATATATATTCCTCGCCGTGTAACAGCCTTGCTTATTTTTTACCGTTTTCTAGTTTAAAAAATGTATATATAAAAGAGAGAGAGGGCTTAAAAGAGCTTTTACGGTAAGCACTGTTTTGTATGCAAGGCTCAACAATTCAGTGGCCACAAACTCGAATCGTTGAAGCTCTTTGCCTGCCAGTCACGTTCTTAAAAAAAGGGCTTCGATTTTCACACACCAAATCCCCAACTAATTAAGCTAATAACGACTTCAACTGGTTAAAACAAAATAATCATTACATTGTTACTGACGTAAACTCTATCCTCCAAACAAGAAACAAAATAGAGTTAACGGAATTGAAATTATTGTCACGACTAGTAGAGATTTTTAATTATTTTCACGTTTGCTTTTTATTTCAGCGATATGTGGTGGTCCACTGACTCCGCCATCTGGGTTCTTGGCATCTCCCAATTACCCCCTTCGCTACCCCAACAACGCCCTTTGTGTTTGGACAATTACCGTCCCACAGGGATCACAGCTTAGACTTGACTTTCTCTTCTTCGACACAGAACACTGGTAAGTGTGCAAATTTAAGATGAGTACTTAATATCACATGTAGATAAATAACTATATCATGATATTAAGATAATTCAAATAAAGGCGACGGTATTACGGCAGTATGAAAAAAGAGAATTGTTAAAATACCGTATCAATGAAAGTTTAACATGGTAACTGAAGGCGCTTATACGCTTTGTTGTAACTTACATCAAGTATTATTCTTTGTTCGAGTCTTAAGAAAAATAACTTTATCTGAGCGAAGTGAAGGCTGCTCTTAATATTGGTTCTTATCAAAGAATGTTCTATTAACCTACTCCGCAATCTGTAACAAAATGGAGAAATCTTCTTTTGAGGATTTTCACATGCAGTTCGGAAATATAATCAAACAAACAAGTTTAAATTAAAGGGTTATTTAAAACTGCTTGTTATTTGTTTTGCAGCTACGATTACGTGGAAATCTATGTCGGCCGAAGGCTGGTTCGTCGGCTGAGTGGAGGAGATGATGACGACGACTACGATGATGATAAACATTATTACGATGACGATGACAAGTGTGATGATGACGATGATGGGATTGATGACCTGGATGATCTTGACGAAGAGGAAGATGGAGGGATTATCGTCATACAAGGCACAGGAGATATTATCAGGATTGTGTTCAGGTCCGATTACAGTGTTACCAGGAGGGGATTCTTTGCTAGGTACAATGTGGTTACTCCGCCACCTGCTGGTAAGTTATTAATGACAATCATGAAATTCTGATCTCTAATTCTTTCCATTATTATTATTATTATTATTATTATTATTATTATTATTATTATCTTCTCATGACGCTTACGCTCTGGCAGATGTTATGCCGCATTTACACCAAAGAAGCAAGCCATAGCCAATGGCCAAAGGTCCTTTGCGTCATTCCTTCTTGTTTAATTTTCAAGAACCTTTCTCAGAATCCTTGCTGTTCCTAGCAAGGTTGCTTTCTGCAGGAGTCCTGTCTTGATAGCAATTCCTAGCTTCGCAAGCCATCCATCCATCCAAGTGCGCCAACAACTATCGGTACCACTTCTACGTGTCTCACCCGCCATAAATTCTTAATTTCTCTCTTTAGATCCTGGTATTTCTCAACTTTTTCTCCTTCCTTCTCATGCACCCTGTGGTCCCATGGTGACGCAATATCCACAATGATTGCCTTATTATTTTCCTTTTCTACGACAACAATGTCTGGTTTTCTGGCTGCGATGATATGGTCACACTGAGTGGTCATGTCCCACAAGATCTTATAACTTTCGTTTTCTACAACCCCTTCTGGTTGGTTTTCATACCATTTCTCACTTCTGTTTATATCGTACTTACAACAGAGTTTCCAGTGCACCAATCTGGAAATATTGTTGTGCCTTCTCTTGTACTCTTTCTGCGCTAGTTTGCTACATTCACTAATAATGTGGTTTATTGATTCACCCTTCTCGCCACACAATCTACAAAGTGGGGAATCCACTGACTTGTCGATGTTGAACTTGACATAATTCGTTCTCAGTGCCTGTTCTTGGGCTGTAAAAATAAGTGCTTCAGTTCCGATTATTATTATTATTATTATTTTTTAATTTAAAAATTCGTCTATGGAAACATTGCCTCTACATCTTTGCATCACAAAAACTTGAATGACACCGTAACACCCCACTGGCGGGAATCCACTGAAGAGAACTGACTTGGTTTTGAGACTATTTTGCTCCAAATGAAAATTGCTGCTTGTATTTAGTTGCTTTCCAAGTTCATTTTATGTTAGACATGCTTAAACGAACGTCTTGAAGACAAATAAATCATTTCATGCTATCGAAGGATACTTTGGGTAAACATATTAACTGGTTATCATACCTATATATAATAGAAAGGGCACCTAAAACTAATTTGACATTACTCTAGGTACAATAAAAGAAAACAAAGAATCAGCAACAAAACAATTTTATGTTAGTGGCAGTCGATTCGGATGAAAACCGGTTATAAATGCATCCCGCAGCCACCCCAAAAGCAGCGAGGCTCTATTGAAAACGCAATCAGTCTTCACAGGCGATTAGTAGTGAACAACCAAGTGTTTTTCCCACTTTAGTTCCTTTCGGAGGACCACTGATGATTCCAACAGGCAGACTTACATCCCCTGGGTTTCCTATGAGCTACCCAAACAATGCTGATGGCAGGTGGACCATCACCGTGCCACTTGGATCATCTCTTGTGTTGGACTTTACGACTTTTGAGACTGAACGCTGGTAAGCTGATCGAATAGTGTTTGAGAATCAATCTGTATTTCGAGCATTCACTAACATTTTTAATTCTTACGAGCATTCAACAATGTAAAGGGCGTTAGCTCTCTTGACGAGCACTATGTGCTCTTAGAGCAAATGCCGAAAAAAAAATTTGTTTAAATAAAAAAAATGTATATATTTTTCTCGCGATCGAGAGTCTGTGTCAAAACCATGGCCTTTTCAGTGGGTAAAAGTGTAGTTAGACATAGTTAGCACTTATATTTGGAGAAAGGCCGTGAAAACGGAGGAAAGTAGGTGCCACCTCAATTCAATAAGTGAGTTATGTCGATATTAGAAAACTTTTCTGGTAATATTCACTCTTTCCATGGTTTCTAACACTCAGCTGATTACCTAGCTTTTTACATGAACACGCATGTATGGTCGTAAGGTATTTGTTTTTCATTTTAAAATTGTACTGCATTTCTTTACTCTCCGCCTCTATATGTAATACGATCTTCCAAAATTATAACTTGATTAGGTTAACTCTGAGATAAATGAGTGAGAGTTCCCAGTACCGATAAACCACAACGCTGAAGTTCAAATGCTAACTGTTTTCAATGAATTTTAATTTGACACACTGGATTTTCAAACTTTTTTCGATGTCATATATTCCACAGCCGCGATTACCTTCAGTTCCTCCGAGGATGGCGTCCAATACGGCGCTTGAGTGGTGTGTATGGCCGTGACGATGTAGACGACGATGATGATGATTGCGACGATGACGATGACGATGACGATGACGACGATGATGATTGTGATGATGGTGACGACGGTGATGATGGCGATGATGATGACAAACCCAAATGGCAAAAAATATTTGGTTTTCGTGGTCACCGCACTGGTCGCGCGATGAGGCAGTTCTTTGGCTCGCCGTACGTCAAACGAGTTTGCATCCGAGGGACAGGCGAAATGATAACGATAATCTTCAGATCTGATCACCGTATAACCAGAAGGGGATTTGATGGAGTCTACCAATTGTCACCAGGTAATTTGCTTCATATATCATTCATAATACGCAGTATTTTCTAAAACCGATGTTCAACTCGTACAATTCAGATCGAAACTTAATCTATCTCATAGAGAAAGATACAAATCAGTGGCTCAGTTCCTCTAGTCCAAATGACAACTTTCATACAAGCGTTAGGGTAAGCTCTTACAGTATTCGGGAAGCACTAAATGTTATCGGTGGGTTATCAATCATTATTGGCGATGCACGAACTCAATAAGATTATATCTTTAATTCCTAGATGTCCACCAGCAAATAATTATATTTAGTAAATACCACAAAATTGAATAGTGCTTTCCGTGAATTCTGATTGGCTACCTCGGAGGTGAATAGCAGGTTCTATTCATCTCGACTTCGGTGAATAATTGTTAGTGAACCGAGTAAAATTTTTGGGCCAAAATCAAAACTTTGTCTCCTTGGGATTTTGAATTACCACTGGGCGCGTAGAGCCATTTACAATTGGGTAATTCGTTTGGGCGTAGTATCAATACCACCTTGCGAGTATATTTCTACAAAAGCTTCAGCTATAATAAAAAAGAGAATTATAAATTGATGAGAAAAAGAAAGTAAATGGTACCGACGACGACGACGACGATGACAACGTTGAAAATAATGATGATAAGGTGAACATGACGACAGCGACGACGACGACGATGACGATGATGACGATGATGATGATGATGATATTGACGGTGATGGTGATGGTGATGGTGATGATACTGTCTTTCCACCGCTGACCAGGACACTTTGGCTTTGTAAAGGACCTCGTGTCCTATTCCTTTCTTCTCCCTGGTTTTGTCATCGCTCAAAATGTCGTAAATAAAATAAAAAAAATAAAAACAGAATAATAAAATAGACTTTACTTCATTATGAGAGTCAATCTATTTAGTACCATGGCATTGCTGGTTTGTCCTTAGTATACAAGATATGTGGAGCTCTAGCCCAGTTTCTTTTAACGTGTAAAGTAGCAATTTCCTTACGTCTAATCTCTCTCCTAAAGAATGTTGGTAACCAAACTGATATTTATATTACTCTTTTATTTCAGCTCCATTCACGGGATGATCATTATGTTTCAAAAGAAACGTAAAAATGTCTATCCATTCTGGCACTAGGAGATAGACTTTTAAGACTGTTCTCACTTTGTATCATAGCATCGCAACACGATAATAAAATTGTCTTTAGAGGAAATCATTAGTGTTTGCCTTTTTGCTATGTTTTCATTTTTTTTTTTGCATTCTTGTTTAACTTGTCTTCTTTTCAATGCCCTATATTTTGACTCAGACAAGTCAATTTGCTGTAATCGCACTCAAGTCGAGCTCATGGAAAACATCGCTGCTCAAACGTATCAATGATTTTTAATTAAGTATCCGAAACAGTTTTTCCAAGCTTCTTATAATCTTCCCCGATGTGAAAACCAAGCTCTCACCCTCTCTTGCTCTAATACCGTTAATATATAGAATTAGCCAAGCCTAAAAGGGGAGCTCCGCGATTAATTTTTTTTTTTTTTTACTGGTATTGAACTACTACGCATGGCTTTCCTTGCGCCAATATTTTATGTCCGTCTAGATCGCGGAGGGTCGTGGGTTCAAATCCCATCTGGAACTCGGATTTTTTTCCGAGTTTCCATTTGGGGTTTCATGCATTTCTATCATGTTATAATAAAAAATCACAAAACAAATCATAAAACTTTATTCAAGAGACAAGCAAAACAATAAAAAGATCTCTTGAAATCGAGAGGTTGACCCTACGAAACGATCCGAGTTTAGTGTGTCATGTGCTTAGCTATTCAAGTGTGACGTTACATAATGACATATGATATATAACAACATCCCCAAAATAAAAAGGCAAAAATCTAGTTGAATGGAAAGCCGAGATCAAGCCCCACAGTAGCCTACGTCGACGTTGAAATTAATCCCGGTTAGTAAAGGCTGCAAAGCAGCGCCGAATTCCTTGTTCTGTGTACCACAGGCAGCCCAAGCTCCTTCGGTGTGATGATCATCTTGCGTAATAACGGTCATGGCAAAATTATAAGAGTTTGTATGGGAATATTTAAGATCAGTCTTGGAAAGCAAAAATACTGTCAAATTCTTAATAAAATGGCTAACCTTACTTCCACGCTGTATTGCTTGTTGTCCGCTAGCTTGCTTTTTTGTCTCAGCAAGAGATAATTCGCTGACAATACCTCAAGACCTCGAATGTGTCTCAGAGCAAATAGAATTTGATTCCTAATAGCTTAAGATTTACAACAGGAAATTAAATCAAATATGAGATCGTACTTGTGATTACTTTTTTCAAAATTATTAATGGTTTGAATATATTAATTTCTGATTTCTTACTTCAAAAATGTAAATTACTTTTATTCATCTTCGTAACAGACGTTTAACTGCAATGAAATATTCTTCAAAGCGAAACGCTACGATGATTGGGCCAACAACATGTGGTACAAACAACAGCGATACAGAGAGTTGTTGTAAAAGAAACTCTGCACCTGTTATATGATGGGGGTTCTTGCCCTCCGGCGCGAAAACTTTCGTAATATACCAAGGTAAAATGCATAGATTCATCGGCACCATGAAAAGCGAAACAACAGCCACGTATTTTCTCGCTGTTCTTGCATTTCGTTTTCTGCGAAATTGTAACTGTTCCGTGGATTGAGGAATTTCTCCGCTCACGACCCTGTTCCTACTCCTAATGTTCCAGAAAGTAAGGACCACCAAAATAAATATGACACAAATCGGCACTGAAATAAAGATATGGATGTAAATCCTGAAGAACACAGTTTCATTTATCCCAGTGAATTGCAAGAAGGAGCAAAACAGCGCAAATGAGTCTGTCAGTATCAACGTGATCATCACTTTAGTTTTTGTCATTTCTCGGCGATGAAAAAGAGGAAATATAAACGCCGAACTCCGCTCAACTGTGATCAAAAGCGCCAGTTTCATGTTTGACTGGGCAAAAAAGATATAAGTGAAAGACAAGTAGCTTGGAAATGAGAAAGCTTTCTTGGTGATTTGCAATCCGTATAAAATTTCGGCGATTCCAAAGTAAGGAAGAAAAACCACGCTGGCCACAAGGTTGATCCAGAAGAAGGCTTCCTGGAGTTTATTGATTATTTTGTTGAAGCGAATATGACTCCTGGCTGTTGCCACGATCAAAATTATGTTTACTGTAAAAGTCGACACTGAAAGCGCCAGCGAGAAACATCCATTAGCCAGAAGAACAATGTGTTCATACTCCCTCAGCTTGGATTCATTTCTCTCCGAGGTGATGTTGTCCATTTTGCAACATGTGCCGAAACCGAGATGCTTTGAAAATTGTATTATATTAAAACAAGAAAGAGATATGCCTTGTGTTTGTTTACAATCTCAATGCAATTATGAATTCGACTAAAAATATATCCCTTTTATTGCCTTTAGTTGTTATTGGTGACGGGAGAAAACCAGCCTCTCAGCCAATGAAGTTTCTACATATGACAACAACGGCTATATTATGAAGTGGTTTTATCAGAAAACAGCGTGTGTGTTTTTTAGGGAAGCGTGTTATCAGCCCTTTCATTTCCGACGGCTAAGTCCAACCCATTCCAACAGTAATGACCTTCCAGTTTTAATAACGTCGATATTAGTTCTACTTATGCAGTCGATACGCTGTCACGCATTATCTCCCGAACAAGAGTTTAAATATCACTATAATGATTTTACAATATCTTTGAAAACGAATAACTCAAATCTTTCGACTGAGCGTCAACGCTAAGCGGCAGATGGCAATGAGGCAACAACCAAGAGCTATATTTACTTTTCAGTGTGTAAAAAAGTCAATAAAGAACTTTTCTTATCTTATCGGCCTGAAACCTGCAGTGATGTATTTTATTGAAACTGCACCATTGATATCTTTGAATTCGATTTCCTGCTGCAACAACAACCATGCAAGCAAAGATTTGTATTAACTTTCTTTCTTTCGCCTTCTTTCCTGATGAGAACAACAACAACAACAATCTTTTATTCACACTATTCAGGTACAAAGAAGAAGTAAAAGAAAAAAAATGAAACTATAGAAAACGAAATGATAGAAGTTATATAGCTATACACAATTTGAATCAGTGTGCAACAGGCAAAGTTGGCTTTCTTCCTCGTAGATACGAAAAAAACCAGTACCCGTATGTAATCAAACCACGAAGATTAATGTATTTTTTCGGTTGAAATTACCAGAATAAGTGAGCTCGCGACGCGTGACGCCGACCAAGCTGTGAATTCATGATCAGCTGTACCCCGAGCCCCGAGCAGACTGCTGGGGAACTGATAATTCAACCCAAGGCGATGACGGATAAACAATGAAATAGCTATTTAGCCTTTTTGTGAGGATCCTGCAAGCTTACCAACGTTCGAATTTGCAACTGCCATGGTTGGTCAGAGAGGACTCTTTACGAATTCATAAAAAATCTGCAGAAGATTAAATTTCACGTTTACATGGTCGATGGAGTTCTTCGGAAGCTTCTTTCTTCTCATTTGTTTCCCAGCACGGTTTCTGTGCGTAAACTGACGGACAACTCACTGGTCCGTTCACAACCGTAGCTCATACAGTGCCGAGCCTTCGGTAATTTGAAGACAAAAGTGGAACTTTCGCGGGGTGAGGGGGGGGGGAGGATTAACCTACGCGGCAGGCGCTAGAAAGGGAAAGGGAAAGGGGAAAGCGGCCGCGCGCGAAGCGAGGGGAGAGAGCGCGGAACGCGACGGGATGAACGGAAAAGGGAGCGCCTGCAGCCTAATTAATATGCAAATTATCTGCAAAACATCTCAATAGCTTGCGCACACGCCCGTTTTCCCTGTTCCCTTTCCTTTCCTAGAGGAAATTCTCGATAAAAATTAATCGATTATTATTGGTTTGGATTTTATTTGATCACTCACAATACAAGTCCTATTAATTGTATAACTGAACGATTTATGAATTCTTAGCCCGGGTGTCAGAGAGGGTACATTACTACTGCAAGACTACTGAAACTACAACACAGAATATTTCGCCTGGCCTCTTCGTAGATTCACCGCAGCTTCCACATAAACTGGACATTCGCTCCTCTTTTTATTTTGTTTAAGGTGCCCCTAGCCCCCCAAAAAAGTTTTCATCTTAAATGATTCGGCTCTGAATTAGAAGCACAACCGTGAAAAAATTTTTTGATTCGGTTGAATCTTCGCTTTTCTGTGCCCCGGTAAAGTCTCGAAATTAAGACTAAAAACGCCGCCATTTTGTTTCACGACCGAGTTATGGCGAGAATGGGTTCAGCGCTTGCATGACGTCATCCCGGGAACGGCAGTCTGTTGCGCTTAAAAAGTTCTTTGAAGGAAGCTCAATAATTCTAACTCTGAGGGCAAATAAGACATGATTTTAACCGATAATTTATATTCATAGTATTGTCACATGTAACATTTCTCTCCTAAGAGAAGATTTGCTGTTTTTCAAACGAATGAACCAAAAACAGACCGGCTGTTCCTGAAATAAACATATTCCCATCGGCTGATCTCACAAGCATTTTATACCCTTTTATGCGGTAAAAACAGAAAATTCCAATGAGTCCCTTCAGTGAATAGATCCCCTCTTTAAAACTCGTTTATTTTATAGTGATGCAACCCAAACATGAGCGTGTACCATGTTTTCAAGGTATCGTGATATTCGGTACGCTGCGTATCGGATACACGAAGGATTTCACCGCAGCGACACAAAGTAGTCCAGAAATCGAATGTAATGGCAGCTAAAATAATTGTTCCTCGATATGTACCTTTACGAAAACCTCATCAATCTAACTTCCTTTACATGTTTCGGCTTTCATGAGTCCTACAGTCTTCGACACAAGCGCTCTATTAAAACCGGTTTCCAACAACAATCAAAATATACTAATTCGCTAACAGAAGCCCATGTCACTGATCAATACATTGTAGACTGCTAAGAAAACTTGCAGTGTTTACAAATCAAATTGATTAATTTCACCGAATTCAGTTGATTTAGACGATGGTGCCACTCGAACTTCATGTTCAAATGGAGCTAGATGTAATAAAATATATCCAATCGCGTGTAAATTTGTGTCAGTTTGTTTACATCGGGTATATGCAAATTATTCTCGCATCGCAAAGTTGCGTTGGCTTATTTCTAACCAACTTTAGACGGATACGTAGCCTCAAATTTTAATTGCAGTAAGCTATATTTATTTTATTTTACCTTGCCTTGACTTCGTTCACAGTACTGCCTGAGGATAACTAGAAGTTCAGCTAATCCTCAAGTCACGTAATTCGCGTCGACTGCGCTCACTTTCCTTTTCTCTTGTCAAATCTACCTTTGCCTTCTTTGAATAGATGCCATAAATAAAGATTCTCCCATGAATAGGCACTTCCACAATTAATTGCCGATGTTCGTTTAAAAATACCGATATAAAGTCGGATGTGCGCCGTTTATATAAAATAACAATTGTTTTCAAACCGCTGCATGATTTCCGTTGCCGATGAACGGGTACTCGGTCGTTCACGATTGAGATGTTTAAAGCAAAGCTGTTGCTCACCAGCTGGCGTACACAGAACCACGAGGTACGACAGATAACACTTATAATAATATACATGAAAAAATTTCTCGATTCTGATTGGCTAAGAGAAATGCAGTTTTTAGGAAACACGATGCAGAAAAAAGGTAATTCAGCGCAAAAAATAGAGGTGAACAACAGACGATTCTGATTGGTTCATTAACAAAGGAACTCAAATTGAGCCAATCAAACGCAGCCTTTGAATGGCGCAAAGTCTGAAGAGCTGCAAGCGACTTTGCCAGCGAAAACAATGGCTGGCTTTTTGAGCAGGTTTTCTTTCTTCGTGACCACAATAACAGCAAAGAAGCTGCAAAACAGCTCTAAAAAGGAGAAAAGGCTGCGAAAAGCACTGTGTTTTAGCTGTCTGTTTGGAAACAGTGGTGTCCAGAGAAGGGAATTACCGACGTAATTGGAATTATGAGTCCGTTGAATTCAACACCACACTGGAGTGACGCCGAGATTAATAAACAAGCAAACAAGGACAAACAAGGCGAAGATAACGAACTAGAAAGCCTGAAGGTAATGATTACAGCGCTTGATAGACACTTAGCAAACAAAGTAGCCTTATAGCTATAGCCTGTAATTGTTTAGCCAGTTTTTACAGCTAAAAACGCTGTAAAAACATTGAGAAAACTGTTGTTTTGATTCACCTTAGCTTCGTTGAGTCTTTGAAAAAATTTACTCGTGCTTATTTATTCCAAATTGCACTCGAAATCATGTGATTACCTATACTAAACGAAGTTAATCTTTTTCGTCTTCCCTTCTTCCACGAATCTCAGGAATCTTGCTGTCCATTCCTGGTCTTCATAATTATGAGGCTCCTTCGGGCTCCTCGCCGATTCTGTCAGTACTAGTTCCACTTCAGAAATGAAGTTAATTTGGCATTCACCCTACACATAGCCTGACGCTGACTCCGAGGACGAGGAGGACAAGATTCCAACACAATTTTGACTACTGCCAGGCTTTTACCCTCCAATATGTGCTTCGATGACCCCAACAAACGCTTGCAAAAACAGAGATTGACTAAGACGCTATCTTTCAATCGTTCGCGGGATGACGTCACCAACCTCTTTGGACCCAGACTCCCTTTTACTCGGCCGTGCAACAAATTGAATGAGACTTTGGCTGACCATAAAAAATCGAGGATTCAACCAAATCCAATAATTCTTTCGCCGAAATACTCCGAATGATAAGTAGATTTATTTAGGCCAAAAAAATTTTGGGGTTAGGGGCACTTTAATCATGAAACAGTGATTAAAATTCCATCAGAGTGTGTTGATATATAAGTAACAGAAACAGATTTCGGTTCGTCTCCTCACTAAAGTTACAACAGCCCTAAATAAATCAAGCAATCAACTTTGTTTAAGAAGGGTGACACTAACAGTCTATGACTGATAAACCTGTGGCCCTCGGAAACCCTGATCGAACTGGAATTTGAAAATGTTGGGTTTTGAGGAGAGGGGAAAACCGGAGTACCCCAACCCACATATGACGCTAAGTCCGGGAATCGCAGGAATCGAAAACTAGGCCACCACTACGCCATCCCTGCCTCCCTGGTTCTACCTGAACGTGACCAAATGTTTCGGTAGCAACATTTACTTTGGCTGCCGCAAGGCGAAATTTTCTGTGTTATAGTCAGGAGCCTCCTGTTATAGTAACTGTTTAGTCTGTACGCGGAAAAACGGGGCAAGTGTCCGGACGTCTTGTTATTTGTAGGAGTCTGTACTTTCAAGAAAAGTTGTTCAACGAATCTGCGTCAGTTCACGTAGGATATAGAAGGCTATTTAGAGGGGGGGGGGGGTGGGGGTGGGTGGTGTCCACGTTTCATGAGCAGACATATCGAAAAGAGTTTTCAGCACGGTTTCAATCAAGATTTTGTATTTTCGACACATTTAGAGGAAAAGCAGCAATTGAACGCCAAATCTCCTTTTTAGGAAGAGGAAAAAATAGAATAGGTAAGACTTTCAATTACTAATGTGTAGCTCAGACGTATTTGATACCTCTTACTAAACGAGTCCGAGGTCCGTACTGTAAGTTACGGACCGAGTTTTTTCCCGGTTAGTAAGATATTTATTATATCTCTAAGGTTAATCCGGCGCGCGGGAAAGAAACCTTTTTGAAGTCAAGCGGGCCATACTGTAGAATACGGCCCGCAAAATTGACCAATCACAGCGCGCGTACTAAGTGAGAGATATAATAAAAATCATTATTAAACGATCACCAATGGCAATCGATATAATCGATGACATTTGATTAAAATCGATGGAAATCAATTTTAACGATCATCGAAATTCATCGATTGGGCACACCGGATTATTTTCTAATGCCCGTTTCAAACGTCGTGCTACTGCCGTGTCGAAACTCAATTAATTGAATTAAATTCGACTTAAGCATGGGTCGTGCTTTTGCAAGACTTGCCGTGCTACGCGGCGGTAGCACGACATGGTTTCAAACGTCGTACTACTGCCGTGTCATACATACATACACACACACACACATACGCGCCCCTGCCTACTCGTGGGGTCCATGTTTCCATACCCCTCTAGTGAGGACTATCTCTTCTTTAGCAGGTATCGAAAAAATATAATGGTGGTTTGGTTGCTTACTCCTACCTCTCTTCATACATTTGTCTGGAATTTGGAAATTGCCAATTTTTTTTGTGGGGTCGCTATAATGGGGACATGCTTGGAACTCAATTTTGGCTACTTGCGAGGACCACGTCCCAAGAAGTAGTTCTGGGTACGCGCCCCTGGTTGCTTGTGTGGTGTATGTTTTCACACCCCCTTTGTGAGGAATGCCTCTTCCGCACGGGATGTATCCAAAAACTACTTGGTTGCTTGTTACTCTTTTTCTTGAAATATTTGTTATGCCAGTTTTTGGTAAATTCGCCCTTGTCTTAAGAGACCATACCAATTCAGTTTTGGCTACTACAGACAGTAGTTGTGGATGCGTGCCAATACAAAAAACTTCAGCTACTTGCGAGGACTGCTTCCCAGATAATAGGTGTGGGGACATACACGCAATTTTCAATCAGATTTAATGTCATGGCTTCGTTAGTTTTCGTATTTGTCGGGAATGAAGGGGAATCAGCCATTTTGCCTCAACAGAGGATTTAAAACCATTTCTTTTTCCATAAGGATAATTACCGCCACACCCGATTAAGCGCCGCATCTGAGAGCAACTACTAGTAAGCACCACCCCTGAATACGCTCCGAATATGACTAAAATATATGAGTACAGCACAACATTGTCTGAAACAGGCTCTGAAACGTATTGTCCTGGATAACAACGTTTTTCAGTTTGAATAAGCTATACTTCTGTTGTCTTCCATTTTGCTTCTCTCTAGAATTTTCGCAATGCGCTGTTCCGTTGTTAAGGCCGCCGGCACAACAAGCCAACCTAAGGCCCATTTCAAATGTCGTGCTAAGCTGGCTCCACTAAAGCTTAACTTGGTTTCAGACGTTGAATTAAATTCAACGTCTGATAAGTGCTGTGGGTTCAGGTAGGTTTTGTAACGGTATGTGCATTGCGTATATAATTTCAATGAATTGAGTTTGGCTCGACAGTGGATGACGTTTGAAAGGAAGTCGAACCACTGCCGTGTAGCACGACAGAGCTTGCCGTGCTACACGGTATGGGTACGAATTGGTTGCAAACGTCATGCCACTGACGTGCACGGCAGTAGCAGTGACAATGAAATTTAGTAAACAAAAAGAAAGCCAGTTCAAGGTGCAAGCCCATTTTTCCAGCAAAACGAGATAGTTACCGACATTTTGGAGATGTTTCTGTTTTACTGTTAACATCAACTCATCCTTTTTTCAGAAATATGATTTTTAAATAAGCGCCTCCCTCAAATATGCGGCGTCCCTGAATAAGTGCCGCATGCCACCCGAGTTGCGTAAAATTTAATAAACGCCGAGGCGCTTAATCGAGTAAATACGGTACTTTAACAATGTAAAACGTAGTTGTGCATAAAGGATAAGCAGATGTATGAGTCAAATGCAAAAGGATGGATGTGAAATTTACCTTTGGAGCGGAAGAAATTAATTGCACCACCAAGTACGTCTGAAGAGGCTCTTTCCGTCCCATGACACCGGCTGTGGGATTGCTGATAACTACTTAATCAAATTCTCTCAACCGGGATTATTTGGGAGATGGGGTTGGCAGTTATGAAGGGAGGGGTGAGATACTTAAGTATCCCATCATCGGTCATTCTTATCAGTATATAAAAATAAGGAGGAGAAAATTGAAAAGCAAAACCTAATACGCGTTTCTACCTTAAGGAAACGTTTGTAACAACGATTAAACCAAATGTTAAGTTTCAATTTCTTTAATTTACCTGTGATGTAGAGGTTCTTGAAAATACGTATCCGGCTTGAGTGAAAACACGAATCTCCAAAAATAGCCATCGGTTTGTCCAGAGGAAGAACTTCTTCCACTAAGTTTGAGCTTAGTACTCGTTCCTTCCATTAATGCCGGTGAACTGTTAAGTGACTTTTCTTGGTGAGCTGCAAGATGCGTTGAATCATTTTGTTTTTCAACCATACAATTCATCCACTTGCATGGAGCTCGGATTAATCCGAACTCCATGCAAGTGGATCCAAGTCTTAAGCTTTTCCTGAGAAAAATATCTTGCTCTTCCGTTTTAGCACTTGCAAATTCACCTTCCGGAGTATCTTTAAACTAGTTCCTGATTTTTATGCCTTTTACGCGAAGAAATTCGAAAGAAGATGAAGTGGTTTTGCTCAACATGAAGAAAGCAACTGAATGTGAAATTTCGAGCCGTGGAAAGCGCGCGAAACATTAAGCCTCGTTTTGGTTTGGGGGTTCTATACCTGGCTTGAGCCTGCGATCCAATCAAAAGCCAGTCAGCGGTAAACTTAAATAAAAAACAGCCAACCTCGATGACCTTCAAACTTGAGCCCGCGATATGGTCACATGATAATGGTCTGCGAATACCTTGGTTTGACAGGTGTCAATTGACAATAACATGAACGATGTATGCTGTAAACTGGGTGGTTAACTGGAGTATTTCCGCCATGTTGGATTATTATTATTATTATTATTATTATTATTATTATTATTATAGGACATTTTACAGCGCGTACATAAATCGGCGGACGTAGGTACGGACGTACGTACGTACACCCCCCCCGGGGGGGGGTACTACCAGAAAAATTGGGTGGGGATGTGCGGTCCCCTTCCTAAAACCCTTACCCTGTTTCAGACCAAAATCTGCTATTTTCCCTACCCTATAAACTCTTGTTGTTAGGCCTTCGTAGCTTGATTAAAAATAAAACACAAACAGCGGAGATAAACATGGTAAACCAACGCATTTTATATAGACTTGACGTTTCGTAGGCAACATACATTTTCAAAAGTGACCGTTACAATTTTTGAAAACTGTTTATATACTTTTAATACAGGGGTCTGGAACCGAGATTAAGAAAAACTATCTTAACAGTAAATATGTAAAAGGTACACCTTATTAATAAAGCAACAACTTCTCACTACTAATGTTTACATTTAAAGCTGGCTTAAGTTCTTGGATAAATAAGGTTTCCTTAATTTTGCAATGATAATCGGTTTTGCCCGACGCTAAAATGTCAAAATGATCCCACTTGATGTTGTGTCCAGTGGTTTTAACGTGATCAGCAATAGCTGATGTGTGGTCATTTTTAGCGAGGGCCTTGAAATGTTCAGTTTTCCTGTCATGAAGTCTTCTTTTTGTCTTACCGATGTAAAAATCAGTGCAGTCCCAGCAACCGGCCTTATAAATGACTTTAGACTTCTGAGAGCGGTTTAAGCGGTCCTTGTAAGGAAAGAAAGACTTGATGCGGAGTGTGTTCTGAAAAACTGTCTTAAGGTTGACGCAGGGGTAGAAATTGTAAACACAGGATCTCAGGCGTTTAGCGATTTGGTTGCTCTGTAGACCTAAGTAAGGTAACAGGATGATTATATCTTGCTTAGGAACTGTCAAGACAGGGCTGTTGGGCTTGTTTCTGTTTCTGTTCAAAACATCGTTAATGTTCCAGGTAATTATACCTTGAGGGTAACCATTTTGTAGAAGAAGTTTCCGGAGGTCATTGAGAGCAGATTGCAAAAAGAAGGCGTGGAGCAAATTCGATAACAACGATAAGTGAGCGTACGAATGAGATTTTAATCTCAAAAAATTAAAATTTTGTATTTGCGCGGTGTGAAAGAATCCCATTTGGTGTAGAGGCCAGTGAATATCTTCTTCCGGTAAATGGATGTTTTGAAAATGTATGTTGCCTAGCATACGAAACGTCAAGTCTATATAAAATGCGTTGGTTTACCATGTTTATCTCCGTTGTTTGTGTTTTATTTTTTTCCCTACCCTATTTCAGACCTGACCAAAAATTTGATACCCCATTTCAGACCTATTTCACGTACACGGTTGGCGTAAACACAATTAAAAGATAAAAAAGAAGGGCTTTTGTTGATGGTAAATCTCGATACCCTATTTCAGACCAAAACGGCCAAAAAACCATACCCTTTGGGGCCGCACATACCTATATAGCCCATATAAGGGAGTCCCCCCCCCCCCCCTCCGGGTGCGTACGTAAGGTGAAAAAACCAAATTTTCTCGAAAGATGGGTTACTATTTTTTCTTACCAGTGGTGCTCCGCTATAAATCTCTTCCTTAGTGTTCTCTCTGCTTGTCTTTGTCTTTGGCATGTCAAACAAAGCAGATGACCTGAGTAAAACCAGCTGGTAAAAAAATTGCTTACCGAAACCAAGACCAAAATAAACCTTATTTTTCGCGCACTTTCCTTCCCTCCAAAATTATTGAGACCGCTGAGCTCAGTTACGTATCAGCGGCAGGTCTAATGATGTCACGGGATAGCTAGACATGCCACAAGTCGACCTCTCGAGTCCCACAGCTAAGAAGCCGAGGCTAGAGGAGCGACTTTTTTAGGCCGCGAAGCAAATAGGACGAAGGATTTTTCCAAAGTCTACCCTGTAGTGAGCATTCTGCGTATACAACATTAAACGCGCTACAAATATGCAAATTCAGATCGAATTTTAATATTTTAACAGTTCGCTGTCTCCTAAGCAAAAATATTGGGATCATGTGTATTTTGTGCACCCCTCGACCGATATATCGACCGATACATCGGCCGAGTGTCGGTCGACATATCTACCGATACTCGGCCGATGTATCGGTCGATATATCGGCCGACACTCGACCGATGTATCGACCGAGATATGTCAGTCGATATGTCGATCGATATGTCGGTCGAGATATCGGTCGAGTATCGGTCGATATGTCGACCGAGATATCGGCCGAGTATCGGTCGATATGTCGGCCAACACTCGACCGATACGTTAATCATTGACTGTCGGTGGAATATCGGTCGACTGTCGGTGGTATATCGGTCGACTGTCGTGTACTGTATTATAATCAGGCATCAAATATTTTAGACTGTTCACACTCCCCTATTTTTCCGTGAGATCGTAGATGCCGATCGTTGAGTTCGACAGGCCGCCATTTTGGTCTCTCGATTCGAGTGAAACTGGAAAAACGCTCTCGGAAAACTGTTTGCTACTCGGAACAGATAATGTCCGCGGACAAAAATCATAGCATATTTTCGCTCCAGATGGAGGGTATTGTTCTTATATACCACGATTATCAGTTGAGTAACGCGCGACCAAGTTTGATCACCAGTTTTTAACGCTAAAATGGTGTCGTTGTCATGGGCAACTAGCTCCGTTTCCAGTGGCAACTTGTCGGCCTTTGAAATCATAAGCAGCAAAACGCGGAGAACAACATACTAGTACTGGCCGAGGTCGTTTGTCTCTTCCAAATTTGGCGGGCTTTCATGGTAAGTGATGCGCGCCTGCTGATATTGTTACCGTTGGAAACCAGTCAAGTTGTCCCTGATGACACTGTAGTTTTAGCGTTAACACTTGGTGACCAAACGTAGTTTCGTCTTACTCAACCGAAAATAGAAGTAATTCACAAGCGTAGTTCAGCATTGTCAGATGTATAAGTTATGAGCATTTCATCCTGTTTTGTATGGCGCGTTTTTAGGGTCAAAATTAATATTAAAAACTTTTTTCAAGATGACTTTCGAATTGCAACTCTTGTGGAATGATTAATTGCTAATGCAGTTTCTTTTGACATTTTTTGCGAAAACTTGCTTCTTTCTGCACGTTCCATGGCGTACAAGTGTTTTTCTTTACCATTACTTTCCAGTTGTTGCAACTCTTGTTACATGGTTAATTGCCAATTAAGTTTTTCTTCACATTTTCTGCGAAAACTTACTTCTTTCTGCACGGTTCTTGGCTTGAGACATAAACATACGTAGGCTATTTTCTGAACATAAGAATGACTTTACACGCAAGATTATTTCCGAAATATCAAAACTCTTACCACAAAAATTCCTTATAAAGCTCTGTTTCTAATATATCAACGTAAGACACCCGCAAGCGATAAAAAATACCAGCATCGAATTACTATTGAATTACATGTCTTTCCCCAAATTTTCTGCGAATTAACTCACCCTGCAAATTTTCTGCAAAAAATCAACCAGGCGTTCCAGTCTTGAAATGTCACGTGATCTATCCCACGATGCCTTCGGATCGCTTCCCTCGACCTAGACCGGCCGTGTTCGCGTAGTGAAATCGAAAATGAGCTCTACTGCTGATTTTTTGGTGAATCTTCGTCTACATCTCATCGACCTCTCTAAGAGACTAGAGCAAGATTCGAGTGATGATGTGGCGGACTACGTATTGTACCGATTGCAACAAGTAGCTCGTCATTTGTGGAGGATAGCAGCTAGTGCACAAGCAAAGAAAATGCCTCTGAAACAGAGGAAGAAAATATGGAACTTTCACAACCTGAAGGCGATGAAAACGAGTTTCTTAGACACGGATGAAGAATATGAAAGCAGCCAAAGGCCACCTGAAAAGCAGCAGTACCACGAGATAAAGGAGGAGCCAAAGCACGAACAGCAGAACAGAAAACGCCATTACAGCCAAACATTGTCAGCAGAAGAGAAAATTAACAACTCCGAGAGGGCAATAAAGGCGCTAAAAAGACACACACAGAGAGGAACATGCTCAGAATCTTTAAAGTACACAGCAAGAGCTCGAATAAGATCGGACACTGAATTCAAAACTGACATTAAACGCATCCGCAAAAGTGCGGAGCAATAGTTCCTAAAGGCTCTAACTCGTTTTCATTATCGTGAAACCGATCGGTTGAGATCGGAAATCAAACGCGGAAAACGATCGAAAGTTTCTAACGAAACCGCAAACACTGATGTAACTACATTTTCAAAAACCAAGAAAGGAAAACACTCGGCGCCTAGAGAAAACACTGTATCGCTCAACAATATATACAAGATAGCAGAAAACCTAGAAAAGAAAATGGCCGAGTTCAGCGATCTAATGTCAACTGTAAAAGGCAAGGATAATAAACAATTTAAACAGTACAAATGCCTGTTCACTGAGTCATTAGATAATGACAGGGCCAAATGGAAACCTTTAACCAAACCACTGTCGAACAGAAAGCGGAAAGACCGCAAACAAATCAAAAACAAAAGAAATATAAACGCGAGGCTTGAAAAAAACAAAAACCACATAAAAAACCTCTCTAATAAAGATCTCACCAACGACCAGATTAACCTTCTGGCGAAAGGGCTGAAATTTATTCCCACACCCGTGACTAACGAGGAGCAAATACAACGGCAACTCTTGCGTGACTTTGATAGCTTCGCAAGAAGAATGAGACTACGATACATTTTTCACGGGCAGGAAAATGAACCACATCCATTCCACGTTAAATCCACATGGAAACCACCAATACAACCATCAATCGCCCTAGAGAGCTATCTAGAAGAGGTTAAGGTTAAATTAGTGGAAACCAAACTCACAAAACCAAAAAATAATCTGCCACCAGCCGAACAGAGGGCACTTAAGGCATTAAAGCAAGACAACGAAATCAACCTTAAAAAAGCAGATAAAGGGACGACCACTGTTGTGTTCAACACACAAGACAAAATCAAAGAGGGTCAAATTCAACTAGATAACACTGAACACTACAGGTCACTTGAAAAACCAATGGTAGATGAGACAAGCCGCAAAGTCCGACAACTAGTTAATGAACTCTACCACAAAAACCACATGGACGAAGCAACTAAAAAATGGTTTTGTAAAGCACCAAACCCGCCTCGAATTCCAGTTTTCTACACCCTGACAAAAATTCACAAACCGATACCAGTCGGGAGACCAATAATATCAGGGTGCGATAGCCCCGGAGAAACTATCAACATTTGTTGACAGACTTCTTCAGCCTATAGCAAAACAGCAGAAGTCATATCTGAAAGACACCACTGATTTTATCAACTTCATAGAGAGAACGAAAGTCCCAAAGGGGACTATCCTTGTTTCAATGGACGTAACGAGCTTATATACAAATATACCACAGGAGGAAGGAATCCGAACAATATGCGCAGCATATGATGCATTCCATAAAAACAAACCTCCTATTCCTACTCAACAGCTTCAAGAAGCGCTAAGGCTTATTTTGCAAGAAAATTAGTTCCAATTTAATGGACGAGATTATCTCCAAACACATGGAACTGCTATGGGGACGAAAATGGCTGTTTCCTTCGCCAATATCTTCATGGCAAAAGTCGAAACAGAAATTATAAGCCAAAGCGTGATTAAACCGCTCGTTTGGAAACGCTACATAGACGACATTTTCTCCCTCTGGAACACAAACAGAGGAGATATAACACAGTTCATTGAGAAAGCAAACAAACACCACCCTACAATTAAATTCACGGCTGAAGTTTCAGAAACTGAAATAACTTTCTTGGACACCACCATATACAAAGGTGCAAGATTCGAAACAACATCAGTTCTTGATGTGCGAATCCATTTCAAGCCTACTGAGACATTTCAATATACACATTTCTCATCCTGTCACCCACCCGGTGTTAGGAGGGGATTTGTGAAAGGAGAGGCTTTAAGACTTCTGAGGACAAACTCTTCTAAAACAATATTTGAAGAGAAACTAGAAAATTTCAAAACACACCTTGTTGATAGAGGTTACCCTAAAGCCTTCATCCAAGGAAACCTCTCAGAAGTAAAGTTTCAAAACAGGAAACAAGCACTCCGACAAAAAGAGAAAGAAAACAAACGAATCTTGCCGTTTGTAACGGAATATCACCCATCAGTGCCAAACTTAAAAGAAATCCTCATGAGCAAATGGCATTTTATTGAGAAACAACCGACGCTCAGAGAAATATTTAAGGAACCACCACTTATATCCTACAAGAGAGGGCGTTCCCTGAAAGACATACTCGTTAGAGGAAAAAAAATAGCTTCAAGGCTAAAAACACGCGAGTGGGAGTCGCGCAGGCCTATCTAACCCCCCTTTTTTTTAACGCCGTTCAGTGACAGGTCAATCCTCTCTGAGGTTGACGGTGACGTTTGCTGTCCGGCTGTCGCCATACATACGAACGACCTGCTCCACATGAGCTCGCACGACCTACGGCTGCGTTTGTGTAGGGCGAGCGGCGCGTTCCCCGACTATTTGCACGAGAATTTCGAGGAGCTCGTGACGGAGCTGGCGGCCGGTAGCCAAATAGTCGGTTGTGCTCACTCCTAACAGTTGCGCTGTTTGGTTGAGGTTGCGCGGTTGTCGAGCTCGAGGTTGTTGTTGTGGTTCGGCTGCGTTGTGGACGTTACAGCAGCGGTCTGGTTACGGATAAAGTCCGCTGTCTCCAACAAGCGCTGCGCGCACTCGCGTAGTAAATTTGGATCCCTTGTACCTGATAAAGAACGACGGAAAGAAAGAAACGATCGATAAAGAACAACCCAACCAAGTTTCCAGATGTGACAAATTGTGTGACATGTGGGCCTCAGGGCGTCATGGGAAAGTTGATATCACGTGACATTTCAAGACTGGAACGCCTGATTGATTTTTTGCAGAAAATTTGCGTGGTGAGTTAATTCGCAGAAAATTTGGGGAAAGACATGTAATTCAATAGTAATTCCATGCTGGTATTTTTTATCGCTTGCGGGTGTCTTACGTTAATGTATTAGAAACAGAGCCTTATAAAGAATTTTTGTGGTAAGAGTTTTGATATTTCGGAAATAATCTTGCGTGTAAAGTCATTCTTATGTTCGGAAAATAGCCTGCGTATGTTTATGTCTGTACGACATGGACGTGCAGAAAGAAGCAAGTTTTCGCCAAAAATGTCAAAAGAAACTACATTAGCAATTTATCATTCCACAAGAGTTGCAATTCGAAAGTCATCTTGAAAAAAGTTTTTTATATTAATTTTGACCCTAAAAACGCGCCATAGTTTTGGTCAACCTTACAAATTCCTCATCGCTTTGTTCGGATCATGTGCCGCAAATTCAGTCGTTGCCTAGCACCCAGGTAAAATACTGCCAAATACACAAAATACAGTTGGCAGGAAAAAGCATAAGGACGATAAAGAATAACAAGGTACTGGAATAAAACTGATGAAAAACAAACAATTCTTGACTTTGCCCATTGCCCATGCATCGCACTAATGTTTTTGCTGTTTTTTGATTCTACATTCCCTTGACTAAAGGGAGAGGCAATACACGACTTAGAATTTGGAGTTACGGTAGCATTTGACAAAACAATCGAGATAAGGAAATCAAAAAATCGAATTCACTTTTAAGCAACTTTTTCACACCGCCATTGCTGTCGTGGTATGTGGCCTTCACTGGCGTAGTCCCTTTGATTTTCCTGGTATAGAACGGGGCTGGCTGCGACGCAGGCTACAGTCAACAGTAGTACGTATGGGATATTTTATTTTGCTAAGGGACGGACCAATAGAAAAGTGATGGGGGAGAGGGGAATTTTCGGCTTGCACGAATTTTTTTTTTGCTCACTGCTTGTGCACGAATTTTTTTTTTTCAGGTGAAACCTTCTGCACGAATTTTTTTTTTCGATCAGGCAAATATTGCTTTTTTCTCAGTGAAATCTTGATTCATTATCTATTTTTGTGCTTTAGAAATTATTCTACACTCGCAACAGGTCAAAGGATGCGGGCCACTTTTTAATCATGTGTGGAAGAGTGGACAGCTTCCCTGTGCGTTTTTAAAATTTTTTTTAATGTCTTCAGAAGGGATTGCATCCAGGAAAACGCTCGTAAAAATGTCCCGGAATTGTCGAGAAGTTGCGTGGCGTGCGCTAATCTTGCATCCAATTCCTACACTCGGTGGACCCGGTGTCATTGTTCAAATCGACGAGTCCAAATTTAATCACAAATCAAAGGTATGTTCAGACATTTTTCTGTACCATTCCGTGGTCGATTCCGACTCGGGGCAAAAAGTTTTTCTTTCAATAGAGATGTGTGTCGAAAGCTGAGTGGCAAACTGTGTTTGCATGGTTCCATAAGTATATTGTTCTACGGCTTTCATGGCTTCGAAGGTATTTACATATATATATTTCTAATTCCCGTCCAGGGAATTTAGAAGCCAGGAAACACACAAAAGTCTCGAAAGAAAAATGTTCCGAGGAATGGCCGACGTGCGATACTACTCACTTTCTAAAGTGGCCACGTTGCCAGCGTGGTTGCTCCGGTAGTGTAGTGGTTATCACGCCCGACTAGTAACTGGGGAACGTCGGTTCGATTCCGACTCGGGGCAAAAAGTTTTTCTTTCAATAGAGATGTGTGTCGAAAGCTGAGTGGCAAACTGTGTTTGCATGGTTCCATAAGTATATTCCGTCAGAAAGGATCAAGATTATCCCTAACATAAACCGATTATACTATTTCGTCGACTCGATAAATCTTGTGTAATCAAACTATGGCCGCGAAAAACATCTTTTTCATAAAAATAAAAATATGCATACTTTTACGCTTTACGCTAATTTACTTAGTGCTTTCTTGTTTTCCATAATATCTAATACTTAATTTCCCGATCCACTGCGATTTACGCTGTTTCCTTTATCCCGAGTTTCCAACAATAACTGCTCCAATCAGTAATGATGGAGATCGAGAGAGAATGGGCAAATGCTAATGACCCGGCACAAAACATAGTTTGGCTGCCTGCAAAGGTGAACAATTCCGCTGGAAACTATGACGTTAAAAAGCCCCGCCCCCTAGATAGAAAGTCATAGAGATGTTTTTACCTGAACCTTTTGGGATAAAACGTTTATTTTTATTAATGCTGTTGTTGATTCCTGATTGATCAGTTTTATAGAGGACGCCGCGCTAGAAGAGAAAGATGGGTGTTAGGATTATTCGACACGCAGTACACACCAGCTAGACCATATTTACAGCTCGTCAGGCGACGTAACGGCTGCAACTCTTGTACCTATAATCCAACGCAATGTTCGAGTTGGATCAATAGTACACAGCGACGAGTGGGCAGCTTACCGGCAGTTTCAGAGGAGACTAGGTTTGCACCACGGAACAGTCAACCATTCTCTCCACTTTGTCAACCCAGCCACGGGCGTCCACACACGACACGCCGAAAGTAACTGGAGCTTGGCGAAAACCAAATTCAAAGTCATGAAGGGTAATAGCAATCCTAACTTTTTGTTGGAGTACCTGTAAGAATTCATGTGGAGAAGATGGTATGGTGATACTCACCCAAATGGATGCTTCAAACGACTTCTACAAGACATTGCTGAACAATATCCTCTTTAAAGGAGAATTACCCCAAAGGCTGAATCCGTTTAACTGTCGTATTTGCCTGCTGGAATTTTTCAATGTTTTTAACCTTAAAACCAACCAAAAAAGATTGAACAGGCAAATGCAAACGCGTATGCTGCAAATGGATAAACCCTTTCTATAATGCAAGACCGAGATACACTTAATTGCAATAATGTTGTCTTAAGAAAATGAAAAAAGAAAAAAGCCAAGTAAATAGGAATTAATTAGGCTAAATTAATTAGGGCGGAAAAACCGAACAATTTTGGAAACGATGGTTGAAGGCTGCCACAAGTGTCCACCTTCGCCATCTGTGTCGGTGAAAAAGTTTATTGTCAAGAAGAAAAGAGAGGCCCTGTTAGGGGGTGGGGGGAGGGATTAGTCATCCCTTATCGCTAAAATGTCAGAGGTAGTTATCCCTTATCCCTAAAATTACCCAGACCGTTATCCCCAAAATATTTCTCTTTGGAATATGACAGTAGGTGGCAATTTAAAAGCGTTAAGTGACCAGTTTCTAAATGAGATAAGGGACCGGTCAATGAGGCCGCCATGGTTTAGTCCCTTGAGCCGTGTCTTTTGCTAGTCTGGATCCTGATGTCTTATGACCACTCTTAAAAGAAGTTTCCACAGGTCTCCAATAAAACATAAGAAGCGGCGTAAATTAAAGTGAGGTCCGAGGGGGAAACTAGGAGGGTGCGGGGAATGATTCCCCGCAAAATTTTGAAATTGTAGGTTACCAAAATAGGCGATTTCATGTATTTTGGCCGGCAAAATAATACAAAGAAAGAGTTCTTTATTATGATCATAGAATCTCACGTAGCAAGTAGCGCTGTTTCACCTTTTAATGCTATTTTCATCTTAAAACTTCTCAGTCTGTAACGTAAGTCTTATTTATTGTTTTATGAGTGCAAATTTTAAGGTGATTCCCTAGTATAAGAACCCGCCATAGATTTCCGATGAAAATTGTTATCCTGTTGTTACAGGACGAGGAGATATTTGTTGGGTTCACACTAGGCACTAAGTCTGTCTTAACCCAAGTCAAGCAAAGTCACCCTAAGTCCGCTTGAGCATTCAGACATATCTAGAAGAAAAATCTTTTCCGTGCAAAGCAGTCATAATTAAAGATAAAAATAACAGATAGGGTAAGGTTGTCACGATCCATTTTAGCGAAGAAGTTAAGATCAAAATGAGACCGAGAAGCCGTAAAATCGCTGTAATTGCGGCTGTTGTCTGGTTATTAAATTAACAAAGGTTGATCGGTGAAGCGGCATTAAAAACATGAGGCATTCGTGCCTCAGATCTGTTGGGAAATTGGCGAGGAATATCATAAGAAAAGAAAATGACTCTTACGTAGGTTAATAAAAAAGTGATCAAGCCACGCAACTTACGTTGCATAAGGTGAAAAGTCGGTAGCGTAATTGCCTTCTAACGTTTCGTCTCTCGGCGATGCATCTTTAGATAATTTTGCTCGTGAGAAGAAACTGTGTCGCGCGTGATTTTTTAGGTTTTCGTGCCTAACGTGGGAATCTCTATCTGGTATTAGTAGAATTCCACTAGTATACTAATGCTAATTATAAAAATTACAATTTCCTCGATTGTGATTGGTTTAAAAAACTCCTATTTTCCACTAATTCACGTGCCAGGTTGTTATCGGACAGTTTGTTATTGGACACTTTGTTATTGGACAGTTTGTTATCGGACAGTTCAATAAGCCAATCACATTCAAAGTAGTATTTTAAATCAACAAATCACATTCAAAGTTGTAGTTTAAATCAACCAATCACAACCTTGGTTACAATCACTATATATTTTGATCGTAGTCAATTTCAGAGCGACATTGAACAATTTACGCTTCCTTTGTCAGTCTTTTAATGCAAAATTTCCTTCCCTTTTATAACTTGGCTCTTTTTCTGTTCTCGGAAATTGTAATTTTTATGATTAATTGGTAATAAGACTTCGTGTCGTCCAATTCGGTCTGTAATCATACTCGTGATAAACAAATCGGAATCCCGCTGCGCGGTCGTCCGATTTTGTTGTCGCTCGTATTATTACAGACCGAATTGGACTCCACTCAGTCCTATTACCATTACAAATCCTGCAATCTGATTGGCTGAGCTACTCGTATACTATCAGCCACTCTAGTAGAACACAGTAGTTGTCGGTCGTTCACGAAAGGCGATGTTTTTATACTTTTTCCGCAGTTTTGGAAGAAAGTTTAGATGTAAACGGGTAGTTAAAGTCCTGAGAAGACTGAAAGAAGCACATTTACGGTTTCTTGACTTTAAAAACTTGAAAATATTGAAAACGCGGGTGCGCGCGTAAACAACTGCAAATTTGGCAAGGAGAGTAATACCTGCTACTTTTGTTTACGGGTAAAGTTCAATAATGCATGGAAAAATAATTGGAAACCGCTATCTGCGTTAATTTCAGTTAGAATTCTGCTAAAACAATTAGATTATTCGCTCTCGATTTCTATGAGGCGATAGTCAATTCGGCCTTCGGCCTCATCAACTATCACCTCATAGAAATCTCGAGCTCATAATCTAATTGTTAAGTAATGGTTCGCGTAAAAGCTATAGAAACACCGGCAACGCAGCGGGAACTCACCTGGTGGATGTTTCCAATTAACTAATTAAAATACGGCTTCGTGATTGGTTGAAAAACTAAAATATCGAAAAAATGGCAGTAAAATATTCAAAAACCCCGTTTTTCTGTTCCATATTTGGAATATAGCTATTGTTCTACATGTCTTGTTCATTTCAAGACAAATGTACGTGGGGAACCATGGTAACGACCAGTTCCGTAAGATTCCGCCATCTTGGATTGTTGTCATTAGCCGACAGAAGTTGTCAATTTATGTCTAGTTTTTCGGGTGATTTCGCTTCTTTTTCAAAAATCTATATATCCTTGATGTATTCTGTCTTTCGTGGCTGTTTGTCGCTGTCCTTTCCATTCTGAGTGGGGATTCGGTGATCCACACGGGTCAACGATAAAATTGAAGACAGCAAACAAAATCCATACCAGCTTCTGCGCCATAAACAAAGACAAGAAGCATAACGATATCGTAAAAGGAAAATCTGTGTTGCTTTCGCTAGCAGACTTGAAAATGAAGGACCAAGTGAAAAAAGACTTCAAGTGGAGGTAAGCCGATCTAGATTATGTTTGGAGTACTAGAATTTTGTCCAGAGACATCGCAAAGATGTCTTCTGTTGCCTCATGGTCACACCTTCAGGAGTTATTTCCCGGGAGTTATCTTGTGATCTCCCGCTATTCAACTTTCTGTTTTGTTCAAACGTTCGGATTTTTAGAGCGCTTGTAAAGATAACGCTCTCTGAACTTATTTTTTTCAGTTAAAACTTTGAAATCTATGACATTTTCGCCATTCCTTTAGGGATTACATGCAGTTTTCTTGCACATGTAAGCTTAAAATTACATTTTACACGGTAGCGTCTAGAAAGAGATTATTGCGACTGGAAGGCCACACATTTAGTTTACGTTTCCCCAGATAATAAGGAATTTTTTTATGGTTGTGGAAGGATTTTGTTGGATATCTGCACTGCATTTGTCATGATAACTGAAAATGTCAAGTTTCGAATCTCATCATTACCTGTGTACATGTTTTTCAGTTCTTTAGTTCTTTATTTTTCCAATAAATATTATTTACAAGTTGGACATGCCCACAGGGCAGGGCTAGCTGGAATTGGTATCAATGAAAATTATTTTACTTTTCTGAAGGATGATTGACCTTTTATTCGGGTTGTTTTGCTTGTTCGACAGGAAAGCAATACTGAGGAGTTGAAGATACAACAGTCCTACCCAGATGAACGGAGAAGATTGCTGTCTATTGTTGCTAGTGATTTTTCCTATGCATATTTGCAAGAGAAGTTTGGATGTTCATCTAACACGATTACAGCAGCAAAAGTTCATGCAATTTTATTTGGCCATGGAGGCATTCCACCAGGCAATTTAAAGTTTACACGTGGAAATTCTAGGTGTAAATATTCAGTGCCTTAGCTTGTCAACATGCAAAATGGACAAATCACAAAATGTACTAGTATCAACTGGAAATCTCAAAAAGAAAAGAAAAAGTGCGTTGATTAAGCTGATGGCCTATAATTTCTGAAAAGTTCCAAATGGAATGGTATGTACCATTTCATTTTCCAACCAGAATTTCCAGGTATTCCGTGTAAATGGTAACGACCCCTGATCTCCAATTCTATTGATCGTAATGGAATGAGATTGTCAAAATACAGTATTTTTGCTCTTCCTGGTTTGACAGCATAGAGCTGTAGCTTTTAATTTCTTTGTCTTGAATTAGTGAAGAGGACACATTTAACCCTTTGATTCCCAGGAGTGATCAGTGTATAAATTCGCCTCATACAGTAGTAGACTGGTGATGAGAATTTATAAATTATGATTAAGAGATGTTGTCTTAATATACTTTTAGACCACATTCTCTGAAATAGCCTACAAAGAAATGTATGATCTTCAGATAGGGTAATTGACTTTCAGATCTTGGGATTGAAAGGGTGTGACGTCAACCCAGTAGCTCCATGACAAACAAACAACTAAAACTATAAGCGATTCATTACAAAATCCTGAGGTCTTCACGATTCTGGCTGAAAATGTCTGAAAGTCAGTTTGACTCCGAGACAAGTGCTTAATCTGATGATGAGAGAGGATGAGATACTGGGTTGATGTTACAAGTCGTTTAGTTCCCAGTCTTTCGATTGCTCCTTTTTGAATTCAAAATGGCAGAAAATGAGCCGTTTTAGGGGATTTTGTCCTCTGATACAAAAAAAGCAAAGGACAGAATACGATTTGTTTCTTCACATAATGTCTTTGGTAGACTTAAATTATTGCAATTTATTGTCACTGGATGGGTGATAGGCACTTTAAATTTTGGGGACTATTTATTGAATGTGCTTATTTTGGGAAATTGCCTGATTTGAGGAAATGTGGTACCTCTGTCAGTGAATTTTTAAGTTTTGCTAAATTTTAGGTAACATCATAATCATTCAAAACATGTGTTCTACTTATAAAAGTACTTGTGATGTTACCTCAGCCATGTTGGAGCTTCCTACTTCTCAGGAAGTTTACTCTACTTCCACTCAAATTCTTGGAAAATATTGTATATAGTTTTACATGCCAGCATAGGGCCCTATAGCATCATGTGCAGGGTTGTAACTGCACTGCATTTTTCATTAGCTCGCAAGAAAACTTTTTTTTTTTCAGAGTGGGGAGAGTGAAAGGGGTTCAAGCTCAGGTGCAGTGATCATAGTCTTGTAAAAATGTGAATTGTAGGAGACTTTGTTTTATTCAAGACTGAAAAGGAACAGTCATGTATTTCTGGCTCGGTTATAATCTTTTGTTATAAAAATTATTCAATTCAATTACATCGCTAGATAAACTCCAAACTACTACGAATACACTTCAATCACGCGTTTTATTATTGCACTCCCTTCAACAAGGTTCCTTGCATTCAAAAATCTGCAATATGAACAGAAACGAAATAGGGACAATCTTAAAAATATTGCTAACGTCCATGATAATGTGTCATTACAATTATTACAGAAAAAAATACAGAAGCTTCAAACGTCCCTTTGTTGTCTTGTTACATATTACGAAGGTGAGATAAAAATGTGAGAAATTACAAATGAAAAAATAAATAGAACCCCTATTCATAAGTCAATGAACCCCGCACCAATTAGGAAGTGCGATAAAGTAGTTCGATAGAAATCTGCAAGAGAAAAGTACCGAAGGTATGAGCAGTTTGTTCTCACCGGGAAGCCGTGAAGATGGAAGTTCCCGTTGTGGTTTTGTGCCATGTTTTCAGCTTTCTTGAGACCAAAGATTCACTTAGTATCTGCAGAGTCTGCTTCAAGTAGTGGGAATTGATTCCCCAAGTACCATTTCTCAGGAATGCACAATTATTGGAAATTGATCTTACTGGAACAGGAGACCTGTATCGTTTCGTGCCTCTGAAGTTGTTCGCGAGTTTGACACGCTTAAGGTTATCATCAACGGCTATTACTAATCGTCATTTTCAACAAATTATCTATAAAGCCAGTGATTTGGAGTGATTGCTCAGCGCCAGTGATTGCTCTTTGCTTGATCAGTGCTCCATTTTTCACGGAAAAAAATATCCTGGGTCGACTGGAATACGTAGACATTTCGGGTAATTGCGGCAAGTTTACGATTTTGGCAGTGGCATGTCTGTGTACGTGTGAAAATATTACTACTATTGTTGCACATGGATATAACTTTTCCTCAGATGAGTTGTTGTTTCTTACAAAAACGCTTGACTCCGTGGCGAGCGGTACTCTGGAGCTGGAGACAGAAGATGGATTCAAGGCTACCTTCCGTGTTTCGAGCATTTGAAGAGGACTTGTATGAAGATTTTCTTAAAATAAGTTTTGCTTTTATTGTAGATATTGGAGAAATATTTTTTCGAATTGTCTCCTTGATTGTCCCGAGTCCATTGCGACGGCCTTGTGGTCGAAGCGCATCACAAACTTGAGAATCTCGCGGAGTTGAAGCTGCCATGTTGTATTGACATGAAAGATGAAATGTTTTGTTTGAGCATGATAAAGATAGGTGATACAGGAAAATCAAACTCATGATGCTATGTAACATTCGAAAACTTGTGATGTTTCTGTTGCGGTTGTGAGCGCAAATAAACACAAGATTACATGACTTTTCTGTAAATAATTTATAATCTGTCAAAATCTTGACGAAACAAAGGTAAAATATCGCTCTCAAGACTGTCATCAAGCAAAAAGTGCATTTCCCCACGTACGATTTTTTATCATTTTTGTATGTGTGATAGTTATTAAAACATAAATACAATATGCGAATTTCAGCGGTTTACTCCACTCTTAACATCGAAAATTTCCTTCAAACCATTTGAATTTCGCGCCAGATAGCGTTTCACCCAATGAAAATACTCCACTGGAGCTTATTAACACCTTGGCGCACCACGGGGAAATAACGGCTCTCATTGCCGCGGCCCATTGTTCTTTACTATAGGTCTTACACGAACCATTACTTAATTAGAAAACAGTCCAAAGAGAGCACGCGCGCTGATTGGCTAAAAATTGTGTTTGTATAACTCGATGGAGACACAGAACTAGCGCGCGCTGTGACGTAATGATGGCGCGAGCAAAGAGAATTTACATTTTGATAATCAAAGTTAACAAGTTGTTTTCCTTTTTCTCGTCGTGGTTTTTTCTGAAAGAAATAGAAAATATGTACTCTGTGTTTCTATCGAGTTATAGAAACACTCGTGAAAGTTTGGGAAAACTCTCCAAAACTTCCACTCGTGTTTCTGTAAATCGATAGAAACACGGTACATGTTTTCTATTTCTTAAAACCCCACGATTTTGAATTTTTTTGGCTATCGGGTTTCTTAAGGCAGCCTAAAGTCAGGTTTGAAACAGACTTAAGAACTGCTTAGATCGTTTGAGTTTGCCGACCCTAACACAGAAAACACGCCTCTGTGACTTAGCGCGTCACACCTGTCATTTTCACTAAGTCGACTTAAGAGATTACTAAGGGTGCGTTCCTTTGGGGTGATCCGAGTTCGGATCAGTGATCCAAGATCTGTCTGGATCTGTCTGGATCATGGTGCATCAAAGGAACCACTTCGCCGGTTCCTTTGATGCACCATGATCCAGACAGATCCAGACAGATCTTGGATCACTGATCCGAACACGGATCACCCCAAAGGAACTCACCCTAAGTCATGATCAGACTTAGTGGTGTAATATGAACCCAACAATTAAAAACGTAGCAAAAAAGTGGTGGTCACCGTGATTGTTTTCATGTCACAATGCGGGCAAATACGATTAACTACTAGGAACAACAAATAAGCTCAATTATTTTTCAATGCTTCGTGTTATATCACACAGAGTTCGACTTTCTTTGAGCGTTTATTCATCGGCGTCCCAGACAAAATGCTTTCAAGTAGCCTGCATTTTTTATCCTTTAAAGGAAGCATAATTTGGGCATGCGCTGTTGGCCCTGTTTTGTCTTCCTTTGTAGTATATATTTCATTTCCCAAACTAGACGCATATTTGCGTTCACTCGGGCTTTATGTTGGGGGGAAACTCTGGTTTTGTTTTGCACAAAAGTTTCGCAAGGATTTTTTTGTAATGATGGTTTATCTTGTAACTGTTTCTGTATCGGTATGTTGAAAATGCAGGGTTATTACTTATGTATACAAGTTGAAAAGATAGTTGTTATGTAGGCTTAAGACATGTTCCTGGGCTGGGTTGGGGGGAGATAATGCCCCTCATATATTATGGGCCATTGTTTCAAACATTTTACTAGCAACCATTTCTTTCATTATTATTTTTTTTGAGTTTCTACTTGAGTAAATTTTTTTGCTGGTTTAGAGAGTTGTAGCGGGTTAACAGATGAGTCTAGGTTGAGGTTGCTGGTAACCATCAACAGGTTAAAGTGTTAGCGCGATTACACTTTTTAACTTTGGAAACCAAATGCTGTTATTTCGTATCAGGAAAAGAATTGTAAAAGTCATTGGTCAAGGTTATTAGCATTTGAACTATGAATATTTTGGGTTGAGGGTGTTTTTCATGATCCCTTGTAATATATTATGGCCTATTTTGTACAATTAGTCTCCAATTTGGTTGTTTGGATTTGGAGTTACAGGGCTAGTATACCTCAGTTGAAGTAGTTTTTTATTGGTGTGATTGTGTGTAATAGTTGGCTGTGAACTTTGAGTCTTTTGTCTTCTTTTGTTCTTTATCAACTACTGCAGAGTGAATAGTGTTTTTTCTTCTATGGGCATAGAAGAAAATGTCATCCATCATGAATAATAAAAATATTTTTATTTGTAAAGAATTAATAGTTCGTTAAATTTCAAATTATCTTTTGTGAATCATTTCATGTGATAAAAATTTACAACTGTAACAGGAACTTAACACGAAAGTTGAGGAATCAAAATACGTAATTTATCACTTAATATATTAATGCGTGACAAATTAAGAAGTACATGTTGCTAAGAAAGTATCCCTTTGTGAATTTCACTTTACATCATTGATTAATTGCAAATGTTATACCATTTATCTTCGTATAAAAAATTGACAACTGTAACTTGAACATGAAAGATAAACCACTAGACGAATTAAGCGAAAGATTAGTAATCGAAGTGAATAACTCATCACTTTCACTAATGCGCTACCAATTAACAAACAGTTGTTACTAAGAAAGTATCCTTCTCATATGTTAATGTTACATTGTTTATAAATAGCAAATGTTCTGCCAATGTATCCTGGTCTAATTCTCTTTCGACATGCTCCGCATTATGGGATA
>JAEMWC010000998.1:77500-85000 GCA_016490735.1 Pachyseris speciosa | reverse complement strand
AACGACCTATCGATCGACATATCGACCGACATATATCGACCGATACATCGGTCGAGTGTCGGCCGATATATCGACCGATACATCGGCCGAGTATCGGTCGATATGTCGACCGACACTCGGCCGATGTATCGGTCGATATATCGGCCGATATATCGCTCGAGGGGTGCACAAAATACACATGATCCAAATATTGTCTAATACACAGCTTGATGAGAAATTTTACCTGGGCTGAATTTTCTCTGTAACCTGATCGGGTACAGCGAAAAGTGACCGTGAAATTGATGCCTGCGACGAATAACAATTTTTTTTCGGTGAGCACAGTATATTTGTCATTTTTAACAAGTTTCATGAAAAATGTTATGGCTGGATACAACAAGAACCAAAACTTTTACTGATATAAAGAGGAAGAACAAGCATATATTTGCCACATTTTATGTGACGAATCGTCTACACAGCAAATTTTCGTATGTGACAACTTGTATTTGTCACATAAAAGCTAACACGCCAGTTTCTTAGCAAAATAATAAACTGGTCAATTTTCCCCGTCTACACGAGCAAATAAAAATTGTCACATAAAAGTTGTCACATAAAAATTGCTCGTGTAGACGAGGCTTTTTAAGTGTTTCCTCGTCGGTACGCACAAGAAACATTGTAAAATAAGCAAAAATTTCGACAAACTGGTGGTCGTCTCGTAATCTCGTACTCAGATCTAACGTCAACGAACGTCAACGCGCCGACAAAAGTGTTTACAAAGTGTCCATTGTTCAGTTTGTAGTACCCAGTTCCCAACATGAACGGTGTGTTTGGCCGACCTGTGGTTGGAGGATAATGGCGCACAAACGACCGAATATAGATCAAGAAGAAAATGAAGAGTGCCACATTCCACAGAAACGCCGTCAACAGGTTTGTTAAAACGTCTTATTGTAGCTGGTCTAACTCAACGCATGGTTAAACGAACCGTGCAGAAAGTGTGAAACCACTCGTGATACTTAAGCTTACGTTAACTCGCCTGGGCGTTTTTGTTTTCATGGAAACTCGTGACAAAAGTCCAACGAGAGGTTAGTTTTCGATGGCTCAGACTTTTGTCACGAGTTTTTCATGAAACCTCGAGTTGTCGATGACTTGATTTTTGGTGGTTGTTATCTCTGAGTTTTCTTCTCCTTCTCACGACTATCCTGATGTAATAGATGAGCAACTATTAAGCTTAAGCTTAAACTTAAGACTTACTATCAACCACACTTTACAAGGGTATGGCGTTCCATCCCCGCCAAAATTCAACTTTGTATTTTTCATTGTACTTTCTACATTTTATCCTACATAGAACATTTCAACTTCCATTCTCAACATTCAACATTGTAGTTGTTAGCTTCGACATCCAACTTTGGCTTTTCGACATGCAACTTACGCGAAGAAGACGTAGTGAAAGCTTTCAACATCCAAGTTTTCGTGTTCGACATTCAACTTTTCGTATTCGACATCCTAGTTTTTTAATTCAACTTTCGTCCGCTGATGAGCGGTCGGTCAAAACTGTGGGCTCATCAACCCGACTCACTACCCCTAGAGTCAACCGCTCCGTGACTTTCCATTGGAGAAGGTCCAGGAAACACTCACCACCCCTAGACAGTGGTTTCAAGACGGTATCTTGGAAAATAGGATCAACGGAGTAATGAATCACCGGATCAAGGAGCAGTTCAAAATAAATAATTACATAAATTAATAGACATGCATATGATTGATTGTACCCCTGCGTGACTCAACCAAGGTCTCACGTATGCTCAAGTGCGTTGTGTTTAGGAAGAGAAAATTTGGCATAAAAGCGTTTCCAGCTTCAAATGTGAATAAATATTATACATATAGATATTATAAATATAATGAATAAAAAGCCATACCACTTTGTGGAGTGCAGTTTTCGCATACCGAAACTCGGAGTGAATTCAAAATAGTGGACTACATTAGCTCCGACCTACTTGGACAGCTACGACTGCGAGACATACAGCTACAAAGCGACTTCCCTATCGGTAATTCACTTATGCATATGCTTCGAAATTAGAGGGAAAAGAAATTTAATTCATCTTATGTGACTGAGATGTGCTGCTCTCTGTATTGGCGAAGATGTAACAAGAGGTTAGATTCACGTGGAATTTCTAAATTATCCTGAATGCTCGACTCTTTATTTATATTTGTATAACATGCCGGTATGTGATTGCATATCTGACTTCCGGTGCCATAAAAACACGAAGCCATTGTGGAGGCTGCTGATGTGAACATCAAACTTTTTACTTCATCTCTTCAAATTTGTAAACTCTAATCCTTGAAGGAAGAGCAGATGGAATGCCGCATCTGAAGGTTTTGCGGTACTTCGGTACTTCCGACAGGATTTCACAAGAGAGGCATTTACCAATTGATTTCATTTCCAATTGATACTGAAAGTGATAAAATTGCATCGCCCAACTGAGTTGTTGTGGTCAGTACCGTGGAGTATACACGGAAGCAACAAGTCGAAAATCTAAAGAAGACAGATTGTAGAAGCAGTTCTTACTCTTACGAGATTTTTTTTAAGAAAATACCTGACAACTTGCTAGGAAGAGCTGTTATTTTTTTGCCACCGATAAGAACAGCAGGCAGAAAGTTTATTCCCACACTTTAGATCACTTCCAATAAAATAAATGATTCTGACGTTTGACCCACTTTTTTCACTGAATTCTCTGTTTCTCGAGAGCTTCCACATCGGAACCGTACCAAAGGTTAAGCATGACTCACTAAAGTAGTTGTGATGATTTCGCTGGCCGCATTCGCCTTAAAGTAACCTTGTAAATCACTTTTTTCTGAAAGCCGCAACAATTCCAGTAAAATTTGAGCCAAAGAGCTGACTTGATATTCCATCTGTTCACGAAAAAGTAGTTTCTAAAAGAATCACCTTTACAAGTTACCGACTCAACTCTGCCATACAAAACTCAAACAGACAATGACACGAGTCGTAACGTTTGTATACTGAGCTGTAGCTAGTATGCGGCGAACCGAGGCACTTGCCTCAGTAAACATTTTTATTTTACATTTTCCTTCTTTGTGTGTGTGTCTTATGAAGAACAATCTAAGCAGGCTCAGTGTCAGTAGTTTCACAGAGTCGTAAGCTTTTTGATGTTCCTGTAACAGGATATAATATTAAAAGTAATGTTAAATTAATATTAAAGAGGTGTTTGTTCGGTATGCCTCGGTGACAATTTTCGTATGGCTACGGCCCAGGAATGTCTGAGTTAAAATCTATGATGTAATTTGTTTGCCTGTACGGTGTAATCCAATTTTCTAGGCCAGAATTTTCTGAAATTCCAAATTTTCTAGCTCTGATCCTTGATCCTTGATCCTTGATCCAGTGATCCTTGATCCGGTGATTTATTAATTTCAGGTTTTTCCAAGAAACCATCTTGAAACAACAGTGTAGGAGTGGAGAGTGCCTCCTGGGCCTACTCCAATGGAAAGTCACTGAGCGGTTGACTCTAGGGGTAGTGAGTCAGGTCGATGAGCCCACAGTTTTGACCGACCGCTCATCAGCGGACGAAAGTTGAATTAAAAAACTAGGATGTCGAATACGAAAAGTTGAATGTCGAACACGAAAACTTGGATGTTGAAAGCTTTCACTACGTCTTCTTCGCGTAAGTTGCATGTCGAAAAGCAAATGTTGGATGTCGAAGCTAACAACTACAATGTTGAATGTTGAGAATGGAAGTTGAAATGTTCTATGTAGGATAAAATGTAGAAAGTACAATGAAAAATACAAAGTTGAATTTTGGCGGGGATGGAATGCCATACAAGGGACCACGTAGACCGGTTACATTAAAGCTGTCAGGGCTCCCATAGGCATACGGGCAACTTTTTACCAAGGGGGGCGGTGAACCATTTGCCCAAAAAATTCTCTCAAGTTGCCCAAATATTTACGAAACTGAGTCGAAAAGAAACGAGAGTCACTAAATATGAAGTGAAAATATTGTTACATATGGTTCTATCATATGAGCTCAGCAACATGGAAATTTCTGTAAAAACTGACTTTGCTGAAATTTCTCTTCCTGCCCAAAAAATTCTGAGTTGCCCAAAATTTGGGGGGGCTGCAGCCCCCTCACCCCGGCCCGTACGCCTGTGAGGGCTCCTGAAGCTGTTGAACATAAAACTTCAAATTTTTGCCATCGTATCCGAATACATGAGCAGTCAGATTTTGAACATTTGTCAAAAGAATGAAAGCTTTTTTATCTATAATAATATTTACAAATTTAGCAGCCATTTATGTTTGCTGTTATACTCCGTTGTGCTACGAGTGATAATAATACATGTACATGATAATAATTATCATCATGATTATTATTATGACAACTACATAATCACTGGTCTACCCTTAAGTTTAATAAGATGGTCTTGATTGTACATACCTCATACTAACCGAGTTTGAGGTCTGTACTGTAAGTTACGGATCAAGTTTTTTCTTGTTGATTTATGGCCCAAGCGTGAAGCGTGTGGGCCAAACTTAATGGAAAAAATGAAGATCTGTAACTAAGAGTACAGACCGAGAAAACAAGGTTAATAAGATATTCATTATATCTCTGAGGTTAATCGAGAGTGCGGAAGAGAAAACTAGTTGAAGTCTAGCGGGTCGTACTGTGGAATGCAGCCTGCAAAATGACCAGTCACAGCGTGTGTACTAAGTGAGAGCAGGAGCCCATTACTAGGAGCATACAACTCCCATACTAAGCCTATGTCACGGCATTTTTACAGACCGATCTATTTTTAGACTTTTCCCGCGAAAAAGGACAAGGACGGCGACGGCAACGACAGCGCCACAAAACAATAATTTTAATGAGCGAACACAAAGGCTCTTTATGTGGAGATACTTGTGGCACGTGCATCGACTTGTGATTGGTCATTGGACACCAGCGGGAGTCTGATTTTGGCGGGAAATTCAATCTAAAAATAAATTGGTCTGTGAAAACGCCGTGACAGTAATATAGGGCAGTTGTACGCTCCTGGTTATGGGCTTCTGGTGAGAGATATAATGTTGGTAAGCATCTGTGAATGTGTGGCCAATGATGGTGCAGTTTGGTTTTACACGTTTTATCGTGAAAAATGCAGCTCAGCAGTTGAAACATAATTTGCTTTATAATGGGAAATCTGCTTTCTGTTTTGACATTTAGTTTTGATAATCTTACGGTACTTGTATCAGTCATTGCATGAGGCCGAGTAATCGTTGAAGTTGCCTGATGAGTGTGGTCCTATAATTTTTTTTAACCATACCAAACAACACTGTTGCAATAAAACGATGATTACTCCTGAAGCTTGAACTCCTTTGAAGTTACAGTACTGCTGTAAACTATCTCTCCATTAGCATGCGGTAAAACCTCGTCTTTGCCGATGTTGTTTGCCGCAAATCCACCAAGGAATCACCGAAACCAAAACCGTGGTAATACCGAAAGCAACCGAAAACCGCGGTGAATTTGCTGTGGTAATGCCTTGGTAAAAGACAATAGTAACTAATTACTATTGTGAAGGTATTGTTAAAATTTTGTCTCATGTTTCTCCCCCAAGGATTCAGTGGACAAAACACTGTGAAAACAAATCAACAGAAGCTTTTACTTTGCGGAAAGCCCAACGACGGGAGCCATTACATGTAAATCTGAAAGTGTCTGATTTAAAAAATACATCTCTTAGTTTGAATCACACTAATTTTCAAAATTTCTCGTAGTAACAGAAGTTCTTGTCTTATCTTTCCTGCTTTTGCTGCTTGATGTTCAACGCAATAAGCTTCTTCCTCAAAGATATGTTGGTGTGATAAAAAAGTACAGCTGTAGATCTTTTTTAATGGCGAGGAAACTTAAAAATGAAATGTTCCTCTTTATCCCATTCTTCCATGATCAAGTGATGATTTGAAAAAGTGTTTCATTAGTTTGCTTTTACAAGACAAATGCTATTACAACTACAGTTGATTGTATTGAGCGTGAAGTTGGCTCTAAGTCAACATGGTTAATGCTGTAGTAGTAATCCATTTTGTATTCTCCGAGCCACCATCACCCCTTCCCCATTTACATTTGGCCCGTGTACGTATTTACTGTGTGGTTACAAGGACATGCTGGTTACACTTATATTGTTTTTTTTATCTCAGATTAATCACCACAATTTACAGATTCACATACATGGCACAGCAACTCCTATTTCTGGACAGCATTTTAGGGGAACATTATGTGATATAAACCCAGAAACTATGGAGTTTTTTGTACGAGAGACAGATAACCCTGAGGATGGGGATAAGAAAACTTACAACATGGAACTTTGGGACCGTCTTCCTGGTCCCTTGGAGGATCCACCCTCCACTGATTTGGAGTTTCAAGAGAGAGCAAGATCATGTGTTGTGAGAGCATTGGATAACCTTTATTACACAAGAAAAACTAATAAGAAAGGAGAAGAAGTAAGGTCATGGCTATTCAAGGAAGATCCTGATGGTAGGCTTACAGCTAGTGTGTATGGTAACACTTTTTGTTTGAAGAATAAAGCTCACATGGGAATTTTGTACTATGGACAAGCCCAGGGTCATCATAGAGTTTGATACATTATGACAGCCAAAATTAATCATTGATTTTAATATCTGAGTTTTTGCCAGTAGCTGCTACATAATGTAATAACCCATTCGCCCCTGGAGATTTTGTCTTTTTAGCTAGTCAAGGCATTTCTGGGGTCAGGCTTACATGTACTTGAATTTTGTTTGCAGCATAAGCACACATGGGCATACATGCTGTACACGTACCTTTTTTGTTTGTACTATGCACAAACCAGGGTCATCATAGAGTTTGATATGTTATGAAGCCAAACTTAATCATACACTGTAGATTTTAATATCTGAGTTTTTGCCAGTATTGAGTACAGTCTTCTATTCTTGTCAATAAATTAGCTACATGTATTAAGCCATAGACTTGCCCTTGGAGATCTTGCCAAAACTCACCTTGTTTAACTAGTTAAGGTGTTCAGTGGTTCTTTGTACCTGGCCATTAATGATCAAATCTTGCTGAAAATTGCCTTGCTAGTCGAGCACTCAAATTCCTTTCATTCCCAACGGTAAGATGACACTTCAGAAGCTTGAGCATGCAGAGAAGGCAAGATTGTGATAGGTTTGTGAACAAGTTTCACTGCCTGCTCGACTTTTCCCTTTCACCCTTCCTTCTTCCCGCTTCTTTCGCTTTTCTTGCCCTATTCTTTTTCTTTTATTGGGCATTTAATAGTAAGGCTTCATTTTGGTGGGGAAAGGTTTTGGGAAAATCCCCAGGGTCATGGACTTACACCTGTACTGTATTTTGAATGAAGTCCAGTTGGCTAGTTGGTCAATTTTCATGTGCATTTTTTGGTCAACTTTACATGGGTTTTGCCTTTTCCCCCTGGTCTGCTTGACTGAATCTCGCTGATTTGGGCATGGTTTGAAAGTTCTCTCCCCCCTAACAAGTTAATTGTCAAACTTGTCCACTTATGACA
>JAEMWC010000998.1:67500-72500 GCA_016490735.1 Pachyseris speciosa | reverse complement strand
TCACAACTGCGAGGATCATTCTTCATTTGATTTCATTTCCGCAGTTCATGTATGATTTATTTCATATATCATTCACGCTCATTTCTTTCACGGGAACATATGAACCCACAATTGACCTGCTCCCAACGTCAGTGGCTTCATAGCTCAGATGGTTAGGGCATCGCACCGGTAATCGCGAGGTCACGGGTTCGAACCCCGTTGAAGTCCTGAATTTTCAGGCTCTTTTCGCAATTGCATAACTTGCGTTCACAACTGCGAGGATCATTCTTCATTTGAAACTTAAAAAGGCGTGACAAAAGAGAAAATTATTATCTACTTTAACAGTCTTAAACAAAGCAAAGATATAACGTGTGCTCTGATTGGTAATATTAGCCATCTACTATTTGTCCATGGACACATGATGATGACGAGAGCAAGTACAGGCGTACACACTCCAAACAAACCAAATTTTCTTCTCTTTCCGAGTGGTGGCTGGTTATAACATAAACAGTCCTATTTCATACTGCCCTGCTACAGATTCACTGTTTCAAACGTCACTGGAAAGAAAAAGTTTTAACGAAGATTCTGTTGTCGTTTTGGTGGTTAGCTCAGTTGGTAGAGCACTGCACCAGAATCGCAGACGTTGTGGGTTCGAATCCTGTACAAGCCTGATTTTTTTTTCAGGCTTTATTTTCACTACTGCTTAAGTAGTGTTCAGAACTGCAATGTTCACCTACATATTCAAATTAGATATGTGTTTGTATCTAGAAGGCAATAATAATGATGATGATGATGATGACAGTTATGATGATGATGATGATGATGATGACTATTATTATTTTCTTTTTGTCTTTAATGCAAGTTTTGTTTTACAACTTTAGATGTTAAGGGCCCTCCGCTAGATGTTTACTCTTCCTTATTATTTTTTATAATAACAGTATTATTCTATTGTTATTATTATTATTATTATTATTATTATTAATACAACATGATAGAAATGCTTGAAACCCAAATGGTAACTTGAAAAAAATCCGAGTTCCAGATGGGATTTGAACCCACGACCCTCCGTGATCCAGACGAATGTTCTAACCACTGAGCTACTGGAGACTCTGTGGTGAGCAAGGGTGAAATGTGGGCTTTGACTGGTTACACAGCCAAATAATGATTATTATTATTATTATGGCAGTTGACAAACGTATGGATGCTAAAATGGTAAAACATAGGGCACACAGCGTAACCTATGCAGTCTGAAGGAACTAAAAGAAAACTACTGATTTAAAAAATATACAATAAAAGATAAAAATCTAATAAACAATCTAAAGTTATCTGGTACTAAAACTGTTTTGAGCATGTATGCCATTCCCTTATGGAAAGTCACTATGTTGAGAGAAGTCGAGATGGTAGCCTTCTGCATCCTTCTCAATATGTCATAGCCCCTGCTGCCAAAGAGCTTCCTCATTGTCAAGTCTAGATCCCTTGACCATCCCCCTAGCACATCAATGATGATGTTGCATTGTTGAACGTCATAGCCTGGGTACTGCTTCTTCAGCTCGAATTGCAGAGGCCCGTACTTGACCGTCTTCTCCTCGGACTTCTTTTCCCGATGCTCCATCCACGGACAGGACATCTCTACAGCCCACACCTTCTTATTCTTGTCGTCCACAAATCGAGTGTCCACTCTGTTAGCCTTGACGATGGTGTGTTCCGCATAAACTGGGACAAAAATTATTCCCAAAATGCTAGTGCCTCAGGTGACTCGTAGACTGGTTTGGGCACTGCACACGAGTACCAGGGAGGAGCCGAATCAATTATTGTTATTATCATCATCATCATCATTATCATCATCATCATCATCATCATCATCATCATCATCATTATTTACAAGTATCTACAGGCGCTTTTTTTCCTTTGGAAGTGCCAGCATGAGCCATTATTAATTTTTTCAGTAATAGTAATAATAATAATTTACATTTATAGCGTAGACCTCTATTTGAATATATTTAGTTGCACTTCACAATATTGTTAAAGTAAAATTTCAATATAAACTAAGTTGTTGCTATCCTTTAGGAACCAAGACTTAGTGCATATTTTTTTGTTAAATCTAAGCCTAAACTATAGTTATGGTTGACCCTGCATACTAGACCACAAATACCGCAAGTCAACAAACTTATCACATTATTGAAATTACAATTAAGTTCTTAATTGATGTAAATGCCTTACCAGTGCTTTTTAAACAAGAAAATCTCCCAAACTTAGATAACAACAGCTACACTGTAGCTTTGATAGGAAATTATTTTGCCTTCACTCTTGTATCCCACATAAGATTACCTCTTTGATTGTCACGTTGCCACACAGCACTATCAAAACATTTGCTCTATTTTAATATATGATTATTTGGGGTGCATAATGTCAGTGGTTCTCATTTCTTGTAGTCAGTTATACAATGTAATATACATATTTTTCAGACACCTACTCCTGGTTTGAAACAGAGCTTATGGAGGGATTCTTTTATAATATGCATAACAGCAGAGGAAGAATTGCAGTTCATTCTTTATTGGAAAGGCAATTTTGTGTACAAGAAAACATTAGAGCACACAACATTGGTGGTAACAGCACAAGATTGGAGCCATGTGTACATGAGATTGTATTCTTTCTAAAACATGACACTGATTGGTTTACAGAGACATTATCTTCATCTTCAACATCATCATCAGAGTCATATTCATGTCATAGTATACCTGAGAGAACAGAAGTGTTGCCAGTTAGCAGTAGATTGAGACCACTACCACCAGGCAGGCCATCTCCACCAATGATACTTCCCTGGCACAAATGCCTTGTGCCTGACATAGTCATTGAGAAAAAACAGGGAACCCAAAGACAGGAGGTAGTGGTTGTTTCTATAAAAGCTGGTCACAAGCTGATAACAAACTTTGTCTTAAGGGAAAGGAGTATGACTTCACCACAGATGAATTTGCAAATGAGGTTGTAAAAATGTGTTGCGACTTGCAATACTATATGCATTTTGATTGTCTAATACACTTACAGTCAAACCTCTATTAAGTGGTCACGATTCTGAAAAAAGGCACACGGTTTATAGGGGTGACCGATTGATGGTACTCAATAGAGGATAAATTACAGTAAATGTGGTAAGCAAATCTTTTCGGGAATTTAATAAGTGACCGCTTAACAGAGGGCTGCTTAAGGCCTCCTTTACATGGAGGTAGGAAGATCCTAGCACTAGGAAGATCCTAGAAGGTGGATCATCCTAGCGCCATATGTTTTCTGTATTCAGTTTACATGTAAAGGGTTGTACTTGGCCCTACCGCTAGGATCTTCCTAGTCCTAGGATCATCCTACCTGAGAGGTAGGAAGATCCTAGCACCATTTAAACTGGTTTCACTAGGAAGATCCTAGTACCAGGGACAAAAACAACAAACCAAACAAACATGGCGGCGGAAAGGAGGATCAGCGGCTAAAGGAAGACAATTTCGTTGAAATTTCCGACCTATATTTCTGCATGTAAACCAAACGAAAAGTTGTTTCGCCCTCTAGGATCTTCCCAGTGCTAGGATCTTGCTGCCTCCATGTAAACAACCCCAAAAAGAGGTTGGACTGTAGTATGCCCAATTTACTTCAGAACATTTTTTGTTTGCTTTTTTTGTTTTGTTTTTGTTTTGTTTTTTTCGGCATAGAGAATGAAGACTCTGGTCAAGTCCAAGTTCATAGTGAATTAGATCGTTCCATGACAGTCGATAAAAGAACGAAAAAGCCCTTCTATAATGAGATATTACTTGTACATTAGTAACAGATGTGGCATACACATGACACTGGGTATAAAAAACGGGAAATCCTGTGATATAAAGTATTACATGTATTTTGATTTATGCAACATATTTAGGCGACATCATAAACGATCTGACTTGAGGCGTCCACACTGCTCAGGCGTCCACACGTGTCTTGTATACTTATCTGATTTTTTTTCTCTAAATCTCTGTAATTTTACTTGATTAGTAGCTTCTCTCGATGTACATAGTCTTCTGAAGGCACGGTTAGCACTTGGGCAACGTTTTAAGATGTTTTAAACGTGATTTGTCCGGTGAACTGACGGTTTAAAATTTGCTGGTTTGAATGAGGCCATGACGAACGCGGACATGAAAGTGGAAGTCGCTGCAGCAATGAAGAGTTGTTTGACCTCCCAGGACTTTAAGGATATCATTGCAAAGGCTGTTAAAGAAGCTGTGGGTCAAGCTATGGAGAGTATTTTAAAAGAGTTGAAAGCTGAAATTGCTGTCCTACAGGGGAAAGTTAAAACTTTGGAAGACAATATCGAGAAGGTGGCCGCGAAGGCAAACGACAACGAACAGTTTTCCTGTCGTCAAAATGTGAGGGTTACGGGTTTTGTCGAAGAAAACGAAGAAAATTGTGCAGAGAAGTTTGTGAATCTATGCAGGGAGAAAATCGGTTTGGACGTGAACGATGATATTGTTGACAGAGCTCACCGAGTAGGTAAGAAAGAGGAGGGAATGAACAGAGCCATCATCGTTAGATTGAAAACCCACAAAGATAAACTTGTAATTTTACGTAACAGAAAGAATCTTAGGGGCTCGGGGTTTTATATCAATGAAGATTTAACTAAAATCAATCAGAAATTATCGTACACAGCTAGAGTAACATGTACTAATGTAGATACCTCCTGGACTGTGGATGGCAAGGTATTTGTGAAACGGAAATCAGATGGTAGAAGATTTCAAGTTGCTAATCAATTTGACTTCACAAAATATGAACTTTTGTAAACTGAATTTGTATGTCTAATTTATAATCGACGATGAGAATTGCCCTGGTGCCGGTTTGTCTTTTCTAGGATTATACTGCTTGTAATTATTTGCTATTTCGCTTCTATCTATTTGTATTTTGTTTTTACTTATCTTTTCTTTCGTATTAGTGTTTGTTTGTGTTTTTATTTTAGCATGCAGCCGGAGGTAAGGTCTTATTTCCTTGTAATTTACGATAATGGAGGTTAG
>JAEMWC010000998.1:45000-57500 GCA_016490735.1 Pachyseris speciosa | reverse complement strand
ACCCATACCAATATTCTTTCCTTATGAATATACATGTATTCATACCAGTTTTCATATCCATGTATCCCCCGCGACCTTAACATTCATTTGAGGTCACGTAAAGACAATAGGGATCTTAAGATTTGAAGACGGCGTCTTCTTCTAGGACGTCACGGCATATAATGGTCTGGGGAGAGAACGCCGTTCTTTGCGTGGGAATTTTGACTTAAGAAGAAATAAACAAGACGCGAAACACGAAGCTTTCTCTAGCATCGTTACTTAAATTATCCAATGTTGATACTAATTATCCAAATCTCTGTTGAATATAATGGGGACACTCACAAACTGTGGGAATATTCGAAAGGTCTAACAGCAACCAGCAAATTATCATCATGAAATAAGCTATACTTCATGGCAAAATCGAGATACGGAGAATATTTCGAGCTTCCAAACGTAGGGTAACACTGACGGGAATCTCCTTTTTAAACTACTTTTGATTCACAAATGATATCGATAATTACAAATAAGCTTATTTTTAAGAAGAGCATCATAATTTCGGCAGCGTTGACTCTGCATAAAAGCGGGAACGAAAATAAGACCACGAATGAAATCTGCCGCGAGTTTACCGTTAAATGTAAAATGGATGTCAAATCGCTCTTGTTGCATCAGTCGATCCATCACATTAAACGATAGACTGATGCTCAACATGATTTTAACTCCCCTCTATTTAAGCTTAATAGGAAAAAGATCAGCCAGTGCTATTTGCGCATCAGTCACGTTTGTAAATGTGTTTTTGAAATCTTAATTAAAGATCAGATCAGATCAGACTTTACTCACTCGGAACTCGATGCACCTGCTGCAGACATTGCTTACAAAATAGCCGTTTTCTGGATCTGTGATTCATAAAAAAAACACTTTTAATCATAGATTATATACTATAAAACAAAATGGCATCGAAAAACGGCCAAATAAATGGATAGTTGAAGCTCAAAAAACAAAAACATACTCACGTTCTCTTCACGACGCGAAAACAAATATTTGGCGTCCCCAACACGTGAAGACCGCCGTCTTACGCAAATACGGGCATGCGCAGTGACTCTTTAAGGCGTAAAAAGACTTCCGGTGGCGTCCTAGACAGTTGACGTCTTCAAATCTTAAGGTCCCTAATATTTTCAGTCCCCAAACAGCACGACGTTGGCCCAGTAGTCTCAGAGCCGAATCCTTAACTCTGGCACTTCGAGTGGTCAGATAGAATATTGTCAATATTAATACATGAAAAGCGTTAGTAAAAAATTCATCGAAATTGTGCCATCTTCATTCCTTAACTTTAGACATGTGCATGGCGATTACGAGCATGAATTAAATTAAATTCGTAGCGACACAGAGAGGAGTATGAAGAAATCACGTTTGATGACTTGATGTACTACTGAAAAGCCGGTTAACACCTTGTAAAAAGGAAAAAATAAATAAATAAATAAATAAATAAACAACGTCCGCGACAACAAATCCAAGCAATGGTTCCAAAAATGAAGATTTGGTGAAGAAATCGAAGTCTGAAGGTACCCATAGAGAGGCTCAGAAATGAGCAGCGAAGTAATGCCGTACGCTCAAACAATCTTCAATTTCCCTGCCCGCGATCTAATTCTGGAAAGCGCACATTTGCTTACTCTGCTGCCACCCTTTTCAATTGCCTTGACACTGATCTTAAGCAAATAGCATGTGCATCTCCTTCTCCTATTACTCTTTCATCTAGATTAAATAATTTTAAGCATAAACTCCTTATATTATTCATTAAGTTTGCTAGTAATGTTCTTCATCTTGAACAATCAATGTGTCATGAGTGTCGTTTTTCTCTTTATTGCAACTGTATTAGAAGGTAATTAGCGTATATCACCTTATATCTATGTTAAACCAGACATTTGACTAGTTTTAGTTTCTCTTGTAGTAACTCGTATATTGCTCATTAGGTATTGTTTTATCTGTGTATTTTGTACCGTTGTGAAGGCCGTAAGTTAGATAACTCATTGGGTTAATTACGTCACCTTCGTTAGTGTAGTACGCCGCAAATAACGAACTGCAAAATACATTGAAATAAATCAGCGTATGCTCATAACACCTCACAACGGTTCGTCTATAAACTTACTAAATGAGAACGAATACATGAAAAACGTATATTTAAACTGCGACCTCTGCGACACCGGTCCAGTTCTTTACCGACTGAGCTAACAAGCCAACTGCGAGTTGATCATTTGTTGGTTCGTAATAAACCCGTTTTGGAGGAGGGGTTGGCGGTTGTAAAGGGAATTAGGGGAGACATTTAGTACAACATTGTTGGTCAATCTAATCAGTTTTAGCATAAATCTACTAGCGTTCTATCACGAATGCCGTTCTCTGATTGGCTACGCTACTCGCTATCTATTCTGTGATAGATAGTGAGTGGCGGTTGTCAGCAAAATGGCGGCCGCTTCTTCGCGTTTTCGAAGTGTCTGCGAGGAGGAATTAGATAATTTACTTGTTTAGTTTTGGACGACTAGTAGATTTATACTAAAACAATAAGATTATTCGCTCTCGATTTCTATGCGTGATAGCTGATTCGGACTGCGCCCTCATTAGCTATCACGCGATAAAAATCTCGAGCTCATAATCTAACTGTTAAATAGAAAAATATGAAGGAAAAATTGAAAAGCAAAACTTTAATATGCGTTTCTACCTTAAGAAACGGTTTACAATTGAGAATTGTAGGCAATTTTATTTTATCGTCCTTTTGTGAAAGCCAAAATTGTGACCGTCGTAAGTGTGATAATCCAAAACGTTTGCTAAGCTTTCTGTGAAATTCTCTTTACTTAGAAAGGTTAGAAAGTATTCCTTCACATATCTCGACACTAGTTCTAACCTCATCTGCATAAGCTAGCTTTTCAAAACGCTTTTCTTCAAATATCTTGTAGGATTCTACGTAATCTAGATGTTTCTGAGCTAATCTGGGGGCAAAAAGATCTTCTTATACTTAGAGATAAGCGATTTTTCTGAGTGTTCTGAAACATTTAGGCATCAAAACACTGGATTGACAACAGCCACACTTATAAGACTGTTTTTCACTGGCGACGCAACCACGAGAGAGCGTATTTCAACGTTACAAAACGGTCTTGACTTAATTATAAGCGCAATGACTCTCTAATCATTCTTGCGCTTATCTGCCTTGAGTGGCTAGCAAAACCAGGCTGCTGTTTATTAGTTGGTAACAATAACTATGTCATGCCCTGTGCTCAAATTAAGGCCGTGGAAGACACCTAGCCACGAAGAATGAAAACGGTTAACACTTATCGGAAGTGGAAGTTCAACTGGAAATAACATACAAAGAGATTTCGCGAGATAGCATTGCGCCTACGTAAACTCAGTCTTTAAAGCATGAATCGATGCAAGTTTACAGGGTCTCTAGATACACGACTATACGGTTGAACATAACACAGCAACAGTTGACTAAGGGTCTTCCTGGCAAATTTTATTTTATTGAAGTACTCCCTAAGGCCGGGTGGACACAACACACAATCTTGGATCTCTGAATGATTTAAGTCCAATCACCTTGCCCTTGGACACCTGTTTAGACTGTTTCATATATTCTTGGAGTCTGAATGATACAGATGACCCTGTACCAGACATTGTGCCCCTTTGAGCAGTTAGTAACGCCAACAACATTGTAAGTTTCTGCATAAGTTAATAAACTTTTGTGAGAAATTTCATTGACAAAAGACAGTCTTTAAATAAACTAGAACTTGTTCAACATATATATCACACTGAGGAGTTTTTCTCCTGGTACTGGGTGTACATCCACATTGACTTTAGAGAAACAGGTAGACGAAGTAGCCGACATTATGTTAGGCAGAAAAGCAAAGTTTTTACTGTGCAAATATTAAAGACGTGCTTAACGCAGGCGCGATGCTATCTTACGTAGTCCCTCTTTGAGTGAAAAGCTAAGGTGGAATTCGTAATTAAGCCCTTAGAAATATTAGGTATCGCTGTGAAAAACCGGTGTAAATACAGTTTTGTTCTAAGGGAGGAAGTAAAATTGGTTATGTCAGAATTTTAAGTATAATTTTGAAGCCTCGCACTTTGGAGAAGCCTATCATGAGTATTTCACGTATCTAGTAAGTTTCATTCACCGCAATTCATGCATCCTAAAATAAATGTAATTGTATAATGAAACTAGGTGTCACCCGCGACCTCATCCTTATGCTCGCGTCCAGGGGCCCGTTTCTCGAAAGTCCCGGAAACTTAACCGGCCCACAAACCATTTTTCAAATCTCAATAAAAGTAGGGTGTGTTCTGACCTCTAATGAAGTCCATTTTGTTTCTTTAGCTGCTAACTTTACTGCATAATTTTCAAAACTTTTGAAATTCCCATCTGGAATGGAAAACAAAACTGCTTAACGGGCCCGGTAATTACCAGGAGCCTCGCGAGAAACGCCCCCCAGGGCTTTTATACAAGAGCCTGCGTCACTAGAAGACCTAAAGGGTATTTGCAGTAAAACAGTAACGTAAACATTGATATAAGATGTAATATCCCAGCTAACTAGGCATATTTAAGCGTTTGCTTGCTCTACTCTTACTTTACCCAGTTGATTTCTAGACAACTAACTATGCTAAGCTGGGCGGCAAAAAAATGGGCTTTTTAAACGCTTGCATAAACAGTATTATTCAAGTAAAATCCAACACATTGTCACTAACCTACTACCGCAATTTTCATTTAAGAGAGGTCACGCGAATAAAAAAAGAGTGTTTTAATTATTGTAGGCCTCCAAACAGACTGTGGGCATAATTTTTAGTGCTCAGCGATGCCACACTTGTGTTGTCAGTAAGACTGGGCCGGTTGTCCCGTATTATTTGCACCTCACGACAAACCGAGGAAAGGGGAAACCTTGGAAATTCATGATAGGAAACGTATGCTAAAAGAACTGAAGGCGAAAAATTTCGGGAACAAATGATTTCCGAGACTTGAAAACCTTGACATGAAAGGAAGCACCGAGGGAAGCTGTCAAATCAGAAACAGATTTTTTTCCTGTCAATTAAAACTCCACCCGACGATTTCTACGGTATATTAAAATAATGAGTTTAATTTCTATGAGAGCGTGACCGAGGTTTTTTTTTTTTTTTTTTGCAGAGTCGAAAGAGTATTTTCCAAAAGTAGCCCTGTGTGAATGACATATTTTGCTTTTAAGTGACATGGAGGACGACATCATTATTATTGTGTTGAGCTCCGCGCATGATTCAAATTTCTAATAGGTTCCTCAGTTCTCTATACTGCCGCTGAATACAGATCTTTTCCTCTTTGTTAGAAGTTTGAAAGATGTGGTCCCTCAAAACTCTGATTGGGCCACGGCAAATTCTAATGAAGAAGGTTTAGGTAGTCTTGATCTTTCGTTTTAATTTTTCCGGCGATCTGACCCTTATCAAGACTTACATGACAATCTGTCATAGTTAAGTGTGGGCTCTTTTTGGCGTTTTTGTCGACAAAATTGAGAGAAGGCTCTCTTGTTTCCCTAAAATCTTGACCCCACGTTCCTTTAGAGGTTGCTGGAGTTAATTCATGCTAGGACTATAATTACTAGTTACTCATTCTTATTCTTGGGGGCGACGACCCTCTTTCTTTTCTCGATCTGATTCTTAATGAAATATTTTACGTCTGACCATTTCCTGCGATCCAAAGCGCCATTCGCTTTAGAAATACATTTCTCACATTCTAGTTTCCCAAGGAGACGTCCACCTCGTCTGATCCAGTGAGCCAGAGTCTTGAAGACGGCTTGTTTTTCCTCTTCTGTCCATGAAGTATGAATTACTGACTCTGTAACACAACAATAATGAAAACATGTTGTACTTCAAGACAATAACGTTGCTAAGACAATGTTCCTCTCTACCACGTGTTCCGTTTAGTTTATGTTTTTGGAGGGATGGGGTGGAGGTAAACAACCCCTTGGCAGCTTCAGGATCTCTTGCGCTGTGTTTCGATATTGGAGAAGCTAAATTTGACAATCATCAGTTTTATGAACATTACACGAACTTAGGGTTTCAAGATAGTAAGTCACATCTTACTTTTTGACTTTGGCATTAAACAGTGCCCATTCTCCGTAGCTGTGTCTTTGCTTCGTTTTTTCGTCTTGTCGGGTACTTTGCGTTCTACATAGAACAAAATAACGCCAGAAAATTTAGTCATACAACCGCAACAAGAAACACAAAAAAGCAAGAAAGGATAACAGGTTGGATGTCTTCGTTTAGTCGTCTTCATAGTAATGGTAATGGTAATGATAACGTTAGTGGATTTATATACCGAACATATCACATAGTCTCACTAGGTGGCGGTGTACAATTCTTCTATAGGGTGAGATCGGATGTCAACTTGTAAAGGCGCCTCTGGCAGCCGCTATCAGTCCATATGTGAAATCACCCTCCCACGCAACCCACACATAAATGTGGAAGACAGATGAGAGATAGAGATAGACCACCCCACCGGGAACTACTTCCCCTACGTACTCTTTTCGAACAGTGTGTGGGCACTTTAACGTCCCACAAGAACAAGTGTTGTGAGACGGGACCTACAGTTTATCGTCCTTATCCAAGAAGACCATTTGCAGATCTAATTACAAAGGCAGCACTTTCTCCTCAATTATTTAAAAACCCTGAGCGTTAGTCTGGCCGGGATTTGAACCCCAACCTCCTGCACGGTAGTGCGGTGCTCCACCAACTGAGCTAACCGTGCTAATAACGCTCGTAACATGCTTTAGGAGGAACAAATGCAAAAATGTACACCTCCTTCAAACTGTAAGAAAACTATCACAAGAATAACTCTTTAGTTGAGCATCTTTAATTTTGCGAAACTTACTTTTGGTCTCTGAAATTGTTAAGTCTGTATTTTCCTTTTCTTGAGCTATATCTTTCTGAGCGCGACCAGTCCTAGTCCTCTTCTTGTCTTCTGTGTTCAAAGAAAAAAAGGTGTGTAAACGTCAGGAGTTCCAAAGAAAAAGCTTAATTGACACTAAGTTTCAGTCCATCGGTTTGAATCAATTTCCGTCTGCATTTAAGCCTGGTTTTCCCCTGACGTGCAACGCAACTGAAAGAATTGTAATAGAGTCCTTGTGCATATCCCTACATCGAGGCCGAGTTTTTAAGGTGGCATAAGGGCTCTTATACTTGCGCATACGTCGCTAGTAAAAACCAGGCCTTACTTGTGACTGACCTGCGGGCGGGAACCTTTCAGTCCCTTTGAACTGAGTCTGGATAGGATATTTACTTTTACAAATAATTGAAAAGACCGCAAAGAGCTTTAATATAAAAGAAAGGTTTCTTACATTTCCTTTTTTTATAGAGTCAAGCCCAAACTTTCTCAAGGTCCATTGAAACAGTTTACTGTTGTCCACAGTGTTTTTTTATACAAATAAAAACGATACGTACTTGAGGAAATTTGCCTACAACCATTTATGGTACTGCTGCCATCGTTATCAAGCGTTTCACTGAAATCAGAACATTCTGCATCGGTGATGCCGGAAAGAAAAACGAAAAAACTCTATGTCAACAACAACAAAGACAAAAATAATTTATTTATTTTCAAAGTGATTTCAATAATAGCTTGTCCTGCAAATAGCTACGAAGCTAATCGAGGCGGGACAAGAGCAACACAATAAAATGACAAGAAATTACGAGTACTAAAGACAGACAGTAAGATATATGAAGATATGGCTTAATTCGAGGGATCAAGATTCCTGGCTGCAATGGACTTAGGGAATAACGTACTCTCAGTCTCTGAAATAGCAGAGTCAGGAATCCTCTCATCTTTCTGTTCAACTTTCTGATAGCGACCAGCCTTGGTCTTCTTACCTTTTATGTGGATAAAAGAACGATAAATAAATAAATAAATAAATAAATAATAAATAAATGAATAACAGAACCTGCAAAATCACTCGGCTTTTTTTTTTATACCCACAGACAGGAAACAGGTACTACTGGTATGGAACAGCTTAAGTAACTTTCAGTCCATGTCAATAGGAAAGTTTGCAACTAAACCAACGTATGCCGACCCTTAAGATGAACCTCTTTTACAAAATTTAGCTAGGAAATAAAAAGACTTTTACCACAATTTAAGGCCGGTAAAGGTAACCATTTTAGAAGGGCCCATCATATATACATTTTAGGAACAACAAGAAAAGAATTCACATCTTACCCTTTGACTTTCCCATTGAATTGTAAACTCTTTTCTTGACCGAGTCTGTTAGACACTTTCTTCCCTTTTCCTTTTTGGCAGATGGTCTTCGTTCTAGAAAAGAATGTACAGGAACCGTCATTGCATGGTTGTTAACAAAGCAATTTTGATATTTGCATTGTGCTGATAACTCACTAATATATAGATTTAGCCAAGCCTAAAAGCGGAGCTCCATGGTTATTATTTTATTTACTGGTATTGAGCAACTTCGCATGGCTTTCCTTGCGCCAATATTTTGTGTTTAGAGCAGTCAACAGGAATCGACCGCGGTTCAAAAACGTCAAAACATTAAAACATTCCAAAACAACTGGACGCCTATGTTTGTTCGAAGACTCTTGGAAAGGGTGAAGAAAGTTGACAAGTAAGCTTCTAGTAAGCTAGAAAAATTACTAAGCAATCTTAAGCTTTTACATAACGGTCCATAGAGTGTGAACCTGATCGTTTAGAGCAGTCAACGATTCACAAACCACAGAATAACAAAACATTACAAGAAAACAAATTCACTGACGATGCGTAGGTTTGTAGGTTTCTTTGGAGAAGGTAGGGAAAATAGACAAGCGACAATTTCGTAGCAAGTTAATAAAAATTGTTAAGCAATTTTGACATGTGCTGAAATATCGGAGAAAAGAGAAAAAGGAAAACAAACCGATGGTTGGATAGGTAAACACACTGGGCCGACAAAAATTAAGAATTGATATTATTTGTGTTTTCAGAAAATGCTGAAATTGTGTTCTTTGCGCAAAACACAAATAATACTAAAGCCCCCGCTAAACGATCAAACATTTTCCTAAACATAGTGTTTGACAAACATAAGTTTGGGTGACTAGCCGATAAACAAATTTCCTTGGGCGAGAAACCTCTGCAAGCAGGAAAACAGACAATGTTTGACCAAACACAAGACAAAGCGAGTACACAGGACACTTTTTGCGTGTTATCGCTGAAATTTTCACGTTCTTCATTTGGTTTGCTTTTTACTGACTGTGCACTTTCTTGGTTGGGTTGGCTAAACGATCAAACATTTGTTCGTAGAGCGAAATGTTGGATGAAAATGTTTCATATGGATCAAACATAGAAAGCCGTTTTAAATTATCTTCCAACACGATGTTGAATGAAGTGTTTGATCGTTTAGCCTGGGCTTAATGCTTAATTTTACGAGGACTCATTGCGATTACTTGTTATTAAGTTAGGGGCAAAAGTTTTTTTAATGATGTTGAGGCACCGACGTCGAAAAACATTGAAAACAGTCAGCCAAGCGGAGTGAAAACACTCGTTCGCTTGCATGAAAACAACAAAACAAACAAACAATTCAACTACTTCTTTGCTTGCAAAACGAGTAGAGATGATTGTTATTTATATCCAGTCGAGAGAAAAATACAAATTGCTTTCCTGAACAAAAATAAGAACGATTAAACCATTTAATGTTAAGCTTCAATTCATTTAGTTCAGTTACCTGTGTTGTAGAGGTTGAAAATACGAATTCACTTGAGTTAAAACACGCATCTGGAAAAATAGCAAACGGTTTGTCCAAAGAAAGAACTTCTTCCACCAACTTTGAGCTACTCGTTCCTCCCATTAATGCCGGTGAACTGTTAAGTGACCTTTCTTGGTGAGCTGCGAGGTGCCGCGGTAAAGTGAAAGTCCTTGAAGCCTTAAATCGTTTTGTTTTTCAACCACACAATCCGGGCGTCGATTATGCAAGTCGAGCCAAGTTTTAAGCGTTTCCTGAGGCAAATGTTTTGCTATCCTTTTTATGACTTGAAAATTCACCTTCCGGAGTATCTGTTAATTAGTTATTGATTTTTATGCCTTTTACGCGACTTAAAAGACAAACTTCGCAAACTTCGAAGAAGATGAAGTTGTTTTGGTCAAAATGAAGAAACCAACTGAATGTGAAATTACGAGCCGCAGAAAGCGCGGAAAATTAAGCCTCGTTTTGGTTTGGATGCCTCGTTTTGGTTAAATTAACCTGGCTTGAGCCTGCGATCTAATCGAAAACTAGTACGTAGTCAGCGGTCAACTTCAAAAAAACAGCTGACCTATATGAGCTCTAAACTTGAGCCCGCGATATGGCCACGTGATACTGGTCAGCGGAAACCTTGTTTTGACAGCTGTCAATTGGCCATGACACGGATGTCCTATATCAAAGTTGCACGCTGCAAACTAGCTGATGAGCTTGGGACCCAGCTGGGTCAGGTGGAGTATGGCCGCCATGTTGGATTATTATGGTTATTATTAGGATATTATTAATTATTGGGCAACTCCACCGTCGTCGTCGTGCGCGCCCACGAGCAATACCGCTAGCCGCTTTTACCATGAGAAAAGCAGTTGACGGGTTTCTATAGGTATGGGGCTCCGCTTGGCGGCCCTTCGGGCCGCCGGAGCTCCGCTATAAGAGAGATGAGTGCAAAACAATTGTTGATTTCAAAGACCGGAAACCAAAAACATACAACAGCGTCATGACAACACCCTTTCTTCCTGTGGCCATGCAGCTCTATTGGTCTGGTTGAAACACAAACTACACACTGACTCTCAATGTGTTGTCTCGTATACAATAATACCATACCATCACAACATTTTTTCTTCTAGCGTAGCACTCTTTAAACACTGTTTAGGTAAATTGTGGCTAGACGATCGTAAGATCGCCTATGCGCCTTATCTTTTGGCCCAGTCGCGTAATCATAATTGCTTCAGTATATTTCTATTGAGTCTGTAAAATCAAGATCTTGATCAGCACCAGCGGTCATCTTTTGTGTTCTAAAAATACCTTCAGGTACTTTAAACAACGTGTACTTGGAAATAAATATTTAAAAATAAGGTAAGATGTTATTCATGTACCTTCATTGATGATTTATATGTTTTAGATGACTTCCACTGCCATGGCAAAACATGCTGCTCACTCTAAGTCCCTCATATGTGAGGTTGCGGGGTTTCAGAGGACACTCACTGATTTTCTAGATTTTCGACAGTGAGCTGGGCTTCGCGCCTCTTTCCCGTGTTAGTTCAAACCGGCTGAGTGCTTGTATTTCACGTATACAGGAAAAACGCACACACCTGAGCAGGATCTTTCATTAACTTCAGTGTCGTCATCATCGTCGTCATCGTCATCAAGTTCACTATCTGTGTCAGATAGATCTGGGTCCGCGATTTCTAATTGAAAAGTACGAATCTAAATTAATACCACTAAATATGTTGGCTAGCATGTAAAATAGAGTGCAACGAGGATACGTAGGTTTTTCACTGCTATGCGGTCTAAAAGGAACCGCCACTCTTAAAACAAATTGACGCTAAATTGAAGGAAATAAATACTAGATTTTAAATTTTGTTTTAAGACGTGGATATAACATTTAACTGTACAAAAAACAAATCGATATCATCGTCGCCATCGCCTTTTTTTTTCAAATTTCCCGGGCGCGGCCATTTTGGATTTGATGACGTGTAATGGCTGCAGCTGTTGTCAGGAAGCAAATGAAGCAGAAAATCCTCTGTGTTGTACCATAGGGCAACCATTACTTAAAATTTGAAATCTAGTTATTGTTTTCTAAAATTTAGCGCAATTTTTTTGTAAGAGTGTTCCTACTGGCTTGGTTAGTTAAACCGATGTTATATGGTACTTATTTGTATAGAACTCAATCAGTTCTTGCATCCAAGACCCGAGAGGGAAAGGTTCAGAGAAACTCTGCTTTCATCATCCCCGCATTTGTGATCTTTGCAAACACAGCGACACTTTCCTACCTACACAAAGAAGTAGACTTTTTCACACTTATCATTTAGATCTATTTCTTCCAAACTTCTCCCAGCAAATTTGCCTATTTCCCCTTGGTCTACAGTGAGAAGAAGTTTGCTGACTTTCGCGATTTCAATTGTTGATTCGTGAAGCCGGTAGAAGTCCCTGTGGATACGAATGTCATGGCCTAGGTGCCTCGCAAGCCAGTCCACTTCTTTCTCTACCATAGACAGTACTTGGGAAATAGTGGCAATATATCTCCTCAGTTTTGTGCTTTTCATGTTGGCAGGGTTCGAAAGAGGTGGCTCACATTGTGCGGATAATTTTCTTAGACAATCCCAGGCTCGCATGTACTCCAATGATTGCCTGTTTGGTCTAGCAAATACGTACGGATTTTCATCCGGGATGCCCACAGCCTTTCTTGTCTTAATAAGAAGATCGATGCTGCTGGTCATCTCACCAGTCAAAATAACAGGCACTTTCCTTCCATGCTTGCCCCTGATCTCAACCATATCCAATCTGTTTAAGAATATGGCAAAGAAGGGGAGTTTC
>JAEMWC010000998.1:32500-40000 GCA_016490735.1 Pachyseris speciosa | reverse complement strand
AGGTAGGCATCTAGGCCAATAGTGGTAGTCTTATAGGTCAGTTCTAATTGGACAAGGCCTCGTCCGCCGTCTGCTCTTGGGAGATATAATCGATCAATATCAGCTTTTGGGTGATGCATTTTTGCCGTCGTGAGTAGCTTTCTAGTTTTAGTGTCTAATTTCTTGATCTCAGATAATTTCCAGTTAATTACATTAAAGCTATATGTAATTACTGGTACAGCTAAGGTGTTTATAGCTTCAATCCGGTTGGAAGCGTTAAGTTCACTTTTTAATACCAATCTGGTTCTTCTATAATATTCTTTCCGGATCTTCTCTTTCATGGCTGCGTGCTGAATGCCATCTCCCTCATTTACTCCAAGGTACTTGTATGTTCCTTCTTGATCTAGCTCTTTTATGGTGGTGGAAGTGTCTAGATTTAGATTTCTGGTGTTTTCAAGCCGACCTCTTTTAAAGGTTGCTTTTGCACATTTCTCTAGGCCCATCTCCATTCCGATGTCATCACTGAAGGTTCTGACAATGGTAAGGAGGCCTGTTTGTTGGTCGTCGTTTTTGGCAAAGGTTTTCAAGTCGTCCATATAAAACAGATGAAAACGTAAAGCTTGTGGGATGTGGCTGGAGTGACAATGATACCTCACAAATTAATGTGATTTGGTAAGCTGAAGCCACTCTAAAGGCACTAAGGCCACATGGTAGCGGGCATTACCCCTTGAATCTACCAAAGCAAAGATTGAGCCCAAGCATTAGCAGCCATGGACAGCTGTTTCGGCCTTGTTAGGCCTCATCAGCATGGCATAGCTAATGCTCAGGCTCAAGTACCCACATATCCATAAAACAAGCAGTGAAAACGTAAAGCTTGTGGGATGTGGCTGGAGTGACAATGATACCTCACAAATTAATGTGATTTGGTAAGCTGAAGCCACTCTAAAGGCACTAAGGCCACATGGTAGCGGGCATTACCCCTTGAATCTACCAAAGCAAAGATTGAGCCCAAGCATTAGCAGCCATGGACAGCTGTTTCGGCCTTGTTAGGCCTCATCAGCATGGCATAGCTAATGCTCAGGCTCAAGTACCCACATATCCATAAAACAAGCAGTGAAAACGTAAAGCTTGTGGGATGTGGCTGGAGTGACAATGATACCTCACAAATTAATGTGATTTGGTAAGCTGAAGCCACTCTAAAGGCACTAAGGCCACATGGTAGCGGGCATTACCCCTTGAATCTACCAAAGCAAAGATTGAGCCCAAGCATTAGCAGCCATGGACAGCTGTTTCGGCCTTGTTAGGCCTCATCAGCATGGCATAGCTAATGCTCAGGCTCAAGTACCCACATATCCATAAAACAAGCAGTGAAAACGTAAAGCTTGTGGGATGTGGCTGGAGTGACATTAGCTATGCCATGCTGATGAGGCCTAACAAGGCCGAAACAGCTGTCCATGGCTGCTAATGCTTGGCTCAATCTTTGCTTTGGTAGATTCAAGGGGTAATGCCCGCTACCATGTGGCCTTAGTGCCTTTAGAGTGGCTTCAGCTTACCAAATCACATTAATTTGTGAGGTATCATTGTCACTCCAGCCACATCCCACAAGCTTTACGTTTTCACTGCTTGTTTTATGGATATGTGGGTACTTGAGCCTGAGCATTAGCTATGCCATGCTGATGAGGCCTAACAAGGCCGAAACAGCTGTCCATGGCTGCTAATGCTTGGGCTCAATCTTTGCTTTGGTAGATTCAAGGGGTAATGCCCGCTACCATGTGGCCTTAGTGCCTTTAGAGTGGCTTCAGCTTACCAAATCACATTAATTTGTGAGGTATCATATAAAACAGATGGTTTACTTTGTTACCCAGGATTTCATATCCATACGTACTCTCGTTTAGCATTGTGCTTAGAGGAGCAAGTGCAATGCAAAATAATAGGGGTGATAGGGAATCTCCCTGGAAGATGCCGCTCTTGATTTGGATTGGCCTGGATGTCATGGATCCGCTGGAATGGTTTAGGTGCAAGGTTGTTTTCCACGTTTTCATACTTTCAGAGATGAACCATATGGTAGTTGGGCACACTTTGTACATTTCTAGTGTCTTCACAATCCACGAGTGAGGGACGCTATCAAATGCTTTTTTGTAATCGATCCATGCTGTTGAGAGGTTCTTCTTTTTTTATTTGGCGTCTTCAAGCACCATTCTATTAATAAGTAGTTGGTCTTTACAACCATAGCTTCCACGTCTACAGCCTTTCTGCTCATCTGGTAATAAGTGGTTGTGTTCAAGGAAAGTATATGTTCTTTCTGCCAAGATGGATGTTAAGATCTTAAACATTGTTGGTAAGCAGGTGATGGGCCGGTAGTTTTTGGGGTTCTTAGTGTCTTCCGACTTGGGCAGTAGGTAGGTAATTCCCTCAGTTAGCCATGTAGGGCACTTGTGTGGATTTTTTACGGCTTCGTTGTATCCCTTACCAAGATCGTCATGGAGAGCATGTAGACTTTTTATCCAGAAGTTGGTAATTCCATCTATTCCAGGGGATTTCCAGTTGCTTGATTTCTTGATGGCCGCAGTAGTTTCGTCAAGGGTGATATCTTCCCAATTTTGGCCTTCCAGGTCCTTAAAAGCATCTGTCTGTTTCTGGATCCAGGTTGCATTCTCATTATGAGCTTTGTCTTTCTCCCAGATGTTTTTCCAGAATTCCTCAACCTCCTCAATAGGTGGGGGCTCATTCACTTCAATTGTTATTATTATTATTGTTATTATTATTATTATTATTATTATTATTATTATTATTATTATTATTATTATTATTATAGGACATTTGACAGCGTGTACATGAATCAGCGTACGCGTACGTACGTAGGTACGTGCGTACGGTGACCAAAACCAAATTTTGTCGAACATGGCTGAGTTGCTCGGAGCATAGTTAGCGCTAACCACTGGTTAAGATGTATTAAAACCTTTAGGTTGGCATGGTATTTAACCTTGGTTAGCACTAACCGTACTTTGAGCAACTGGGCCCAGATGGGTTACCATATTTTCTTACCAATGGTGCTCCACTTCTCGGCCCTTGGGGCCGCCGGAGCTCCGCTAAAATCAGGAAATGATGGGAAATTGTTCGAGTCGTCTTTCAATTTTTCACCATTTCAAACCATTGTGAAACCATTCTATATAGAAAATGGGGCAGTTATTGATTCTGATTTAGTGAATTATACCATAAGCTCTGATTAAGAAATTGATGCTCCGAGGTTATTGTGTCTTCAAAGTTAACTTCTGCCCAGATTGACAGGACCTCTTTCAAAAAAGGGTTGTTAACTTTTTTATTACACCCATTTTTAAATCACTGGTGATCCTTGCAATCTGATTGGCTCTCAACAGTGCGATTTATTCCCGAATCGCACTATTTTTTGCTCTAAATCGCATCTTTTTTTTAGCCTATCAAAATGAAAATGAAATAACAGTAACCAATCAAATTTCATGGCTTACCTGCACTAACTAATCAGATTGGAGAATAATACAGGGCCAAAAAAATTATTTTGGAAGAAAATTTTGCATTCGGTTGTCCAAATTCCTCCCTTTCCAGAAAAAAAATGGATGAATTCAACTACTTTAAGCTTTTAAACGACGACAATGATCTCCTTGCGGCTGAACAATTACTGGCAGATGATTTTCCAACTTTTATTGTCAGTTTTAATCAAATGGTCGCCGACTTCTCGCCAAATATTGCTGCAGTTCCGCACGGTCTCGAGTCCACCGGAACCAAAACAACAACAACCGAACAAGACGAAGCAGCAGACGTATCAAGAAGACATCGAAGAGCTAAAGACTGTTGCAGTAAACAAAAATACTTCTCGCTCGACAAAACAATGGATGAAAGTTTTTAACTCGTGGTGCTCCTCCCGCCATCTTGACATCAACATCGAAACAATGGCGCCCGAAGAACTTGACAACGTTCTGGGCAAGTTCTATGCAGAGTTAAAAAAAAAGGACGGAGAAGATTACGAGCCAGAATCCCTGAAAATCATGCAGAGTTCCATTGAGAGATATTTAAGGAAAAAGATTATCCAGTGAGTATCGTAAGGTCGAAGGAGTTTCGCAACTCTCAAGAAATACTCAACGCGAAGGCGATTTTCCTGCGCCAACAAGGAAGAGGGAAACGACCGCACAAGTCCCAGCCACTGACACCGGACGAAGAGTCAGCCCTGTGGGAAAAGGGCCAGCTTGGCAACTTCAATGGAAAAGTGCTGACAAATGTCAATTTTAAAAATCTCATCGAGCAATTTGGTTTACGAGGTCGCCAGGAGCACTACGAAGCCTATGTCGAGGACCTTATCGTAAGACAACGGGAAGACGGGAGCGAGGTGGTTGAGTTCCAAAAGGACCCACAAAACTAAGAAACGGTGGGCTTTCCATCAGACGAAGAACTACACCACAAGTAATATGCAGCACAGATGGCGGCGAACATGACCCCGTGCGACTATTCAAGCTCTGGTTAAGCAAGCGAACAGAGGGAATGAAGGACAACGGGCCGCTCTACTTGAGCATAATTAACCGTTCAAAATAAAAGGATGTCTGGTACAAAAAATTCCGAATGGGCCAAAATACAATCGGCAACATCATGAAGTCCATGGCTTCCTGTCTTTCGACTAACAAGAAGATTACGAACCACAGTATGAGAAAAACACTTGTCGACAAACTGAAGAAATCCGGTCAGCCGCGCCACGTCATCTGTGAAATCACGGGCCTTTCACGGGAATCTTCAGCAGCAGCAGCTGAATGCACCTTTGTGGTACGGAGGACTGAGGTACGTCATTTACAGAATTACTGATATTTGTCAAAATGGTAGTAGTTCTTAAAAGTGTGTTTTGAGGACTGTTCTTTAACAAAATAAGATGTAAAAATATCTATGAAAATATGATCATATTCACTGTGAATGGAACCCCACTTTATCGACAGCTTAATAAATACACCTGCTTACTGTGGAAGTTTTATTTGCCCTGACAAATAGCTCAATGTATTTTGTCTTGCATTAATATTGCCATAGGTCAGTACGGACAATGTAGTATTAAATGGAATGAACAGAAGGGGTGCCGCGAGGGAAAGCGTGGAACTAAGGACCAGCTCTTGATTGACAAAGCTATTCTAAAGGATTACAGGAGACGACAAACAAACCTGGCGATGGCTTGGATTGATTATTGGAAAGCATATGATATGGTGCCGCATAGCTGGATTGTCGAGTGTTTGGAGATGCTTGGGATAGTTGAGAATGTGAAAATGTTTCTTATTGGTAGTATGAAGACATGGAAAACTGAGTTAACATCATCGGGCGAGAGGTTGGGAGTTATCCACATTAGAAGAGGGATTTTTCAAGGGGATAGTTTGTCACCACTACTATTTGTGTTGTGCATGATTCCATTAACACTGATCTTGAGAAAATCAGCAGCAGGTTATGATCTTGCCAAGGAATTTAAGGTTAACCATCTTCTTTTCATGGATGACTTGAAACTGTCTGGGAAAAGTGAGGACCAAATAGATTTATTAGTACACTGAACTGTACAGGTGTTTAGTGAGGACACTGGAATGGTGTTTGGGTTGAAGAAGTGTGGTGTGTTGTTAATGAAAAGAGGAAAGATGGTGAGATGTGATGGTATCACCCTTTTGGATGGGCGGATAATGAGAGAAATTGAGGAAGAAGGGTATAAATATTTAAGGATTCTTGAGGTGGATATGATGAGGGAATCGGAGATGAAAAAACGATTTGTGGGAGAGTACAAAAGAAGGCTGAAGCTTGTGTTGGAATCAAAATTGAATGGAAAGAACAAGATTGGGCAGTCTCTGTACTGAGGTACTGAGCAGGTATTATAAGATGGACAAAGGAAAGAGCTAAGACATTGGATAGAATGACTAGAAAGGCATTGACAATGATTGGTGCTTTTCATCCAAAGAGCGATGTTGACAGGTTGTATGTGTCACGAGTGAATGGAGCCCGGGGGCTGATAAACTGTGAGGGATGTGTGAGAAGTGAGGAAGCAGCTTACGATGGTATGTGAAGAATTCTCTGGAAGTCCTGCTGCAAGGGGTAAGGGCTATTAGTGTGATTAGGAGTGAGGAAACAGTGAGCAAAACAATGAGAAACTCAACAGTTGGAAGGACAAAAGGCTGCATGGCCAATTTGTAAGAGAAATATCAGAAACAACGCATGTAGAAGAATCGTGGAGCTGGTTGCGAAAAGCAGACTTGAAGATGCAAGCAGAAACACTTATTTGTGCAGGCCAAGAACAAGCCCTTAGGACTAACTATGTAAAATACCATATTGACAAAACCGTGGAATCCCCATTATGTAGGCTATGTGGCGAGAAAGGTGAGAGTGTAAAACATATTGTCTGTGAGTGTAAAAAGCTGGCCCAAAGTGAATACAAACAGAGACATGACAATGTTGCAAAAGTAGCTCATTGGAATTTGTGTGAGAAATATCATCTGAAAAAGAAGGATAAGTGGTACGAACACGCACCTGACAGTGTAAGTGAAAAGTGAAAACGACCACGTTAAACTACTGTGGGACGTGAACATACAGTGTGATCATGTCATTGAAGCCAGAAGACCGGACATTGTAGTTGTAAATAAACAGGAGAGAAAGTGCAATATTATTGATATTGCTGTACGAGCGCATAAAAGAGTTGTTGAAAAGGAGAATGAGAAAGTTGAGAAGTATCAGGATCTTAAAAGAGAAATTGCAAGAATGTGGAACATGAGAACTGTGCAGGTGGTACCGATTGTTGTAGGATCATTGGGAAGTGTAACAAAAAACTTGGACAAGTGGTTGGGAAAGTTGAATGCCAAAATTAGTATTTCATTACTCCACAAAAGTACGTTACTGGGAACGGCAAGGATTTTGAGAAAGGTGGTGGAGCTGTAGAGTTAGGAGAAAACTGTAAGGGACCTTTGGTCATGGGCTAAGACCCGCTCCCTTAAGAAGCAAACCGGAAAAAGATCATCCAGTTCACAAAGCTGATAATAATAATAATAATAATAATAATAATAATAGTAATAAAAATAATAATAATAATTTTTTAAACATAAATTGTAATAATAATTAATAATAATAATAATAATAATAATAATCTTTATTTGCTTTTGTCAATGTATACATTTCTTATTACAATCTAGAAAATTTACAAAATATGTTAATCTAAACTAAATAAAAACAATGGGCCAGCTAGGAAGCTAGGAAGCTAGGTTTTCTTTTAGCTCCCTGAACAATTTAGGTTCTAATTGTCAGGTAAAAGAAAAATAAAATAAAAATAAATGCAAGGAAGGATGAACTTATTTACATGAAGTATGTTGCTGTACCAGTAAAACGAAACTTTATTTTATTGGTTGTTCAGAGGGTAGATCACCTTTAATTTTCTTAGGAAATGTGAACACATTTGAGTTTTTTAAATGAGTTGGGAGGTCTTTCCAAATGTCCGTAGCCATAAAAGAGATTGATTGTTTACCTCCTTTAGTTCGTACACTCGGCTTA
>JAEMWC010000998.1:0-27500 GCA_016490735.1 Pachyseris speciosa | reverse complement strand
ACCTCAAAATATCTGCAATCTTTTTACTCTTACCCAAGACATGCATCAGTATAATACCCGCTCAGCATCTTCTGGTAACTACTTCATTAATCCTTCTAGGCTCAATCACCATAAAAACTCCTTTTCCATCGTTGGGGCTAAAATTTGGAACAGCATTCCCGAAAGCTATCGAAGTCTACCAAAGCACATATTCAAAAAGAAAATCCAAGCATTACTATTTGTAACTTTAGAAACTCTAGACAGTTATGCTGATACTAGCACTCTTATTGCTGAAATAAAAAAGGCATCTTAATTACAATTCAATTTTAATTTAGATTATTCTTCTTCACTTTTTATCGCTTTGTTTTTCTTCTTTTTTTCCTCTTTTGACAAACAATGTATTCAAAATCGACCTTTTTTTAACGCCTTCAGTTAGTAATTCATGTTTGTATGTCCTCAACACCGCCTGCCTAAATTAGCTCGCTATTTGCAGGCGGTGTTCATTGTAAGTAAATTTTTTGGAAGACTCAATAAACTCAAACTCAACTCAAACTCAAACTGAACAGACAAAAGAGATGTGATATTTCCAGCTTAAAGATTCGTCAATCATAACACCTAGATATACTTTATACATTGCTTTCGTTCTAATGAATAAGAAGACCCATCACTATTTATTATGTTAAGACTGATTGAGATATCCTTTTTTCTTACCGATTTAACTATCATTGAAGTTTGTTTTACTCATATTTATAGACAGCTTGTTAATATCACACCATCTTTTCACTTTGGCTAATTCAGAGTTCATCAAGTGTTTAAGGGTGTTAAGATCCCTTGCGGATACAAATACATTGGTGTCGTCTGCAAAGATTTTAAAACTTAATTGTTCTGAGCTATTTGGCAAATCATTAATGTAAATTAAGAATATGAGAAGTCCGAGGGTGCTCCCTTGTGGAATTCCACATAATATTGTCTGATTTGGGCCTTAACTCCATCCAACTCTACATACTGTTTTCTATTTCAAAGATAACTTTGAAACCAGTTCAGAGGTATCCCCTTATTCCATAAGTTGTAACTTATTCAACAAGATTATATGGTTCACAGTATCAAAAGCTTTTGACAAATCTAGGAAGACACCACAAGTGTATAAGTTATTGTCAATGGCCTTTCTTAGTGTATTTGTGATATCAGTTATAGCTTCGGCGGTTGAATGTCCTTTTCTGAAGGCAAATTGAAATTCAAAGAGGTATTTTTGCTTCTCAATGTAATCGATAAGCTGCTTATGTAAAACTTTTTCAAATACTTGAGTAAACGTTGATAAAGTTGAGATAGGGTGATAGCTGGTAGGATCTGTAGCCTCTCCTCCTTTGTCAATTGGTGTAACCTTTCAAATTCTCAGGATATCCGGAACAACACCCTGTTGTATGGATTGGTTAAAAATAAAGGTTAAGGATGCACATATATAACTTGACGCTAGTTTTGTAATCTTTCGAGGTATACCGATGGTTCCTTTGTTAAGGTTTGTTCCCAGTAATAAATCGTAAACTTCATGGACAAGAATACTGCGGAACGTAAAACTGTCTCGAAAAGAACGTTTGATATACTGCTTAGGGCTATCCTCATAATTATTCGAGGGGAGCTTGTAAGTAAGCTCACGGCCAATGTTAATAAAATGCTTATTTAGTTTATGTGCAATATAAGCTTTATCGGTGTAACATCTATTTTTGTAAACCAGTTTTTTAATTGGCGGTTTTCTACAGCCTTTCGTCCTGTTTACTATTGTGCCGATCAGTTTCTATGTCGTTTTAAGATATTCCCTGTTTAGTCCAAATTGTTTCTTGAAATCCCCTGTTTTGGAGTTCTTGGTTCAAGCGGAAAATCCTTTTTGTTCAAGATATCCTAAATGTGAATGGGAACTTTCTAACGCTTGAAGAATTCCAAAACAAGTTTAAGATCAAAATAAACTATCTCCACTATTTTCAATTACTGGCCGTCATTCCACTGGACTTAAAAAAGAAAGCGGCAACAACCGACGTACCAACGCATGAATTGCTAAGCACAACTAAATTATCCTCTTCCGATATTTCTTCCTTAGATTTAGCTGAGATGCGTTGCAAACATTACGATAAAATTTTTAATGAAAATTGTTTTTCCGAGACAAGTGGTATTAAGAGCTGGAAAAATAAATTCCCTGATATTTTATACATTGGTAAAATCAATTTTCACTTGTATATTAAGCTACCAAGGACAATAAATTAAGACAATTCTCGTTGAGGTTATTCCATAGAATACTAGTGACCAAAACAGAGCTCTTCAAATTCCGACTAGCGGATGATGAAGCGTGCACTCTATGTCTCCGTCCGGACTCCATAGAAGATACTTTTTTAGACTGTACTGTAACAACAGCGTTTTACTCGCAAGCCATACCATGGTTTAATAAAAAAAATGACACTGATATTACCCTATCCAATAAACAAATAACCTTCAATGACACGTCCCATTTAACGTATCTAACCGATTACCCAAGATGCAGACTACGTCTTTTCATCATTGTCTTCAAACAATATATTTACTCTTGCAAATGTTTTGAGAAGACACCCAACTTACAGGATTTCAAAGAAAAGCTACATTACAATGGCAAATTAAGAATAGTGTTCTTCCCTAATTCAAAAATTGGAAAAATCTGTCAAAGCCTAAACGTTCTCTTTTCTGTCCTGCCAGCCTTGTAAGCCTAGTGTAAGTTATGTATTATCAGCAATGTACCGGAACCAATGTATTCGATTGTAATGTAAGGCAAGTAAGTAGGGTATTGCGAGTTTTATATTGTAATGTATTGTAAGTTGCTCACTGTACTGTCTTGTTATGTACTGTATTTGATTGTAATGTCAGAATAAAAAAATCTTTTTTTCGCTACGTCTTTAATTCTATTTAATTTGTTGCTATAGAATTTATAATAGGTTACTTTATCAGGATCGTTACTAAGGAAATGACTTTTAAAAAGTTTTTGCCTTCGTTTAAAATATTTCAGAATGGCATTAGATATCCAAGTTTAGCAGTTAATGAAAATTGTTTTTCCGAGACAAGTGGTATTAGAAGCTGGAAAAATAAATTCCCTGATATTTTGACAGATTGGAAAAAGCAATTTTCACTTGTATATTAAGCTACCAAGGACAATAAATTAAGACAACTCTCGTTGAGGTTATTCCATAGAATACTAGTGACCAAAACAGAGCTCTTCAAATTCCGACTAGCGGATGATGAAGCGTGCACTCTATGTCTCCGTCCGGACTCCATAGAAGATACTTTTTTAGACTGTACTGTAACAACAGCGTTTTACTCGCAAGCCATACCATGGTTTAATAAAAATGACACTGATATTACCCTATCCAATAAACAAATAACCTTCAATGACACGTCCCATTTAACGTATCTAACCGATTACCCAAGACGCAGACTACGTCTTTTCATCATTGTCTTCAAACAATATATTTACTCTTGCAAATGTTTGAGAAGACACCCAACTACAGGATTTCAAAGAAAAGCTACATTACAATGGCAAATTAAGAATAGTGTTCTTCCCTAATTCAAAAATTGGAAAAATCTGTCAAAGCCTAAACGTTCTCTTTTCTGTCCTGCCAGCCTGTAAGCCTAGTGTAAGTATGTATTATCAGCAATGTACTGGAACCAATGTATTCGATTGTAATGTAAGGCAAGTAAGTAGGGTATTGCGAGTTTTATATTGTAATGTATTGTAAGTTGCTCACTGTACTGTCTTGTTATGTACTGTATTTGATTGTGATGTCAGAATAAAAAAATCTTTTTTTCGCTACGTCTTTAGTTCTATTTAATTTGTTGCTACAATTGACCTGCTCCCAACGTCAGTGGCTTCATAGCTCAGTTGGTTAGAGCATCGCACCGGTACTCGCGGGTTCACGGGTTCGAAACCCCTTGAAGTCCTGAATTTTTTTCAGGCTTCTTTTCGCAATTGCATAAATTGCGTTCACAGCTGCGAAGATCATTCTTCCATTTAATTTCATTTCCGCAGTTCATATATGATTCATTTCATATATCATCCACATATTTATAATAGGTTACTTTATCAGGATCGTTACTGAGGAAATGACTTTTAAAAAGTTTTTTTCTTTGTTTAATAAGATTTCAGAATGGCATTAGATATCCAAGGTTTAGCTGACTGTTTTCTTTTTTTGTTCCATAATTTTCGTATAGGTGCATGCTTGTCAGATAAGGACTGTAGCGCATTGATTACGTATTCATACTTTGGTTAACATCTTCATCGACTAGGTTGTTAAAGTCAGTAGTCTCAAGGTCACTTAAAATGTCTTTCTTAAAATGAGAAAAATCTCTGAAATGTTTTGTTTCATGGATAAAGGAAGCCGGTTAGCCACTGTACAGAAAACGGGTAAGTGATCTGTTATATCGGCTAAACATATTCCTGCTTTTGTTATTTTTTGAGGCACGTTTGTGTAAATGTGATCAATCAGCGTTGCGGTGTGATCTGTTATACGCGTGGCTTTGGTGATCAGTGGCATGTAACCCAAGCCTTATAACATGTCAAGAGATAATCAGATGTTTGGTTATCCCTATTGTAATTTAGGAAGTTTATGTTTATGTCACCTAAAACAAAAGACCTCTTTGCCTTCATTGTTAAGATTACATAACTGATCTTTAAGTGCATCATGTAAATTAGTACAATCTTTGATGGGTGCCTATAAATGCAACCGACATTTACATTCTTTTGTTTTTTCCGCATTATTTCAATCCAGCACGATTCTATTCCATCATCAGTTAGCTCAATTGCAAGTCCGCCGCCTAATGAAGCTTAATTGTTGAGAAATGTAAATGCAGACACCTCCTGCACTTGTTGATGAATTAGTATTCAGAAAGACATAACCGCGGGTATGCTAATATTATAAATGTATTTTTCCTGTAGCTTTGTTTCGGATATTGCTATATTTTCCGGGCTCTCTTTACTTTCAGATAATATCTTTTAGCGATGTTAGATTTTTTGGTAGACTGCGCATATTGAAGTGCATTAAAGAAAATCCACGGGGTTTTTTTGCCTCATAAAAGAATTTTCCAGATTGTTTGACGGTAAAATAGCCAGATTGGAAAAATTGTTGTATGGACATTCTTGTAGCTCACTTTCTCTTTCCAGGCTAATAATAATATCTGAGAATAGATCTTTAGACTTGATAACAGATTGAAGCGACTGGTGCACCCATGCTCCGGTAATCTTAAGGAACTCTTGGGAATCTAAAGTGAAAAGGAAGTTTCAGAGAGCACATTATGGTTCAATTCAGAGTGAGTTGATAAATTCATAAATAAACAAGAAACAAAATGTTAAGCTAAATATCTAACATTACAGATAATTTACTTGAATAGAATGGCCATAATGTGCTCTCCTTTGTGAAACTTTTATATACCGTTGGTAATCTAGTGTTGAGTATGACTTGGATGTTCTGATTTAAAATTTAGCTAAATGTTCTTCGCAGTTAAATGAGAAAGATGGCTTATTCTCGTCCTGCCTAAGAAAGATCCTACCATTATAGGTCCAGATACATTTCCACTTTAATTTCTTTTTCATTTTCACTTTGTTGAACTTCACCAAAAAAGCTTTTTTCTTGTATGGTGTGAGTGATTCAGAGATGAATACATCAGCCTGGGATGACAGGCTGAGGTTCGGCAGATCTTTGGCTTTCTTCCTCCCCAATTTTTCGTCTGTTAGAATACAATTTGTTTCTGACACAGCGGCGGGTAAACTTGACGATGAGTTTAGGCGGCGCGTCTTCCTTATAGATGGAATTGGTGAGCAATCGAGATGTCATTGTCCTGTACTGGTACTCCTATAAGTTTGCCAACTGATGTGACTTTCGCCGAATAGTCCTCGTTTGCCATAACTCTCGTTATCTCTAAAGCAGTCTCGCCTCAGGTATTTGAGCGATCTCTTCAACCTCAGTAGAATGTACAGTAGCAAGTTTCTCCACTCTCTTTGTGTTCACTTTAATATTAGGGACTTTAAGCATCGACGACGTGAACGGCAACGGCGACGGAAAAACCGAAGAAAAATACTGGGGAGAGGACGCGGTTGTGGATGAAATTGGAAGCAGTTAAAGCAGCCGCGCGAAGACGCTAATTCTCTCGAAATATTCCTTTAGCGTTCAGCCATTTTTAAGTTGATATGCGATGTAGATTTTTTACTGTTGTACAAACTGAATACGTCAACAAATCAAGTGCTGGAGAACGAACAGTGTTATCGGAGATTAGATTATCACATCTTTAGCCGAGGTAATTAATAAAAATAAATAAAAATGAAAATATCACCAATATATTACCTAGAAGTAGCGACTAGATTAACATGAACTCATTGATGTTCTGCATCGAAGGCCGGGATTTGCGAGAACTCTTTAGAAGCTACGAGAAATGCATGTCAATTTCCATATGGTTACATCTAGGAGTTTTGAACTGAAACTACGATACGATAGAGATTTTGGATACAATAGTTTCGAGCAAATCACTGATGACTAGTTCTTTTTTTGTCGCCAGGTTTAGTGTAAATTAACAGCTCTAGATGTCTTATTTCGAATGCGAAAAAAGTAATGTTAGAGAAGAACTGTCATAAGACAGTGTGAGACTCGCAAATCATTTCTAAATTTCGGAAGATAATTTGCGCTAGCTTTTGTTTTGAAACAGCCGACTGATAAAATTTTTTAAAGCTTATAGTTTTGGGGAAGAAATCAGGCAAAAACTCAATGATTTCATTCTTTGGTATCTTCGGCATCAATCCGTATTAAATTATCATTTGGGGGCAAAACATAGAGCTAAAATTGTGAAATGTACTCAACGGGTTTTCCTTCAACGCCAAAACTAAGCTTTCTCACGTCGGGCCCCGAAGCAGAACGTCAAAATATTTCGCGCCAGACATTGCGCAATTTTGCGACATTTGGGTTTTTCCCTCACAGTCTCACGTCCCGTTGCCGTTCACGTTGTCCATGCTTAAGTCCTATTGGCGATGTCAGACGCATGGCTTGGGACATTTTCATTCGTGTTCGTTATCTTGTTCAATAGTTCGTCATAGTTATCACACAAAAATTTTACAGTTGAGTCTATTTCATTCAATTGGTTAGATAGTCATCCAATTTTGCAGTTAAAGGAGCGAGCTCCTGCTTTAAAAGATTTTTTACCTGCTCTAAAGTAAAATTTGCAGCCATTACCAGCAATTTAGCGTCAATGGCGGGACGGCTGAAATGCGTGGCCGTCTACCATAGCGACATATGCTAATCCCGGAAATAATCCCGGGATATTTTTCTCTTTAGCATAGCAAATCATACTATCTATAAGTCGATGTTTTCTCCGATGAATCTACCCTTCATAAACTCCGTCTGGTCATTGCTAATAAGGTTGAGAAGAAAAGATTTCAAGAAATTGGCGATGGCCTTGGCCGCAATTTTGTAGTCGCAATTAAGAAGAGTTAAGAGCCTATTTCTGTAAATATCGAGAATCCGGCGTCACTCGTCAAATTTCGAAATTCTTCATATCTTGCCTGAATAGCACCTATGGTGAGTTATTTTCGAAAATAGAATTCAAAGATCGTGAAGCGGTTGCTTTTTTCTGAAATCGAGGAAAGTTTGAAAAACGCTATTTTACCGCCATGACGCTGCCGAAAATAGTGTAAAATGATGCATTTGTTATCGCTCGTGTAGATAAACGCGGTGTCATCTATCAATGCGACTTGGCCAGATCTTAAGGCATCTCTTGGTCTTTCCAATGCACAAAATTGTTAACACAGTTCAAACGCTTCAGCGAATGAGCTAATTTTAGCTAACTTCCACACCACAAAAAGCCCACTGGTACATACAATTGAACGTTGAAATTAGTATTTTCTTAAAGTGCATATTTTTTGCTCTGTTTGTGTTAAAATGTCTTCCGCGGCCCGACAAAAGTGCTCCGTCGAGAGACAGAAACGTGAAGTCAAGTTTTGCATCGGCGCCATTCTTGAAATCAACATGAACTTTGCCTTCTTCGAACCACAGCTTCGTCAAGAACTAAAAGTCTGCCGATGGAAACCTTACCTCTCTATTCTGAACGCCTAAGGATTACAGTACAATTCTAAACTTACTGTTTTTAATCTCTCTGAGAGTGATAACCTTCAACATAAATTCTGACAAGGTCAGAGTAGGTGATGAAATTATGTAACTCGACGCTGACTGACACGGCAATTTTCAAGTGACTTTAATTACGTACGCTCGTTCTAAACTGCTTCTTTCCTCCAACTATCACCTTTGTATAGTTATGATGTTATGATATCTTGAATTCCTACTTGGCCACTATCTTCGGTTACAGAAACGTTGCTGTACTTTGCCCGTAAAGGGAAATTTGTTACATGTAATTGCGTGACGTTGACCAAAGGATTGACAAAACCAATGCGTTTGGTAACCGATAATATTTTCAATTGAACTTTGCAACAGCGTTCGAGTCGAACAGCTGAAATAAAAAGACTATAAGAATATCTTACCTTTTAAAATTGCCTTGTACACGTGTCCAGTCAAGGAAACCACGTTAGGGAGAAATGGGTAATAATCAGGTGTTCAATCGAATGTCATCCCATTTTACATGAAGATCGCTAGTTGCTCTTACGTTGGTTAGAGAAACTGTGACAAATTCCATGAAGATCCAGCGATTTGAAGCTTATTCACTGTGACTCCAGTGATTCTATTTGATGACGTGCGTATCTTTCCGTACCAAGCACACGAATGTTTCGATTTACCTGTCTAGCTTGAATAAAGTACTGTTCGCCCGCATTTTTCTTTGTATAATTTTAGTATCAGGGGGTAGGGGTGGTGGACTAGCGAAGTCAGTGGGGTAGGTGGTAGTGGTGGAATAAAGATATCCCTGTAAAGAAATGTGGTTGCAAGAAAATTCAGTAACAATTAAGTAACTAGATATAATGAAAAGTACTATTTTTAAAAACAAAGTTGACAAAAATACCTCTTTTCAGAAAATTGTTTACCCTCTTCCAACACCCCTCCCTACTCAAAAAATGTAATACGGTCCTACCTAAAATTGCGGCATGTCCTCGCGTACATTTCCATACTCCAGATACCCAAATAAATGTTTTGTCCTAAAGTTCAAGGTTTTCTTTTCGAAGGTCAAATAGAAAAGGGAAACTTAACATTATCTATGCAAAATATAAGGGCCTTTTATGTTAACGAACGAGGAGGACTACTAGTTCTTGCGGGAGGGCTATTTATGACTATTTCTTTCGAAACGTTGGGCTCGGCCCCGGAAGTAGTTCTTCACACAGTTTTCTAACCTTCTTGGCTCTTCACCAAAGAGCATAGCGCCTACCGGATATGCGGATCTACAAGAATTGGGTGGCTGATGTACGGAAAACCACGGTCATTTGCCGCAGAGATATTCACTTGTTCCTCTGCTTCAAGCTCATCTTTCCTCACCAGCAGTTACCGTCGCAGTTTCGCGGCGAAAACTGTAAAATAAGACGAAACTTGTTGGGGAATAGAATTTCCGTGGCAGTGAGCTATTCACAGTCTCGCGCCATCGGAGCCGGTCCCGTGTGCTCGCCGCATTTCTTTGGCGACTACATCCGAATGCAGTTACCTTCCGGTGGCCTGGCCAATGGATAAGGTTCTCCACAAGGTAACACTTCTGATTTTCCCGAAGCCTTACGGCCCTGGTGTCCGACCCTCTTGGTTTCTCTTAACGCCCAGCCCTCCTTACTGGGCAACCTCGTTGCCAGGGCTTTTCCCTTTTTTCGAAGTGAGGGAAATAGTCCTGGGAACGAGGTTGCTTACTGGGCTGGTAGTAACTTGAAGAACTGACGACGGTAGTGACTTGGACAGGTGGAGGAAGGCCTGCACTCTCCATAGGAGGCATAGTTCAGTTTGGCAATTAAATTCCATCATGGGATGACTCTTGTGAGACAGTTTTCGTCTGTCTCCAAAGACAAATGTTGCTCGAGTGTGCCGCCGATGCCTTCAAATCCTGTCCCTGTTTAAGATCTGCTCATTTTGGATACCTTGTTTGGGAAAAGGGACCTTTATTCGAGACCTCATTTTACATACAGAGAACGTACAAAAGGAATTATAGAATTTGACTTTTTAAATTATTGTATTAAGTATTGTATTAAGATTCAGATGACCCAGAAAACCATACCTTTTACATCAATAAGGGGAATGGCCGACGGGAGGCTGGGGGCAGGGGCCGGGGTGACAACGTCGTCTCCAGGGAGCTTATCCCTTTATCTTTGAAGAGAAAAGCGCCCTGGGGACACGGCTTGGGGTGTATATATATGGCCTATACGGGGACGTGCCGCTGGATAGGGTGTGTGGCTTTTGATCCATCTGTCTTAAACACAGTTATAGAAGCAACAATTGTTTGCGGTCTGTCACCTTTGAATTGAATACAATTTCAAGCGAGGCTGTCCTAATCAGGGTTAGCCTGGATCTGTCCTAACAGGGTGCGGTTACAAGACTATCGTCGAGTATTTAAAAATCCGAAATCGAAACGTTTATCTGCGTTTATTTAGCATTGCAGGTCATGAATCACCATTAAATCATTTCCAGGACTAGATATCAGGGCTATTGTTTTAAAACAAGATGGCGTTGCCACACACAGGACAGGTATTCCTAAATTATCTTCACTTTTTCTCGTGCTCTCCCCCAAATATCTGAGAGCCTCGAACAGGCGTATAAACAAGGTAAGGTTTCAAAACCCCAGCGGCACCCTTATACCCAAACATGTGTCAGATACCTCACTCCCTAATAGGTGGGGGGAGGAGGGCAGGTGTTGCGAGAACTCAACACACATCAGTTGAAATGTTAAGTTATGAAATCTTAAGTGCGGCGAGCCCTTGGCTCATATAGAGAAATACTGTTCTCTACCACGGAATTTCTGTCTCTACGGCAAGTTCTGCCTTTATTTCACGTTTGACAGCGAAATTGCGACAGTAAGTGGTGGTGACGAAGCAAGATGGGCTTCCAGTGGCGTGGATACGGTTTGATGTTTAGGCGGTCACACAACGATAAGCCACGTCATTAAGGTGAATTGAAGAACTGTTACCCATGCAGCATGGATGTTATTTCAAATGTTTCATTGGGCACATTTATCATTAAGCTTTGAAAAATACGAGTAAATATACTTTATTGTTTTAATTTTTTATTTTTGTCAAAGTACCGCAGTGTACATGTAGGAATGAAGATATAGACCAGATATAGTTTACCGTGCTAATATATTACCACAGTTTTCTATCCCAGAATGTTCCTGGGACTTTACAACAGTGAAAATTAATTTTTAACTTTTTTAAACACTGGTAATTAATTTTTTACGGATCCGTTAACCGTAACAGAAAAAATTAACCGTTAGCCGTGAAAGACACTACCCCATTGAGACCCTCCTACAACTGCCAAGCAGCGCCATAAATAGCCTTCCCGCAACACAGAAGCCTATTAAAAGATAATTGTTTGCAAAGATACCGCTACTTTTCCCTGTTATATTACATGTGACCAACGGAAAGGAAACCTTGAATAAAACATTTATTTGGGTATCTGAAGTACGGAATCGAAAGAGTGAAAATAAAACGCGAGGACATGCAGCAATTTTAGGTAGGAACTACTGCATTTTTGAGCAGGGAGGGGTGGTGGAGAAAAAAAAAAAACAACTGAAAAGAACTATTTTTGTCAGCTTTGCTTTAAAAAGAATACCTTTCACTATAACTCCAAGTTTCCTTCACAGGGATATCTTTCACACCACCACTACCCCTACCCCATTTACTTCGCCAGTCCACCACCCCTCCCCACTGGTACCAAATTATGCAAAGAACAATGCTGGCAAACAGTGGGCTATTCGAACTAGACAGGTAAATTGAAACATTTGTTTGCTTGGTACGGAAAGATCCGCACGTCATCAAATAGAAGGCAATTTGAAAAGGTAAGATATTGTTATAGTCTTTTTATTTCAGCTGTTCGACTCGAACGCTGTTGCAAAGTTCAAATGAAAATATTATCGGTTACCGAAAAGCATTGGTTTTGTCAATCCTTTGGTCAACGTCACGCAATTACATGTAACAAATTTCCCTTTACAGGCAAAGTACAGCAACGTTTCTGTAACCGAAGATGGTGGCCAAGTAGCAATTCAAGATATCATAACGTCATACCTTTGGAGGAAAGAAGCAGTTTAGAACGAGCGTACGTAATTAAAGTCACTTGAAAATTGCCGTGTTAATCAGCGTCGAGTTACATAATTTCATCACCTTCTCTGACCTTGTCAAAATTTTTGTTGAAGGTTATCACTCTCAGAGAGATTGAAAACAGTAAGTTTAGAATTGTACTGTAATCCTTAGGCGTTCAGAATAGTGAGTTAAAGTTTCCATCGGCAGACTTTTAGTTTTTGACAAGCTGTGGTTCGAAGAAGGCAAAGTTCATGTTGATTTCAAGAATGGCGCCGATGCAAAACTTGACTTCACGTTTCTGTCTCTCGACGGAGCACTTTTGTCGGGCCGCGGAAGACATTTTAACACAACAGAGCAAAAAATATGCACTTTAAGAAAATACTAATTTCAACGTTCAATTGTATGTACCAGTGGGCTTTTTGTGGTGTGGAAGTTAGCTAAAATTAGCTCATTCGCTGAAGCGTTTGAACTGTGTTATATTTAACGGTCAAAAACGGTTATATACCAGTAGCTTTTCCAACATAATTTTGTGCTTTGTACTTTCCTCGATTTCAGACAAAAGCAAGCGCTTCACGATCTTTGAATTCTATTTTCGAAAATAATTCACCATAGGTGTTATTCAGGCAAGATATGAAGAATTTCAAAATTTGACGAGTGACGCCGGATTCTCGATATTTACAGAAATTGGCTCTTAATAGCCTCCAATTCTTAATAAAGTAAGGTTCTGTATCTTTCTTAGGAATAAGTTTGATAATAACCCTTCTATGAGTTATTGAAAGTTGACTGGTATTATAAGCAAAATTTAAAGCCCTGATGAAAGTTGCTGATAGGTCTTTCCAGAAACGTTATAAAATTCATCCGGTAAACCGTCAGTTCCAGGAGTCTTTTGAGGTTCCACGGTTTTCAGGGCCCCTAGACATTCGTTTTCGGTTAACAATCCTTCGCACTCTTTCATTTCAAAGTTGCAAAGGACACTGTCATTCTCATACTCAAAGAATCGGTTGTTTCATGTGGAGAACATAGCGTTCGCCTGCCGCCATACAGATTCTTGTAGAACGATACGCATTCGTTAAGGATTTTCTCGTTGACTCGACGATTAAGTCATTGTCACTTATTTTAACTCTTTTTATACCGGCTATTTGGTCGCCTTTTTTTACAATTTCCGAAGGGTAGGAAGCGAAATCGACCTGGCTACTCTACGGTTACCACGGAGATTTCGCTGGCCCGCAACACCGAAGGCTCTATCTTTGTTGTCACGCTCGCCACGTTAGCTGTCGTTTATTTCTAAACGATCGCCGCAGCTACAATTCGTTACTATTTGAATTGTAAGCGTGTTTTTCGAGCCATTTTCCACCTCAGAAGCCCCCTGCCTGGCATCATAAAGCTGGGTTGATGGGTAGAAGCAATCCTTTGAAAGAAAACAGAGGTGAGAAGCAATTTCACACGAAGTGGACAGCTCAAAGTATTGGAGCGAGTGATGGCAATTCACGGAGTGAAGTTGTGTCTTTAGTTGTTTTGGTGAGTGGATTCCAAGACCTGGCATGGCAATTTTGGCGAGTTTTGACTTGTAAATAATGCAATCGGTGCAATCTTTTGCCAGCAGGACCGGGTGGCTCGACACTTATAAAACATATCTCAAATAGAAATTGGCGGACATCCATGCTGCTGTTAGGCAGAAATATCCCAGAATTCCTTTGGGTCACAAACGTGAAAATTACAGACCGTGAGAGCAACTGAAATAACATAGCGTTAACCACCTCGCGCTAAAGAAATGAGATGGCAAATGAAGAAAAGATTGCAAGAAGATGAGTCGAAGTTTGCTGCCAATGTAAACTTTAAGCTTAAAAAGGAATTTCTGTCTTTAAAACTTCAAGAAAACGTTTCCTAAATTTTGGTATTCTCCGAGGGAGTTTAGGGTTTTCCAGCAGAATAAACAATCATATAAAATAAAAAGTGGAAGTTTTCTTCAGTTTGCGAGGTAATGAATCTACATAACTGATTATTTCGCAACAACAATACCTCATATCAACCGTAGTCATTTGCGGTGAGGGCTAGGGTTAGTTGGGGTAATGTTTGTGACCCTTTGCGTATGTTTTGCTTAATGTTAGCCTTTAATTTAAGCTTTGGGGATCTCCTAAATATGGGGAATTCCAATAGTTTTGTCTAACCCTAAGCTTTTCTAAAGATTTGCGTTTTTGGCTGAGGTGAGGGCTAGGGTTAGTTGGGGTAATGTTTGTGACCCTTTGCGTATGTTTTGCTTAATGTTAGCCTTTAATTTCAGCTTTGGGGATCTCCTAAATATGGGAATTCCAATAGTTTTGTCGAACCCTAAGCTTTTCTAAAGATTTGCGTTTTTGGCTGAGGTGAGTGTAATGAATTTGATCGCACGTTCTTCTTCGAATTAAGTTTATCTAATCTCTTGTATCGGCGCGGAGGAGCGTTTACTGACATTCCAAGCACTTCTTGTAAATGTGTATAAAATTCTTTATTTGCACTTGAAACGACGTAAAAACTGAAAGGCAATTTGGGAGCACGAGACTATTACAAATAGTAAAGGAAATAATTGAGCTATTGTGAAATCGACACGTGTATATTAAAGGCGAGACGAAGATAAGCTTACACTACCATGAAATCAACAAAATAAATCAGAAACTTCATTTAGCACACTAATCACAAAACTATAATCACACCTCTTTCCTCCGATAAAGGCTAATCCTTTCTTATTTCTTACAGGCTCTTGTTCTCCTAGCATAAACGTGCTTCTCTTATTCTTTTCGGATCACACCGCTCTTATTTTCCATGTTGACCTTTGGAGCGGAAGTGCGGTAACGCAATCTCGACTAATCATTTACATGGCTCCCCTAAATTGTAATCACAATTTACAAAAACAAAATGAAATGAAACAATCAACAACTAGTAAGAGTTCTATCACTGTATCGCCTCTTTATTTGTCCTCGCCGTAAGGCTTGTTTGGCTCCTCGACGGGGATCCCCGGTCTTCTTTTAATTTTGGGAGATCAGCAATACCAGCTTGTGGACGGACCTTTCCAGGTAGACAACCGGGTTTGTCCGTTTGCCGCTGCTGTCTAGGGAGTCAGTACCAACTGCAAGTTTAACCTTCCTAATGAATCCGTCATTATCGGGATAGGTTTCTTCAACTCGGGCTAAATTCCAGCGATTCCTTGGGAGATTGTCGTCCTTCAGGATAATATTGTCGTCGACTTTTAAGTTCTTGTGGGGTCTGAGCCATTTCTGCCGGCTCTGGAGGGAATAAAGGTAGCTCTTCCTCCATCTTTGCCAGAATTCGTTGGCCAGGTGTTGTACGCGACGCCAGCGCTTCTTAGAATACACGTCTGCTCGCTGAAAGATTCCAGGGGGTGGTAGTACGACTTGAGACTTTTGAGTCAGGAGATGGTTCGGTGTTAATGGATCAGGGGTTTCCTTGCAGGTGAAATCATCTGTTGTTAGGGGCCGGCTGTTGACTATGGCTTCAGCCTCCACCATGAGGGTCCTCAGGGACTCGTCGTCCAATTGTCTTCCATGATTATCCAGTAGGGGACCCAAGACACTCCTGACAGTTCGGATTTGCCTCTCCCAGGCGCCACCCATGTGGCTTGCTGATGGGACATTCATTTTGAACTGGATCCAGTCACAGGCGTTCTTTGCCAATTCCTTTGTGATTGTGTCGTGGTCCAAGTCTGCAAGGGCTGCCTTTAGTTCGCTGCGAGCTCCAACGAAGTTAGATCCTTGGTCTGATCTTAACTGTCTTACTGGGCCCCGACGTCCAATGAACCGGCGATATGCATTTAGAAAGGAATCTGCTGTGAGTGATACTGCTGTCTCAAGATGTATTGCACGTGACGACATGCAAGTAAATAGGACACCATATCGCTTGAGCTCGCGTCGTCCTTCTTTAATGTAGAAGGGACCAAAGTAGTCCACGGCGCTGTAAGTAAAGGGCGCGGTTTCTTCAAGGCGGTCTTGAGGAAGATCTGCCATCTTCTGCTTCACGAATGTGCCCCGATATCTTTGGCATGTGACACACTTGGAGATGTGATGTCCCACTGCTGAATTCCCATTGACAATCCACACACCAGATGAACGGATCCCTGCATGTGTAATACCACGTCCTTGATGATGGGTCTTCAGATGGTGGTGATGTATTACCAGATCTGTGATGTGTCCTTTCTTGGGCAGTATCAGCGGATGTTTCTCATTGAAGGGTAGACCGGCGTGTCTAATTCGGCCGCCAACACGGAGTATGCCGTCTTCATCAATAAATGGGTCAAGTCGACGAAGTGCACTTGTCTTCTTGATTGGACTTCTCTTTGTTTTCTCTTGTTCCGTATTAGCAGACTGGAGAAATGCCATCTCTTTAGGGAAGGCTTCTTTTGCACGGCCTTGACTATTTCGACTTCTGCGACACGAAGCTCTTCGACGCTGATTAGATCGAGAAGATTGGTTCCCTTGTTCTGCCTTGTTACCACTCTTCCCACAGTGTTGCCAACTTCTTTGGTCTTATATTTTCTTTGTAAACGGAGGCAGAGTGCCACGGCTCTTTTAGCTCTATTCCAGTCAGGGAACCACTGCAGGCGCTCTAAAAGGGTGGCAAATAGCTTCATCGTGGTGGCAAAGGAGGACATTTTCTTAACTTCTGGATCACTATCAGATATCGTGGCCATCTCTTCGCTTTCGGTTTGAGAATCAAGTGGCTTCCTCAAGAAGTCCGGACCACTCCACCACCTTGGGCTATTGATCAACTCTTGGGCGCTCAATCCACGAGAGGCTTCGTCTGCTGGGTTTTCTTTGGTACTCACTCGTTTCCATTGGTCTGGCGTGGTGTGATCGCGAATACACTGAACTCGATTCGCGACGAAGGTGTGGAATCTTCTGGCATCATTCGATATATAGCCTCGAACCACCTCGCTGTCAGTCCAGAACACTTCCGGAATTTCTCCATACTTTAGTTCTTGTTGCAGAAAGGAGCTAACTTTAACAGACAACAGGGCTGCGGTAAGCTCTAACCTTGGAACTGTTATGGGCTTTGAAGGTGTTACTCTTGATTTGGCCATGACAAGGGCACAGTGTATATCACCTCTACTGTTGATCATCCTCAAATATGAACACTGGCCGTATCCGCTGGTGCTGGCGTCAGAGAAACTATGAAGCTCAACCGAGCTGACATCACCAAAATCAGTGGGCTTGTAGCAGCGTGGCGCCTTGAGCTGCGAAAGTACGGCAAGTTCTTCTCTCCATTTGATCCACTGCATTCGTAGGTTATCAGGTACTGGATCGTCCCAACTTGAACCATCCTTACAGATCGCTTGCAGAATTTTCTTGCCTTGGAGAAGGAATGGTGCTATCAAGCCAAGGGGGTCATATATCGAACTGACCGTTGATAGGATGCCCCGCCGTGTGAGCGGTCTATCTTTAATCTCTGCTTTGAAGTGGAATTCATCGGACTCAACAAACCACTGGACTCCTAAAGCTCGCTCGATTGGGAGGAGATCCTTGGTGAGATCCAACTCTTTGACTCCTTTAGCCCGTTCATCTACTGGGATAGCTTCTATAACTTCCTTCCGGTTTGAAATAAACTTGTGTAGTTTGAAGCCTCCCTTCATGCATAGGGTCTTGGTATTCTTGATCAGGTCGATAGCATGCTGTACTGACGGCACAGATTTAACACCATCGTCGACGTAGAAGTCGTTACGCACAAATTCACTTGCTTCTTGTCCACATTCATCTTCAAAATCATCCGCTGTGGTCTTTAGGGCGAAGTTGGAGCATCCAGGGGAGGACACTGCTCCAAATAAATGCACTGTCATACGATATTCCACCAAGGGCTTCTCTATGTCTCCGTCTTCCCACCAAAGGAATCTTAAAAGATTTCTGTGCTCTTTGTTGACGCCCACCTGGTGAAACATTCCTTCAATGTCGCACATAAAGGCCACGGGTTCCTTTCGGAAGCGACTCAGTACTCCTGTCAAGTTGTTTGTAAGATCTGGTCCAGGGAGGAGATGCCTATTTAAGGACGTGCCCTTGAACTCTGCACTGATCTTGCCTGGTTTTTTTTGGGTGATAAACCCCATGATGTGGAATGTACCAGATCTGACAATCGTCGAGAAGCAACTCTTCAGCTGGAACCCGTTCGGCGTAACCGTTCTCAATGACTTCCCTCATGAAAGCTTCGTAATCTCTACGATATGTCTCGTCATTTCTAAATCTTGCTTTAAGCTTCTTTAGTCTGCTTAAGGCCAACTCCCTGTTGTTGGGTAGCTGTATGGTTTCATCTCTTAGCGGAAGTGGCAGTTCGTAGTGCCCGTCTCCCTTTCGGTGGATTCCTTCTTTGGCCTTCTGAATGAACTTTCTGTCATCATGGGAGAGGGTTCGCTGATCCTTTCGTGCATCATGAAAGTCTTGCTCAAACATTCTAATGATTTGTGAAGGGTTAATGATTTCCTTGACTTGCGTTTTAAGGGCGAAATGACACTTCTTTCTTTCAAGGCTGGGTTCAACTTCCAGAGAGACGATTCTGTGGCAGAAACATTCGCCATCGTCTTCTTCAGTCTTGTGTCGGTTGACGATTCCTATAATGCCCCAACCTAGAGCAGTTCTTTTGGCATACGGGTCATCGTCTTTGCCAGGTATGATCTCCTGTGGTTTTATAGCTCGTGTGCAGTTGGTTCCTATGAGTATCCCAACTTCTACATCTTCTCTGTAGGGCATGAGCTGATCTGCAATTGACGCAAGATGAGGCCAGTTGTGCGCTGTCTCCGGTCTTGGGATCTGCCCTTGGCTGGCTGGAATACTTCCACGCGAATACGTCTCCGGAAGGCGGATGCTGATTGCCTCCTTGAATCCTTGAACGACCAATCCACTTATCTTCTCGCACGTGACAACTTCCTCGGCCAGGACAGTTGATAACTTTAGTTGCACGTTGAGTCCGTTCACCGAGAGTTTCTTCAAGATTGTCTCTTTGACGAAGCAGGCGTCTGATTGGTCATCAAGAAGGGCATACGTTAAGACCCTAGTGTGAGGGTTCTTCTCATGACATAACCATACTGGTACAATGAGAGAATGGGAGAAACATTCAGCATGTTTCATTGACTTGGAAGCTGCAACGCAACGAGAGGTGGCTTCAGCATCTGATGTAGTTGAGGCTTGTTTATTCGCTACGAAGGAGTCATCGTGCAGTATAGTCGCGTGTGAGCCATTGCAGATACTGCAACTCTTCCTGTTTCGGCAATCTTTGCGAATGTGACCCCATGCCAGACATCCATGACAGAGACCTCTTGAGTGAATAAACTGCCTCTTCTCTTGGAGTGAGATCTTCATAAATTCTTTGCACGCCTCGAGATCGTGTGCATTCTTGCAGAAATGACAGAATTCTTTCTTCTTAGTCCTTTCGTCTTTGCTCCCTCTTTGTGATTCGTGCTTTAACTCGATCGAGTCCATTGCGAAGCACTTTCTTCTTTGGAATCTGTTGTTACACTTGTTTGCTGGATTTAGGTCTCTTTTAACGTCCTCTTCTCTTGTCAGCTTATTGGAGATCACAGGGTTGCATGCTATTCTTGATTCCCTTTTCAAAAATTCGCAGAAGGCTGAGAAGGGTGGATAAGATGTGTCGCTCGTCCTCATTTGATTTACGCTGCCACCACCTGTTAGTTCTTCGGGTTCTTTACTCAACCATCGGTCAACTTCACGACCCCAGCGGTCTACCAGGTACCGGGGAAGCTTTCGTAACATTTTCTGATTTTCATCAGGATCGTCGAGGACTTTCAGGTATTTGATCTCCTTTGTTGCTGTTTGGCAGTGAAGGAGGAAGTCGGAAAACTTTCGCAGACTTGAACCATCGTTGGGTGGGATCTTCGGCCAGTCGTTTATTTTTTTGCGGTATGCGTCAGCGACAAGGAATGGGCTACCATATCTTTCTGCCAAAATCTTTCTAGCTTCTGAGTAGGCCTCGGCGCTATCCAGGGACAGAAGACCACGAACCGCTTCCTTTGCTTCTCCGGCGGTATACTTGCCAAGATAGTATAAGCGTTGTGACGAATTGTCAGTTCTTCTCTCAATTATCGTGTCAAATGATTTCTGCCATGTCGGATAGTGGAGAAGATCTCCCCTGAAGGTTTCTGGTTCAGGCAGCGGTAGCAACTCTCTAGCTTGTCTTTGAGTCACAGGTCAGCCACCGATTTAGCGCGTCTCCACCATCTGAGTGGTTAAGCGTTCGAGTAGGATCCACGGTGTTCGAGTTGGCATCCTCGGGCTTTGCTGGGAGCGAACAAGTGGTCACATGGGTCTTGGGTGTGGAGAAGCTAACGAAATCTTGAGTGAAAGGATTCAGTGTAGACGGATAACTAGAACATTGAACCCCAGCATTGTCCTTGGGCCTCACAATTGCTTGATCTTGGTTAACTTGGGAATTATACGACGGGCTGTTCTCCTTCTCTTGGTTTATCGGTTTAATTCCAATAGGGTCAGCTACCGAATTCACGTCTGTTTCCAATGTTTGTTCACTGCAAACGTTCGATGCTGATGACGCTTGGGCGGTAAGATAATCTTGAAGGAGATCATTCTTGTCGCCGAGAACAGGCAAGGTTGCTTCCCTTTGTTCAAACTGACAAGGAAATTCACTGTCTTCCACCTTGCTCACGGCTTCCATTTCTGCTGTGGCAATAGCTAATTCCTTCGTGAGCCTAAATTTGCGTAACTCGTCTTCTTGCTCTTTAAGGGCTGCTGTTCGTCTTGTTTCAGCGTCGGTAAACATGAGCTCCGTCTTTAGCTTCGCGATCTTCGCCGCCGTCTCGGCCTTTCTATTGTGTGCTGACGAACCAGACGCTTTGCTCGATGATCCGCCTTCAGACTTTCTACTTGAGCGGGTTGATCTTGACGTTGAAGACCTAAGGCTATCTTGTCATGTCTTAGCTCATGTACCTTGGCGTTAATTCTTCTAAGCGCGTCCGAATGCTCTGTTTCCCAGGTCTCAAATTTTTCCACGACTGTGCGTTTGGCTGTTAAATCCTCCTCAAGAGCATCATTGAGCCGATCTTGGGCTGCAACCAATATGTCCATCTTTCATTTTGGAGGTTACTGGGATCTGAGGTGTCCACGAGAAGATTTTCGATACGATTAACTGCTTTCTCCATTCCCTTTGAGCGGACCGCCTTTGATCTTCGAGTATTTCTATTTGATACTCCTTCCCTTCGCTGTGTGTTTACGATTTCTGGTTTCTCCGATGCTTTTGAAGTCTTCTTCATCGAATTTCATTATCTTCTGTCGATCCCGAAGGTCTTTAATAACATAGATTATTGCAGTCTTGTACGATTAGCTTCCTCAAAGAGTTTTTACTGTAATGAATTTGATCGCACGTTCTTCTTCGAATTAAGTTTATCTAATCTCTTGTATCGGCGCGGAGGAGCGTTTACTGACATTCCAAGCACTTCTTGTAAATGTGTATAAAATTCTTTATTTGCACTTGAAACGACGTAAAAACTGAAAGGCAATTTGGGAGCACGAGACTATTACAAATAGTAAAGGAAATAATTGAGCTATTGTGAAATCGACACGTGTATAATAAAGGCGAGACGAAGATAAGCTTACACTACCATGAAATCAACAAAATAAATCAGAAACTTCATTTAGCACACTAATCACAAAACTATAATCATACCTTTTCCTCCGATAAAGGCTAATCCTTTCTTATTTCTTACAGGCTCTTGTTCTCCTAGCATAAACGTGCTTCTCTTATTCTTTTCGGATCACACCGCTCTTATTTTCCATGTTTGACCTTTGGAGCAAAGTTTTGCGGTAACCAATCTTTTCTAATCATTTACAGTGAGGGCTAGGGTTAGTTGGGGTAATGTTTGTGACCCTTTGCGTATGTTTTGCTTAATGTTAGCCTTTAATTTCAGCTTTGGGGATCTCCTAAATATGGGGAATTCCAATAGTTTTGTCTAACCCTAAGCTTTTCTAAAGATTTGCGTTTTTGGCTGAGGTGAGGGCTAGGGTTAGTTGGGGTAATGTTTGTGACCCTTTGCGTATGTTTTGCTTAATGTTAGCCTTTAATTTCAGCTTTGGGGATCTCCTAAATATGGGGAATTCCAATAGTTTTGTCTAACCCTAAGCTTTTCTAAAGATTTGCGTTTTTGGCTGAGGTGAGGGCTAGGGTTAGTTGGGGTAATGTTTGTGACCCTTTGCGTATGTTTTGCTTAATGTTAGCCTTTAATTTCAGCTTTGGGGATCTCCTAAATATGGGGAATTCCAATAGTTTTGTCTAACCCTAAGCTTTTCTAAAGATTTGCGTTTTTGGCTGAGGTGAGGGCTAGGGTTAGTTGGGGTAATGTTTGTGACCCTTTGCGTATGTTTTGCTTAATGTTAGCCTTTAATTTCAGCTTTGGGGATCTCCTAAATATGGGGAATTCCAATAGTTTTGTCTAACCCTAAGCTTTTCTAAAGATTTGCGTTTTTGGCTGAGGTGAGGGCTAGGGTTAGTTGGGGTAATGTTTGTGACCCTTTGCGTATGTTTTGCTTAATGTTAGCCTTTAATTTCAGCTTTGGGGATCTCCTAAATATGGGGAATTCCAATAGTTTTGTCTAACCCTAAGCTTTTCTAAAGATTTGCGTTTTTGGCTGAGGTGAGGGCTAGGGTTAGTTGGGGTAATGTTTGTGACCCTTTGCGTATGTTTTGCTTAATGTTAGCCTTTAATTTCAGCTTTGGGGATCTCCTAAATATGGGGAATTCCAATAGTTTTGTCTAACCCTAAGCTTTTCTAAAGATTTGCGTTTTTGGCTGAGGTGAGGGCTAGGGTTAGTTGGGGTAATGTTTGTGACCCTTTGCGTATGTTTTGCTTAATGTTAGCCTTTAATTTCAGCTTTGGGGATCTCCTAAATATGGGGAATTCCAATAGTTTTGTCTAACCCTAAGCTTTTCTAAAGATTTGCGTTTTTGGCTGAGGTGAGGGCTAGGGTTAGTTGGGGTAATGTTTGTGACCCTTTGCGTATGTTTTGCTTAATGTTAGCCTTTAATTTCAGCTTTGGGGATCTCCTAAATATGGGGAATTCCAATAGTTTTGTCTAACCCTAAGCTTTTCTAAAGATTTGCGTTTTTGGCTGAGGTGAGGGCTAGGGTTAGTTGGGGTAATGTTTGTGACCCTTTGCGTATGTTTTGCTTAATGTTAGTTGGGGTAATGTTTGTGACCCTTTGCGTATGTTTTGCTTAATGTTAGCCTTTAATTTCAGCTTTGGGGATCTCCTAAATATGGGGAATTCCAATAGTTTTGTCTAACCCTAAGCTTTTCTAAAGATTTGCGTTTTTGGCTGAGGTGAGGGCTAGGGTTAGTTGGGGTAATGTTTGTGACCCTTTGCGTATGTTTTGCTTAATGTTAGCCTTTAATTTCAGCTTTGGGGATCTCCTAAATATGGGGAATTCCAATAGTTTTGTCTAACCCTAAGCTTTTCTAAAGATTTGCGTTTTTGGCTGAGGTGAGGGCTAGGGTTAGTTGGGGTAATGTTTGTGACCCTTTGCGTATGTTTTGCTTAATGTTAGCCTTTAATTTCAGCTTTGGGGATCTCCTAAATATGGGGAATTCCAATAGTTTTGTCTAACCCTAAGCTTTTCTAAAGATTTGCGTTTTTGGCTGAGGTGAGGGCTAGGGTTAGTTGGGGTAATGTTTGTGACCCTTTGCGTATGTTTTGCTTAATGTTAGCCTTTAATTTCAGCTTTGGGGATCTCCTAAATATGGGGAATTCCAATAGTTTTGTCTAACCCTAAGCTTTTCTAAAGATTTGCGTTTTTGGCTGAGGTGAGGGCTAGGGTTAGTTGGGGTAATGTTTGTGACCCTTTGCGTATGTTTTGCTTAATGTTAGCCTTTAATTTCAGCTTTGGGGATCTCCTAAATATGGGGAATTCCAATAGTTTTGTCTAACCCTAAGCTTTTCTAAAGATTTGCGTTTTTGGCTGAGGTGAGGGCTAGGGTTAGTTGGGGTAATGTTTGTGACCCTTTGCGTATGTTTTGCTTAATGTTAGCCTTTAATTTCAGCTTTGGGGATCTCCTAAATATGGGGAATTCCAATAGTTTTGTCTAACCCTAAGCTTTTCTAAAGATTTGCGTTTTTGGCTGAGGTGAGGGCTAGGGTTAGTTGGGGTAATGTTTGTGACCCTTTGCGTATGTTTTGCTTAATGTTAGCCTTTAATTTCAGCTTTGGGGATCTCCTAAATATGGGGAATTCCAATAGTTTTGTCTAACCCTAAGCTTTTCTAAAGATTTGCGTTTTTGGCTGAGGTGAGGGCTAGGGTTAGTTGGGGTAATGTTTGTGACCCTTTGCGTATGTTTTGCTTAATGTTAGCCTTTAATTTCAGCTTTGGGGATCTCCTAAATATGGGGAATTCCAATAGTTTTGTCTAACCCTAAGCTTTTCTAAAGATTTGCGTTTTTGGCTGAGGTGAGGGCTAGGGTTAGTTGGGGTAATGTTTGTGACCCTTTGCGTATGTTTTGCTTAATGTTAGCCTTTAATTTCAGCTTTGGGATCTCCTAAATATGGGGAATTCCAATAGTTTTGTCTAACCCTAAGCTTTTCTAAAGATTTGCGTTTTTGGCTGAGGTGAGGGCTAGGGTTAGTTGGGGTAATGTTTGTGACCCTTTGCGTATGTTTTGCTTAATGTTAGCCTTTAATTTCAGCTTTGGGGATCTCCTAAATATGGGGAATTCCAATAGTTTTGTCTAACCCTAAGCTTTTCTAAAGATTTGCGTTTTTGGCTGAGGTGAGGGCTAGGGTTAGTTGGGGTAATGTTTGTGACCCTTTGCGTATGTTTTGCTTAATGTTAGCCTTTAATTTCAGCTTTGGGGATCTCCTAAATATGGGGAATTCCAATAGTTTTGTCTAACCCTAAGCTTTTCTAAAGATTTGCGTTTTTGGCTGAGGTGAGGGCTAGGGTTAGTTGGGGTAATGTTTGTGACCCTTTGCGTATGTTTTGCTTAATGTTAGCCTTTAATTTCAGCTTTGGGGATCTCCTAAATATGGGGAATTCCAATAGTTTTGTCTAACCCTAAGCTTTTCTAAAGATTTGCGTTTTTGGCTGAGGTGAGGGCTAGGGTTAGTTGGGGTAATGTTTGTGACCCTTTGCGTATGTTTTGCTTAATGTTAGCCTTTAATTTCAGCTTTGGGGATCTCCTAAATATGGGGAATTCCAATAGTTTTGTCTAACCCTAAGCTTTTCTAAAGATTTGCGTTTTTGGCTGAGGTGAGGGCTAGGGTTAGTTGGGGTAATGTTTGTGACCCTTTGCGTATGTTTTGCTTAATGTTAGCCTTTAATTTCAGCTTTGGGGATCTCCTAAATATGGGGAATTCCAATAGTTTTGTCTAACCCTAAGCTTTTCTAAAGATTTGCGTTTTTGGCTGAGGTGAGGGCTAGGGTTAGTTGGGGTAATGTTTGTGACCCTTTGCGTATGTTTTGCTTAATGTTAGCCTTTAATTTCAGCTTTGGGGATCTCCTAAATATGGGGAATTCCAATAGTTTTGTCTAACCCTAAGCTTTTCTAAAGATTTGCGTTTTTGGCTGAGGTGAGGGCTAGGGTTAGTTGGGGTAATGTTTGTGACCCTTTGCGTATGTTTTGCTTAATGTTAGCCTTTAATTTCAGCTTTGGGGATCTCCTAAATATGGGGAATTCCAATAGTTTTGTCTAACCCTAAGCTTTTCTAAAGATTTGCGTTTTTGGCTGAGGTGAGGGCTAGGGTTAGTTGGGGTAATGTTTGTGACCCTTTGCGTATGTTTTGCTTAATGTTAGCCTTTAATTTCAGCTTTGGGGATCTCCTAAATATGGGGAATTCCAATAGTTTTGTCTAACCCTAAGCTTTTCTAAAGATTTGCGTTTTTGGCTGAGGTGAGGGCTAGGGTTAGTTGGGGTAATGTTTGTGACCCTTTGCGTATGTTTTGCTTAATGTTAGCCTTTAATTTCAGCTTTGGGGATCTCCTAAATATGGGGAATTCCAATAGTTTTGTCTAACCCTAAGCTTTTCTAAAGATTTGCGTTTTTGGCTGAGGTGAGGGCTAGGGTTAGTTGGGGTAATGTTTGTGACCCTTTGCGTATGTTTTGCTTAATGTTAGCCTTTAATTTCAGCTTTGGGGATCTCCTAAATATGGGGAATTCCAATAGTTTTGTCTAACCCTAAGCTTTTCTAAAGATTTGCGTTTTTGGCTGAGGTGAGGGCTAGGGTTAGTTGGGGTAATGTTTGTGACCCTTTGCGTATGTTTTGCTTAATGTTAGCCTTTAATTTCAGCTTTGGGGATCTCCTAAATATGGGGAATTCCAATAGTTTTGTCTAACCCTAAGCTTTTCTAAAGATTTGCGTTTTTGGCTGAGGTGAGGGCTAGGGTTAGTTGGGGTAATGTTTGTGACCCTTTGCGTATGTTTTGCTTAATGTTAGCCTTTAATTTCAGCTTTGGGGATCTCCTAAATATGGGGAATTCCAATAGTTTTGTCTAACCCTAAGCTTTTCTAAAGATTTGCGTTTTTGGCTGAGGTGAGGGCTAGGGTTAGTTGGGGTAATGTTTGTGACCCTTTGCGTATGTTTTGCTTAATGTTAGCCTTTAATTTCAGCTTTGGGGATCTCCTAAATATGGGGAATTCCAATAGTTTTGTCTAACCCTAAGCTTTTCTAAAGATTTGCGTTTTTGGCTGAGGTGAGGGCTAGGGTTAGTTGGGGTAATGTTTGTGACCCTTTGCGTATGTTTTGCTTAATGTTAGCCTTTAATTTCAGCTTTGGGATCTCCTAAATATGGGGAATTCCAATAGTTTTGTCTAACCCTAAGCTTTTCTAAAGATTTGCGTTTTTGGCTGAGGTGAGGGCTAGGGTTAGTTGGGGTAATGTTTGTGACCCTTTGCGTATGTTTTGCTTAATGTTAGCCTTTAATTTCAGCTTTGGGGATCTCCTAAATATGGGGAATTCCAATAGTTTTGTCTAACCCTAAGCTTTTCTAAAGATTTGCGTTTTTGGCTGAGGTGAGGGCTAGGGTTAGTTGGGGTAATGTTTGTGACCCTTTGCGTATGTTTTGCTTAATGTTAGCCTTTAATTTCAGCTTTGGGGATCTCCTAAATATGGGGAATTCCAATAGTTTTGTCTAACCCTAAGCTTTTCTAAAGATTTGCGTTTTTGGCTGAGGTGAGGGCTAGGGTTAGTTGGGGTAATGTTTGTGACCCTTTGCGTATGTTTTGCTTAATGTTAGCCTTTAATTTCAGCTTTGGGATCTCCTAAATATGGGGAATTCCAATAGTTTTGTCTAACCCTAAGCTTTTCTAAAATTTGCGTTTTTGGCTGAGGTG